>CM077813.1:60498249-61098249 GCA_039764185.1 Tamarix austromongolica
TACTTAATGATATTAATGCGTTTTTTGAATTGTATAACCTGATTATTCTTTTAGGAAAGTTTTTACTATCTTTGACTCTGGTTGTGTGAGGTTGGATAAAACACTGATTTGGTTCGTATACAAACTTATGTACTGTGATGTTGCTAAGGCAGTTCAGTCTTTAACTATCATTTGCGTTTGATATCATGTATCATTTATTTCTCACATGATCAATTCTCTGCCTTGTAGAGGAGCGTAGATGGAACCATTGTCCACCATGTCAGAGGGCCTTATCATCATTCCTTTTGGGAGATGCAAAGCTTGAATGCAAACAGAGTAAGCACCTATGCTCTGACTATCTTATTTGATCTCTTCACTTGGAGTGTAAGTGTGTAACTGCTTACATTGAGAAATTCTGTCTCATGATAGGAAGTGGAGGAGCCCAAAACGTTTTCAAGTTTTAAGGAAAGATTGTACCACTTACAGGTGATTATCAGCCTGTCTAACAATTCATTATTGCTCTTCCACTGGCCCCCTTTCGCCTTCCGTTTCCCATAAATCTCTGAACATTTGTTGGTTGAGATTGCAGAGGACAGAAAAAGATCGAGTATGCTTTGGTCGATCTGGCATACATGGATGGGGTCTTTTTGCACGCCGAGATATTCAAGAAGGAGAAATGGTGAGTGCTTTGTAGCGGTCATTTAAATGGTTCGTTAACCATATGGCTCCTTTGTTGGGATTGTGGGGGTAGGAGGTCATTTCACAAACAAAATTCATGATGGTGTAAGAATGAAACTATTGCAAATGGTGAGGGGCAGTCATTATGTGTTCATACATGCCCTCTTCCTACAGGTACTTGAATATCGTGGAGAACAAGTGAGGCGCAGTGTTGCAGATTTGAGGGAGGCACGCTACCGGAAAGATGGCAAAGACTGCTACGTAAGTATCTTTCCAATTCAGTCGAGTCTGGATCTTGCAATGCTCTGAATTGGTCTTCGTCCAGGATTTATAGACCTGATTGTCTGGTTGAAATCCAAAAGTATTGTTTCTTGCTTTTTCATGAATGAGGATCTACTAGTATGTGATTATAATTATAGTGGTACTACTGTACCCTGCTTATTGCAAAGATTTAACATTGCGCCTTCCCCTGCTCTGGGTGCAGCTGTTTAAAATCAGTGAGGAAGTAGTGGTTGATGCTACAGACAAAGGAAACATAGCTCGTTTAATAAACCATTCAGTAAGTTGAGTTAGCCAAATCACGTGGATGCTGTTTAAGTCTGCACTTGTGTTTCTGGTTGAAAATTGGTGTTTGTAGGGTTTGTTCTTTTTTTGCCGGTCCTACAATGTTCAGGCGTTTGTCGACGTTTCATTGTTTTTCAGGCATTGACAACTACTATTGTCAACTTGAATTTATATATTAATTTTCGTTTCGCAGTGCATGCCAAATTGTTATGCAAGAATCATGAGTGTTGGTGATGATGAGAGCCGTATTGTCCTCATTGCAAAGACGAACGTTCCTGCTGGTGACGAGCTGACGTATGTGTGTGTGTGTGTTTTCGTTTTTGATAACCAAATAATAATAATAATAATAATTCTTGCCTTCCGCTATCATTGTTTCTTTTTTCTGTTCAGATGTATTAGTTTACTGTGTTGAAATCGGCTATTTTGTTTATGACTCCACTTGGGCAGGTATGATTACTTGTTTGATCCAGATGAATGTGATGAATTGAAGGTGCCCTGTTTATGTAAAGCTCCAAATTGCAGGAAATTTATGAATTAGGCGGCCTACTGCATAGCCTATACTATTATTTCTCAACAAAGGCGGAGCCGCTAACCACCCTGGATGGTTGAGTTGATAGTTATTGGACTCGCCGCTCCACTTTTTGACAGGTTGCTACTCCATGCAGTAATGGCAGCAGCAGCACAGTTACTCTGCCTTTTTTTCCTTTTTCTTTTTATTTTGGAAAAAGGGGGGGTTGTCTGTTTGAACACAATAGCTAGTAGCTTAATAGGAAGGAAAAAACAGGGGAAAGATACGGCGGTGGTGGCACGCAGTAGGATCTAGGCAATCTGGCATACTGCTCCTGGATATATATCTGGTATCCCTTTTAATTTAATACATCAAAAACATTTTCTTCGACTCTGTGTGTGTGTGTGTTTTTTTTGGGACCCTCGTCGAGTTTGTTCTCCACGACCTCATGTTTTATAGTTTGTGCGCCGTCATTTATGAATCCATTGTACCTCTGTTCCATCTTACATTTGCATTGTAATTAATTCCTGTCGATTTGAGACACAGAGAACAAACTGTAAGAGCAAATGATGAGCTAAGACGGTAAACATGTAAGACAGCTCATTAAGTTGTTATTAGAAATCAAGAAAATGAAGAAAAAACAGAGACTCGAAGAAGAAGAGAGTCCTGTCTCTTTTATTATTATTATTTTTCTTACTTCCGACCCTTTTTAGTCGTATATGACTTATACAGATATATAGAAAACTGTTAATGTCTGTCTAACTAACTGCTAATCTAAATTAATTTCTACAAAGCACCCAACTGTTGTTTGCGCTTTGTGTCTTTCGCTACTATTGCCGCTGCTGCTACATTTTTTGATCCAATATCGTGGAAAACAGGTTAATTTTTCCTGCAGTTTTCGAACCTTCTTATATACGAGTACGTAGGATTTTCCTTCTGTAGGCTGTTCATCTGGTTTGCCTCGTGTGTGCGTGTGTATATATATAGGATTAGGATCGTATACAAATTCAAAATTAAAAAATCGTAAGAACTAATTATATTGGATATAATTAGTTTCTATATTTATATTTTAGATTAAAGTCATATATATATATATATATATATATATATATATATATGACATGACAACAGAGAGCTGCTAACTGAACTCTTCCTTATCGTCATCTATTTCTATTCAAACAACCCTTCATAAGCTTATGTGATTCTTCAATATCACTACGGATCCAACGTGGATCGGGAATAACAACCAGATCCACCGATAATACCACTGTCATCTTATCAGCATGGCTCTCGTAATGAACCGTCAACGCCTGCAGGAGAATAAAGAAGAAGAAGATTAGTACACCATCATGTCCGCAAGTTCCAATATAATTCAAACAGCTCATTAGTAAACCATTCATTGTTTACCATCCACAAACTATTTGATCAATGGGTTTCTATTTCCAAGTTCTGTATTTTTTTTTTAAATCATTATTACAAATCTCATGTTCGTAGCAATATGACCGCGGGGAATATCATTCTATTTGTAAAAAGAAACGGCTGGAAAGTGACTTTCTAGTTTCATTCAGATGGGAATCATTCCACACAGCTATAAATCACATGCCTTCTATGGTCAAAGGATATACAAGTACAGAGAATAAAGTACATTGGTTAATTGCCTTAATTCCCTTGGCAGATAATTATTCTTTGTCGTCTCCTTTTTCGCATCTTCTTTGTGAATCTTACCTTCAACGTTACCGAGTTTTTTTTTTTGAGTCGTATTAATATTGAGAAGTAATAATGAATAATAAATAAAGGGCTCATTTGGTTGGGAGCAAGTAGAGGATAGATGCAGCACATTTTCTATAGGAAGGACAACGAAGCGAATCAGAGATAAAATCTCATCCCCATCCCCGAACCTGATAAAAAAAATAATCTCCAAGCCTAATTCGATCCTTAAATTTTTTTTTTTTTATCGTGAATTCTTAGACCCGATCCCTGAAATCCAACTTTATATCGAATCCTCGATTCTATCCCTGATCCTCAAAACTTATATATATATATATATATATTATTCGGAGCGAGTTCGGGGATGAGGACCTAAACCCGTCCCCGTCCAGTCCCTGTTAAAAATCTTCGAATCAGATTTATAAATTTTTTCTCCAAACCCAAACAGAGAATTTCTAACGGAGCTCCAAACCTGTCTAAAAAAATCAGTCTTCCCCAATTTTCTACTAGTTGAAAGTAAGCAGAGGTCAAATGTGCGTAACATTTTCATTGACTTGATTTTTCTACATACTTTCTAAAGAAGCGAGTTACCTAGCTAAATTTAAGTCTTACTTTCTCTTAGATTTTAATTATACTCTCATCCTTACATTTTCCATTGACTTCCTAATAAGATCTACTTCACCCCCACCCCTCCCGGGGATAAATAGATCTGAATAATTTCATTAACCAAAAGGAAGCTTGCATTTACAACAAACGAAGGCCATACAACCAACAAACAACCAAACATTTCCCTGCAAACTGAATAAAACCAGATAGGAACCCCAAGCCTCCAAAACGCCTATTCTCCAGCTAAATTATAGCCCAGAAAACACATTTACAGAGACAGGACCGCCAAAGTCTAGCAACAAAAAACTACCGAAGTCATAACTACACACAAAAATCAGAAGCACGCCATTGCCCCCTGCTTGGCGAGATTGCCGGCTATCAAATTAGAGTCACGACCCCTAAATGCAAAGCTTACCCTCAATCTCCTCATGTGCCTCATGTAGCTATATATCCACTTTATAGATATATACTCGCAAGATATGCTCCTCTAGGCATTAGTCGTAGCTCTACCGCTTGCTTTGCAAAACAATCCGCACTTAAACTATACCTCTTTCCCTTTATAGTGGATGTCCAGCCTCTACCATTCATTTATTTTCTTCTAACAAAAATTAAGATCACATCGGGATTTTCAACTAGGTTCAACATCAAATTATCAACCAAAATGTCCTCTAAATGTCTGTAAACTGCCAAAAAAATAAAAAGAATTAAAGCTACCATTCCCCCACTAACCAAAGAGCTTCGATTATTGATAAAGAGCCCCATCTGCACACTATATCTCCAACTCTCATTGCTATGGTTCAAATAATACCTCCATCATCCTAAGGAAACTCTAAAAATTCATCATTCCTAAAATTCCATAAGACCCTCATATCTTCTGCTGATCACCCCATAGCCACTCTTCTTCCTCCATAATGTCCACCGACATCCTCCTTAAATCAATTTTGTTCTATTCGAATCTTGATACTGATTGAATCCCCAACATCCATTATCCTCTCCGTCGTATTATTAGTATAAGAAGGATAGACATCCTCTATGGCTTTTCTATTCTCAAAATAAGTTATTTTCAACTTCCTTTTGAAATTCTCCTTCCTTTTCACCTCTTTCAAAAGTTAACATTTTAACGAATAAAATCCTCAAAACTCGGCGGAACAAAAGACTTAGAAGAGGATGTGATGTCTGACTTTAATGCTTCATCTCGTAGAATTATGCTCGTAATACGCTGCAAATTCAAATTTAATACAGTGTGAAATTTCTTGTGTTTAATAGGGATTTTATGATGTTTGATCTTAATTTGGAAGTGCATTTTAGGTTTGACTTGAAAGGGAAATGGAAAATTTTGGAAAGTCTTGAAGAAAGTGATTTTTTGAATGCACCAGTTAACTAATTCTATAAACCGATTGACTAGCCTATCATTTTCAGCTTAGGTTTTGGTGGAAGCCAATCCACTGATCCTTAGAATAGTGGATTGATTAACCAAACTAATGGAATGGTTTGTCAAATTTGTGCTATTTTCAAACTTAATTTTTCATGAAAAATTCTTATAACAAATTTGAATCTTGGTAATCAAGCTTTGATTTATTTTCTAAATATTTTTTGAACATTTTGATCATTAATCCTAGTTTTTTCTTACCTCAAAAAGAGTTAAAGGCCAAAGTTGACAAAAAAGGGAGAGGATGACATAATCCCTTTGTCTTCTTCCTCCTTTTATCTTTAGAAACACTAACGCTTGGGAGATAATAACTTGACACTTGGGAGATTTTTTTCCCATGCCACTCTGTCTTTTCCCGTTCTTATCTTTAGAACTTTTATAAGAAACACTCACCTGTATTATTCAATATTCACCATTTAAGTCTTAATAAAAGCCTATAATTCCTTGATATATTCGCCTTGTATGATCTAAATTCAAGCAATATAATTAGGGTTTTGATCCATTACCTCTCCCTCCTTTTCCCAGAAGGTTGTGGGTGTATAAATAGTTCTAAACCTCATTTTACTTTATTTCTTTTCATCCACTAAGATACCATACTTCTAAACTTATGCCTCCAGTTCTTTCCCCTTTTCACCTTTCATTTCTTACTTTTTCTACCTCTTCTGATCCTTCCTTTAACTTCTTCTTCTTCTTCTTTTTCTTTTTCTTTTTTATTTTTAAGTAAAATAGTCTTTCATTTAGGAAAAGGGTTGAGATTTCAGCTAGTTTTCCTTAGAGTTCACTTTGGAGGTGGTATGTTGTGATTTTTTCTCCAATTCGTAATTATTTTAGTTCATAAGATTAGATATTTTTTATTATTTTGATATTCTCTTTAATGTATTTGTGTTTACGGTTTTTTTCAGCTTAAGTTTCCATACCTGGTGTGGTTTTGATAAGCTTTGTTGCGTAAGCCATTCTTGCCTTTGAGTATGGAGTGAATGAGCATGTGATTTGGTTTAACTTTGAATTTCTAATTCTTCACATGATTACCTGATATTAGTATTGTTGTGGTGAATCATGTCTTGAGTTGGGATATCTTGAGAAAGATTTAAGTTATTCATACGCTTTGATGACCCTATGGAAATGCAATATGATTTAATAGCTTAGCATTTATAATCTTAGCTTTACAATGCCTAATCGACATAGATGTGATATAGATAATTAGTATGGTCTGAATCATGTGTAGAATGCATGGATATGTTGTTTCTATTTAGATTGATTAGCTAGTTCAACCAAACCGATCAACTAGCCTCTAGAATAGTCAAATGGTTAGATAAATTAATCAATTAGCTTGCCTATGGGGATATTGGTCTCTTTTTAAACCCATTTATTGGTTTAGACTTAAGTAATCAACTTGCTCCCCTATGGTAAGTTTTGGTTTGGTCTTGTTTTAAACCCATTGACTAGTTTGGTTGAACCGATTAACTAATTTTTAGAACAATCAACTACTTTGAAAAACTAATTGACTAATTTCAACAAGAAACTATAGGTTTTTGTTGTGCCAAATTAATCAACTAGTTTACATAATCGATCAATCAGTTTGGAAAAAAAGTATTATTTATTTCCTTTTATGCCTTGGAATGATTGAGACTTGGTACTATGCTATGGCATGATGCTTAGATGATGTAAATGCACTTTTTAACATGAATTAACTAACTCAACTTGTGGATCAAATATGTAAAGTATTGACAATGTTATCACTAAGTACCCTTAAGGGGTTATGATGGATAAATTAGAATACTTATGTAATTATAATGGACTTGACATGTTATACATGATATTTTGGTATATGGATTGGTTAATAAAACATTAGTTACTTAAAGTGGAAGATCATAGAGCATTATATGGGTGTAGTTTATTTGATCCTTTATTAATTGTTGGAGGTTAGTCTGCCTTTGGGTAGGATCTAATTTTCCCTCGGTGTATTTTTTACTCTAGACAGTAATGATATACTATGAGGTATCAACACTAAGGGGTCTGGTTACTTAGGATGTTTATTTGGCTTTAGCCAGATTTTATGTTCATTGGTGGTTTTTTGGATTTAGTTAGACTTATGTCCTTTGGTTATTAGTTTGACTTCCATGGATAGTGAGAGACCATGGGGCATAATCCATCCCCTTGCTCAAAAAGAGGAAGATAAATATAAGTAAATAAATTAATTACTTTATAATGTTGTAATCCAAAATCTCATTATCGGATAAGTAGAATGAACCTCAAAGTTATCTAGTAGCTCATACTATTAGTTGTTATTTTACATGATCATATGTTACTTCCCATTACTCATGAATATTTTAATCTGCATGATGAAATATGAATCCCGTATATGTGTTGCAAAGCATAACCCTTCGTAGATCCCATGTGTATTATTTATATGATACTATCTTTTTCCATGGGCATGATCAAGTTATTTCGTTGTGTTTTGTTTGGTTGGATATTTATTCTTATATCTAACATGAAACAAATGGTAGACATCTATCCGATGTTAGGTGAGGTGGTAACATTCTATTTTTTTTTAGGATTATTTTCGTATTTCTACTTCTATAAACACACACACACACACACACACACACACACACACACACACACACACACACACACACACACACACACACACACACACACACATGAGGGTGTTTCAATGCATTTCTTAGTTCATAAACTTGAGATTAATATCACTATCATCTTCCTCACCCCAATCAAAAAAAAAATACAAATTGACTTGTACAAAATGATCTCTACTAAAAATTTTAGGCCCACAAAAGGCTTATTTAGTGACCATCCTCTATTGTTGTTCACTTTCCTATGTTTTATTCCGCTATCATAAAATTTATCCATTTTCTTTGCATCATTTTTTTGAGAATCTATTATAAACTCTTTGTCTTTTTCTACCTCTACAAATGGTTCAACTACTATCCTTGTTGTGTTTCCACCATTAATGGAAGCTTCCCAAAATCTTCTTTTGGCCCATGTTTAGTCCATTACTTGAATTCGAAGTATGTACAATGCCAAAATTTTTAGGGTATTTAATTTGTGTTAACCTTTGTGTCTAATTGTGATCTAATCATGTTTAATCATGATTTAGTGTCATGTTTAAAGTTTGTTATTATTAAGACCGGGCTTGTTTTGAAATTTAAAGGACAAGAGATTTTAGGACAACTAGTTAACTGGTTTAGAGTACTGATCAACTAGTTTTCTCCCTAAAATAAAGTTCTTAAACTAAGCTAATCAGTTGATTGTTTGGGGTACCAATAAATTGGTTTAACTGAGCTGTTTATTATTTAGGTATGATTTTTATAGTGAATCTTTTTTTCAAAAATTTTATAGCTTTGTGATTTTATTTTGGGTGGTTCGTGTACAAATTTTACAAATCATTTGAGCCTTCCTATCTTATTTTATTGATTTATAATGTATATGTGAGGGTGAATTTTCAAAAGTAACTTTTATGGCCTCATCACCATTGTCTCCCCATACATATCTCCAAAAGGGATGATTCCAACTTCTTCAACCTTAGCACACCTATGATCTTGTCTCCCTCTCCTTCTTGGGGAATATAATGAACTAAACACTAAATATTATTAATTTTAGGAAATGAAAATGTATATCAAACATAAGCTACTAGTACTTCCAAATAAATATTTAACTATAATTTACTTCCTGTAAAGTATAATTTACTTTGGAAGCTATTATCTTTACCAAACAAGCCCAAAGTTAAATATTAAATTCATGTTATTTGAGTTATCTTTGTTTATGATTTGAAAAATTTTAGGAATAGAGAAAAACATTAAGTAAAAACTATTTTCTTGTATGCAATCATCTAGAAAAATTACATGGAAATATAATAAGTAGGGTAATCTTAATAATTAGTTGCTTAATTTTCAAAAAAAAAAATATACATAACTAACTATTAGAAAGGGAAAACCTTACTTTTGGTAATGAAAATGGAGTACATTAATAGGCAAGTACGATCAAAACAATAAAATAACTCAAACTTACCTAAATACAAAATGACTTGAACCCAAACCCAATCCAACCTTAAAGGTAGAATTATCTAAACTTATCCAAACCTTGATCTATCCGATTTTAACTTGGCATAATCTCAGTTAGGTAAATGATCTAAGATTATCCAAATTTGATATGATCTGAGAGTGACTCAAAATAACCTAAGAAGATAATTAACTCCAGCCGACACAAAACCAAATCAAACCAAACCTGAATTGATAGTAAATTTATCCATGTGATTTCTAGCTTTAAATGTACACAAGAGTTGAAGAAAACATATGAAATGAGAAGTAGCTCCTCGTTACCTTCTCTTATATCATATTTTGTTCCCTATTCTCCTATTCCGATTTCTTATTTTTCATTACATCTTTTATTGTAGATTAGTATCATTTTTTTTCAATTTGAATAGTTTTTTTTGTATAATCTTATTCATGAGGCTATATTCTATTTGTCGAATATTTTTTGACATGATGTTGTGTAAAAATAAATGTATGATCACTACTATTATCATTTAGCTAAGGGAATATTTTTAATATCATGACTAATATGGGTTTATGAATAAAATTTATATTATTATTAGTTCAAAAAGTTGTCTTTAAGTAATTTCATGTATGTTAAGATATGGTTTACCCATACTACAGCCAGATCAAAATTTAACACTCATCAACATGGGATCAAGAAATTTCAAGTCCTAATATATATTTTAATTTAAAAGAAGCTCATAAAATAAGTATAAAGTATTAAATAAGCATCTAAAAATTAATTTTAATTATTAATATAAACCTAATAAGTGTTTCAGATCCTTATATAATACTTCTTCTATTTCATAATATGAGGCATCTAATATTTTAGCACACATATTACAAAGTAATGAATTTTATAAATTTTAACACCTAGATTTTCTAATTGTAATACCTTCTCCTAAAAACCTTCAAAACGTGTGTATAATTACGTTGATATAAATAAAGGAGTTTTAGTTTTGAAATGGGCTTGAAATTCTAATAAAAATATAAATTTCAACCGTACCAATCAACTGGTTTGACTAGTGATATGAGAATTGACATTCTTGTTCTCAACAAACCAGTTGATTGGTTTGCCTAAATTAATCAACTGGTTGTCCTACAATTTCATATCTATTTCTAATTTTGATTCAAATTTCTGTCTCTAATGTTTATGAAAACTTCTAATTAGAGTCTAATTATGCTAATAAGCATATTTTAGTGCTATGGAATTATTTTCACATTATTCAGATCATTACATAATTTTAATTAACCAAAACTTTTCCAAAAAGGTACTTTTGAGGGAAGCTTCGCCTTTTCTCTTCTTTCTCACCTCTCCCTCTCTCTTCTAGTAGCTGGGGCTATGAGATTAACTTTGTGCACCATCTCCTAACTTGAAGACCTACTAACATGCTCATTTCTAACTACACTCAACCCCACCACCCCATTAGTCAGCCCTCACTTTTTGGCTGTCCACACTTAACCTCACCAGTCTCATCCCCTTTTTTCATATGAATGTTGACCCAACCTCACCTTTATACCTTTCATTTCTGATCCATTTTCATTTATCACTTATTTTTCTTGCTCTTTTTTCCATTTTTGTTGTGGAAATTTCCCCAAGAGTTTAGCATCTTTTTATTTTCCCTCTTATCTTCTTTGTTGAGAAAAAATAGAGGCTTTCTCTGATTTTCTCCCTTCTTTTTCCAAGCACTATGTTCCTTTCTCTTCTTCTAATCTTGGTTTTAGCTCTCTCCTACTTTTCTTCACCAAGGAGGAATTAACGTTGAGAAAGTTTGAAGATTTCCGCTACTTCTTGGCACCCTATTTTTGAGAAAAAGGTGGTGTTTTTTGTTATTCTTCTGACTTTTATTTGATTTTAATGAAGTTTTAAAAGATGATTTTTAATGGATTTAACTATTATTCTTTTAGGAATTGAAGTTCTGCTAGATAGACATCAAGTAGGAGCTTTTGTGCTAGAAAAATTGCTTCAAGATAAGGCATTCCTATCTTTAACATAAATAGGGTTATGTGGTATATTGGGGTTCCCTATGTTTGGTGTTTATGTGAGTATGATATAATTGTGTTCCATAATCTGAGTATATTGTATAATTCTTTTCGAGTTAGTATTGTTGGAATTCTCTGATTTTAAGTGTAAAGTTTGTCATTTGAGTATGATTTATTGAGTATGTATAATACCTTATATCTATGTGATTCTATGTGTGTAGAATGTATTTTTATGTGTATTTTGACATAGAAGCATGCTAAGATTAATATGGTAAAGTGTGGTAAATTTCGGTATGTGTATAGCAAGTTTGGGTAGTGTTTTACCCATACCAATTGATCGGTTCCTCAAACTAATAGATTGGTTATGCAAGCAATCAAATAGTTTAGAGTTTTAGATCGGTTGGTCACGAGATCAGTTGATTGGTTGATAAACCATTCGAATGGTTTTGATGAACAATCAATCGGTTTGTCACACCCATCGACTAGTGTCCCTACAAATCAAAATGATTTGGTCTCTACTTAGACCCATCAATTGGTTAAACCAAACTAGCCGATTGGTTTTTATGACCAGTCAATTGGTTGGCAAAACCCATCAACTAGTGTTTTTATAGGCCAAAATGGGTTGGTCTCTACGTAAACCCATCGATTGGTTGGACCAAACCAATTGACTGATTTCGATAAATGGTCAATTGTAAGGCCAACCAGTCGAATGGATCTCTAATTTTGTTTTGGTTCATATCTGGTACAACTAGACTTATCAACTAGTCTAAGGGATCGATTGATTAGTCAGGCTAGAAGTTGACTGGTTTGTTTATAAATTGTTGTGTTTTTCTTGGCCTTTTTGTGGTGATACCTCCATGTATTTATAACCTTTTAATTATAATTTCAACTATGATTAACCTGATTTAATAAGAATCATCATGATGGTATTTGAGATTTGAACTTGGTTAAGTTGGGTGTTATCTCTACGCACCCAATTGATGGCTTTTATACCTTGTGATGTGTTTGGTGTTGGCACTTGAAAAACACCCAAATGGTGTCTTTAATTCCTTATGATGTGTTTGATATTATCACTTGGAAACACCCAACTTGGTTAATTAATGAAATTTAACTATTCTTGGTGTTATCACATGGAAATTCCTAATTTGGTTATGTGTGGACTTTATTGTGATTTGTGATAGCACTAGAAAACATAAATTTATGGTTTAAGATTTTGTTCGAGCCTTTTTCTCTGGCTCTCGAGGTAGCTTCCACGAGTTAATGGGTGGATCACCATCTGTTATAGTTTTCACTTAGTACCTATTTCATTCTTTATTGACTTGCAGTTGGTAGGGGGTATGCACATATCTTTGAGGTATAGGTTTATACTGTGGTAGGTCGGCATGGCATTGGTTTCCAGCTCAGGTGGGTGAGGTATTCTAGTACAAGTCCCCTAGCACTTCTTATTATCCATTCTTAGGCGAGTGTGGTATCCCAACTTTATAGCCCTCATGGCGGAGACATTCAAGGTGTGGTGGGTGAGGTATCCCAGCACAAGCCCCTTAGTGTACTTTGACCATGTGTGGTGGATGTGGTATCCCAATTCGAGGCAGGTGCACTCAATTTTTCGTGGGTGTGGTATCCTCTAAGAAAGCTCCTTCAATGTATCCTAACCTTATATGATGGGTGTGGTATCAAATTATGATTATTTATGCTACCATAACTTTTGTTCATGGTGGGGAATTGGGTGTAGTCAAATAAACTATCTTATTAACCAAAATTTGTGTGGTCACTAAATGAAGAATTCTAATATGGTTATTGTAACACCTTGATTTGATACCACCACTTGGGGGCTACCTTAGAGTACTTTCGGATTGATTGACTAGCCCCATAGATCAACACGATTCCTTTCAGAATGCTTTATCCTAACCCACGAGCTTCATGAGAAATTTTTTTAAAAAATTTTAAAACTTCCTAGGAGGGTTATCCATCCTAAAATTATTCCACGACCAGTAGGCTTAACTATGGAATTCTTTGGACAGAATCACCAAAAGCGTGGTATATCATGTTGATATAAGTAGTTAGATCATTCTTTATAACACTCCGCTTAATTTAGAGTATTACAGTTATATTGTATAGGTTGCGATGTATTTACCGTATTTTTATATGTCCATGATTCCATGCTATCATGCCTTGTTGTACTTGAGCTATAACAATATGACATCACTATGTTGTTATGTAACTTCAATGTGATGCATGAGTCTTACCATATTTTAGGTAGTATATTTTACCAGTATGTCACTGTACTAATACTACACTTGTGTGGTCACTGTGATGATTCGACTTTTAGTACGGGAAGCAAAGTATGATTTGCATGGTTACGAATCTCAGTTAGAGTATGCTAAGGGTAATGATATGGGTCATCAGTGGGTTATTTCTTGGGGTTGAAGGTTTATGATTATACTTAAGAGTTAAGCTAAACAGTTATAAGTATTTTCCCCTTATGTTAGGAGGATGTTGTATATTTGGTTATTTAAACTCTTGGCTCGATTTCCTGTATTTGGTTTTGTAAATTATCATACTCATTTTATATATAATGTCGTTCTCATCCTTTATTATATTGTATAGTCACATTAATGTTATAGACATGCATCCTTTGTTCCTTGTACTATTTTACCTTGCATCAGACACAAGCTAGGTGATGATTATACCTCTCTCATGGTTAGTGTGGCGATAATTCCCATTTTTAATTATCTAAAAATTTCGTTTGAAAATGCCACAGAAGAGGAAATATGAAACTAACTTATGAAAAATGGAGTGATGCTGCCATATCTAACACAACATGGGCATCTCACTACCTACCTTACGCTAGACACAAGGCTAAGTATTTAACCAAACAAAACACAAGGAAAACTAGAGTGCTCAAGATAGGAAAAATCCTTGTTTACAACCTAGGGCTACATAGGACCAAATCCATACAAGATACATACAAGGAAGATAAATTTGCTTAACTAAAGCAAATTAAACTCATCAAGAGTATACCATGGTCACATGAGGACCACGAGAAAAATCTCTAGGAAACCTACACTCAACAACCCAAGATTGTGAGAGGATGATGGACCACTCAATGGTTATCCTCAATAATATTTGCATCCAACCTCCTACTCATGGGATTGAGAAATGGATTATAACAACAACCCCATTTATTTGCTTACATACTGAATAAACTAATGTATCACCATTATGTAGTTCTTGGTTCATGAAAGATCCATACAACATATTCATGGAACAACTTACTGAGATGTGCATGTGACTTTCCTATCATGTATTTTACATTCAATCACATGGGTTGTAAAAGATATGAGTGTATCCTCTAAATGAGACATAGTTATAGTCATATCAACAAAATAGGGTATGTACCTTTTTAACATGCATACTATCTACTCATGGATCATTAAATACTTAGATTATCCATTTGATAGTAGGCAAAGTATAATTAACATGGTGATAAGGAAGTAGGAATTCATGTACAACATCTAACCATGGATTAATAATGAGAATGATAATAATAAGGCATGCAAAAAATCATGGATAATTCCAAGCTACAAGCATATACAATAATAGATATCCTAAAGGGCATATGACTAGCATCAAATTCCAAGTCGATGAGCATAAGGCATACCACTTATTCACATCTTAAAAAGGTATAAGCTCTCAAGTATACATAATTTAAAGTGGATAACATATTAAGTATCTATAATCATATAACCAGACCTCACAATTTACTTCCCCTTTAAACTTCATTTCGGTCAACACCTTACTTTAGATAAAATGAAGTTTCTTTACCAAAACCTTATGCATTAAGTGAGTATATACTTAATTTACCCCAAGTTCTTGAGCAAGGTGGGATCATTCCCCATGGTCTCTCAATACAATGGAAGCCATCCAAATATTGGACATAAATTCTTGGCTCATACCAAGGGAACCAAATAGACATAAGTTCGGGCTCCTACCACAGTAACAATGGACCGAAGTCCTAACTTATTCCAAGGAAACCAAACGGATATAAGTCTGGATTCCTATCCATCCTATGGTAACCAGACCCTTTAGTATTAATATCCCCTAGTACATCATCAACGTCTAGAGTAGGAAAGGAACTGGGATCAACAATGATCTTAGGATCAATTAGGATCCCATCTGATGACAAAAAGTGCCTGTAGGTAGACTAACTCCTGGTAGCTAGTCAAGAATCGAATAATCGAGATCTTTCACAGTGCTCATTCTAGGTTAAGTGAGTAGTGTCTTATTAGTTCAAGAAATTCATTTCACATAAAGGCCCACACAACAATATCATACCGAGCATATAATCCCTTTTCATTCAACAAACCCATATAGTATTCTCATTCATCAAGTGTTCCCATTTAGGGTCTCTTCAAGAGATTATTCTATTACACCATCCATTATACCAAAGGTTGGCATTATCACATAGTAACTATACCCCATAATTATCAAAGCCATCCCTCAAATTTCCATGTATTCTCTTGTTCACAATTTAATTCTACCTCAAGCTAAAATTGAGGTCATAGTTAATTATTCAATTATAGGTTTACCCATTTATTTAAGGATATTCCAATCAATTCCCTAAGGCCAAGGGTAGAGGTCCAATTATAGGTCAACTAGAGTATAATCCTAGCTTACAACTATTTATTTATTTATTTCATTATCCTAGTGAAAACTTCCAATTGTAGATAAGGTTAACTCAAGCCATCCTATATGATTGTATCATTTGCCTTTATCTTTGCCATGCCATTTTACTTATGGATTTATCATTTTAGGGATATGGTATAAGTCACTAGAGGTCTATCATAAATCATTTTTAACCAATACTACCCTAAGGAGAGCCTATTTTTAGCTATTTGATCATTTATTCATATCATTTGCACAAGGAAGGCTAAAGGCTTCACTAAGTTAAAGCATTGAATGATTTGTTTTTATTACCTTTAATTCATTATTTAAATTTTTTAATCTAGATAATTTCATAGCTATCATCCTACTAGATCATTAGCTAAGCATAAGAATATTCAGATATCACATTTGGGAGGAAACTATGCAAGAAGAGTAAAATTGGTCGACACTAGTTAATCAATTTCAAACACCCATTGATGGGTCTCATAGTCAACTTGATTCATGGACCAATTGATCGATCAATATACTACTAATCTCCTAGTAGTAGGCATCTAGTCGATCAGTTAGCCTCACCATTTTGACTATTTTGATAATCAGTCGATCGGTTTGGTCATACTAGTTGATGGGTATAACATAAGGCTAAGGCTTCTACATTTGCAGACAAACCCATCGGTCGATTGATCCAACAAGCTGATTGTTTTAGGAATCAGTTGATCAGTTTGGTTGAACTAGTTGGTTGGTTTAAATCCCAAACCAAAATCCCTAAAGTCATATACCAACTAGTGGATTGATCTGCCATAATAGTCGATTGGTCTTAATGACCAGTTAATTAGTGTCGACAAAGGAAATTCATAAAAACACCAATAGCACACGATCAATTTCCATTACCTGTTCAATCAAATCCAAATATTAAACTCAGGTCATTCAAGGTATTTTATAGATGATAATCACGAATCAGCATGCTGCATAGCAACATTATTCTAGAATTCATAACGAGACACGCTGGCATATTTTGAACTTATTCTCAAAAACCATGCATTCACATTATCTTCTTACTGATCTATTATGCACCAAGTCTAGTTCACATATCACAAATATCATTATCTCCTAACACCCAAAACAGTTTGATGTTTCAAATCCAGAGCTTTAAACATGAGATCCAAGCATATGAACTTTTAAGCCAAATCTCATACAAACTCATTTGTTCATTCCTTGTTAGCTAATGCAAGCATATTGTCATTTTTTATATTCAAGGTACTACACTTATAACACTCATATTTCACTTACCCATACCATTGCTACATTAATAAGGGAAGATAATGGTTTACTTTAAAAGCTGAGTAATACACCAAGAGCACAACTCTCTAAAATTCTTAAACCCCTTTTTCCTATGCCGAAATACTTTTCAATAAAACTTAATTAAAATTAGTGAAAATCTTTCTAAAATTGTGCAAAGAAGATTTAATGAAATTTGAGACTTGGAAGTGGAATTTAGAGAGAAACCCACCTTTCACAAAGGAAATAGAGAGTATTAAGGGTGAAATTCAACCCTCACTCTTTTCCCCAATCTAACTCTATCTGTCTTAAAATCAAAACAAGAAGGAGCTCAAAAGAGGAAGATATGATCAGGGTATAATCATAGGGAAAAGGAAGAATGGTAAAGAAAATTATGAAGAAAATACGGTAGCTCGGAGGTTAGGGAAGAAGAGAGAAAAATATGAGGACTTTATGTCTGAATCATTAAGGGTTTTCCTACCAAGAGAAGGGTGAGGGAGTGTATAATCAAGAATCCCAACCCTACTCTAAATTAAAGATTTGAAGTGTAGATTTTTGAAGTTTCAAAGCTAAATTTTTTTGCCTTAAGTTGGTTTGGTGAAACTATAGGGTTCTAGGTAATGTGCCTCAGAAATTTCAAACATATGAAATGTATGATGACATTAATGGATGAGAATCAAAGCCTAGCATATCTACTAAGGTTGTAGGTGTAGAAAATTTTCTCAAGAATCTTGTAGAAGAGAGAGACAATAGGAAAGAAGGGGATAAATAAGCTGAGAGCATGAAAGTAACACCTCTTACCTCTTCCCTTGTGAATTTGGTTAAAATAATCAAAATAGGCTAAATAGGTTCATAAGTTTTGTGAAAACTAGAAGCAAACTATCTAAAATGTAGTTATGACATTGGGAAAAAACAATTTAGGGAAATATTCTCACAAAAAATCCAGTTTGAAGAGAAGTTAGGTCGGTCAAATAGGTTGACTGGTGCCCAAACCAGTAGATCGGTTTGACGGGTTCCAGAAATCAAATTTGATGAACAAAACAGTTGATTAGTACCTCAGACCCATCGACTGGTTTCTCGATGAAACCAAATATTTTTCCTAATCAAATCAAGATTATCAAATAACCATACCATTCTTAAACACACTTATAAGATAAGATTAAACATATTTAGATCACCATTAAGCACTTGGATTAGCACACATTAAGGACTCTAAAAAGTGAGGTATTACAATATCATTTCTAGTTTTGTTTTTCAAACACTTCCGCATTATCTTAAAAACAAAATTTTCTAGTTCAAAAATGGGGGGGGGGTGTTACACTAATATAGTCATACATTAATTGTGCTTATTTATTTAATACTATAATTATATCCATTAAGCTATAATACTATAACTTTAACTTTATTTCTAATTAAGAATGAGAATAGAGGGACAACATGAATAATAAAATAGTTAATGCTCCATATATTTTATGAAAGAAAAAAGTATATTGTAAATAAATTAAAAAAAAATCATATACCTTATACTTGAAAACATAGAACTAGTACAGAATTTGCATCATAGAGTAGTGGTATAGTGAAAGATCAAAAAATGGGCCAAGTATTATGGAATAAATAAATAAATAATTTTTTGTGAACATTTCATTCTTGAGGCAACAAAATGCCAATAGCTAAAAAGAATCCCTTTACTTAGGAAAATTTTATGATACACGGTATTTTTATGCAAGATATGCATCTATGTGTGAGACTAGCCATAGATGTATAATTGATAAGAAGGAGGAGGAGGAGGAGGAGGAGAAGAAGGAGAAGAAGGAGAAGAAGAAGAAGAAGAAGAAGAAGAAGCTTTTTATAATGTGGAATTCAAAAGATTGAGATACAAAAAACATAATCACTTTTTTTTGTTAGGATAATCACTTGCATGAATGAGATAATCAGTTGTTCAGATGAAATAATTACTAATGCTACACATAACACCTAATTATTATTTTTTAACAAGAATAATTACTCAAGGAACATGATATGAATTTTTAATTAATGAAAAAAAGTGTTTATAAAGTGAATCCCATATGACCAAGATACATAACACATCACTTTTTTGGCCAAGATTAATACATACATAGATAAAATAATCATCAATGTTGTATATAATACATAGAAATAGGGTCCTGTGCGAACTATTTTTATAGTACAAACATAGGAACGATTTTCAATCGTTAGATCTAAGATATCAAACGGTTGAAAATGCATCCCACTCTTTATTCCCCTCCCCTTGTCTGCCTCTCTGTCCCTCTATCCCTCTGTCCTGAGACTCCCGACCCCCCGATCCTCCCTCTCTCCATCGCACTTCCCGTCTCCATCTCTCCGTCGCGCCACTCGTCTCCCTCTCTCTATCGCCATTTCTGCGCCTGTTCACTTCGACCAGACCTCACCTTCTTCATTCTTAACCTTCCTCTACACATGTTGACTTCAACCGCCACATAGCAGACGCGGACAGTCACCACCAACGGCGCAGCACAGAGGCAGCGCCACCTGAGTAGGATATCCACCGTTGCTGCAGCTAGAACAAACAACGCAGCTGTCCAGCGTAAACTCCACGACCGCCACCTCAGTGCACACCGTGGTTATAATTCCGACCTCTCTCCTCCAATTCGTAAGTTTGTTTTGCGTAATTTGGCTTTTCTTGTGCGGTTCTTCATTTATAATTTGATTTTTGTGCTAATTGTTCGGATATTACCGACTGATTTTGTTAATTTTGGATTTAATTTCTATACTAATTGATCGTTCGTTTTTGACACTGTTTCTCCATTTTTTTTGCTCCTCTTCGCCGGTGTTTCTCATCCCAGCACATTTCTTCAACCTATCGAAGCTCACGTCTCCGCCACCATTTTTCGCTGGTGCACATTTTTTTTTGTATGTGTTTTAGGTTTTATTGATTCAGCAATCGAATTTGCTGAGTTGATTTAGTACTCTGCCTCAACTTTAATTGATTTCGAATTTGTTGAGTTGATTTAGTAAGGATGTTTTATTGTTTGTTGAGTTATGTTTGTTGTTTTTTGATTGAATTCTGTTGTTGTTGTATTATGAATAATGTGATTAGGGTTAATTACATTAATATGGGCTGATATTCTGTTGCTATTGCTGTTGGTGAATAATGGTGTGCTGTTGTTTTATGTTAGTCTGATTAATAATTAGATTATTAATCAGCCATTATTGTAAATTTTTGCATAATATATGCTGGTATGGTGTTGGTATTGCTGAATATTGCTCATTAATATTGTATTGCTATTTTATATTATTCTGATTAATAATCTGATTATTAATCTGCCATTGTTGTATATTTTTGCATAATACATGGTTTGACTAACTAAATAAAGTTTATGGACAACTAAGATATTGTATTATTATTATAATTAGAGTGTTTGTGGTTTATGGTTTATAGGGTTTAGGGGTTATAAGGGTTTAGGGTTTTAAGGGTTTAGGGTTTAGGGTTTAGAGGGTTTAGGGCTTGGGGTTTAAGATTTAGGGTTTATGATTTAGAGGGTTTAGGGTTTAGAGGGTTTAATGTTTGGGTTTAGGGTTTGGGGTTTAGAGGGTTTAGGGTTTGGGGTTTGGGGTTTGGGGTTTGGGGTTTAGGGTTTAGGGTTTAGGGTTTAGGGTTTAGAGGGTTTAGGGTTTAGGGTTTAGGGTTTAGAGGGTTTAGGGTTTAGAGGGTTTAGGGTTTAGGGTTTAGGGTTTAGAGGGTGTAGGGTTTAGGGTTTAGAGGGTTTAGGGTTTAGACGGTTTAGGGTTTAGAGTTTAAGGTTTAGGGTTTAGAGGGTTTAGGGTTTAGGGTTTAGGGTTTAGAGGGTTTAGGGTTTAGAGGTTTGGATATTTGGTTTGGATATAGGTTTGGGTTTGTTTTTTGGTTTGGTATTAATGAAATCTTGAATGTTGATTTAATTTTGATCTAATGGTTGAGATTGGTTCTTATGTTTGTACATTAATATAAGTTTGCATGGGAACGTCACCCATAGATAATCACTTATTTGGTCAAAATAATAATCTAATTTTTTTACTATATGTATCTCCGAGTATATAAGATAGTTATTGGTACAGTTGAACTATCAATGTAATTAAGTTGAAGATAATGGAAACCAACATCAAGCCAATACCATAACATGGAAGATCTATTAGTCCTTAGTAAAAGTAGATATAGATCTACAACTTCCAAAATACAAGACCCTAAACTATATATATATATATATATAGTAACAACTATTTTGAGAATTAAAAGTTTCCCCTAGTTTTCAAGATTAGTTATGTAAGTTTTCTTCATCCACAAAGGGAAACTTTCTACATATATCGATGATAGTTTTCTAGCGTGAAACATAAATACATAATATTTACACAAATATTACAATCTTATTTATTTTGATACTCAAATACTATAATTGTAACACTAGAAAATTTTAGGACTCAATTTATTTTAAAGAGTAATGATATAAATCTCCATAATTTGTATTTAAATAACTCTATTAATTGTTATAAATTATATTACACATATAATTACTCTTCTTATTGTGTGGTTAATTAGAAAATTAAATCAGAATATGGGAGATGGATCATGATGAGTTGATGTGTATAGCTGTTGCTGGTTGCTGTTGCTGACAGGAATTTGCTGTATTAAATTGTTGATTATCCCATATGATGCATTCGTCGGCATAATTTGGCTAATGGAAATTAAGTTGGCCATGTAATCCACCACCTGACCCATATTTACTGGGTTAGAAGGATTGTAGATTACGCAACCCTTGATAACCATGATTAGCTAACAAAATTTAGCTGATGGGGATTAATTTGTAAATCCATTATTTGGATTAATGTATATTTGGATTTTTCTTTGTAATTGGGCTGCTTTATTGTCTCAGCTTCACGACCTGTTTGTTTGTATTAGTCGGATGGTTGTTGGGATGATATGTTGTATTTTTACTTGGGCCCATCGTCCGTATAAGGGCCGTATTGTGTGTATTGTATACACCCATATATAAGGCGTATACTAAACTGTCTATATGTTACTACTTTTGGCTAAATACATTTTCGACGATTTTTTCTAGAATCTCTCTCGACTTCTCTCTCTCTCTCTCTCGCGACTGACTCATTTGCTTGATCTTCTTCTTCCTTGATCTTCTCCTCGATCTTCTTTCTGTTAATCCAACTTCAGTAGCCATTAATTACAATTGCGCTATGAGTTTTTCTAATCTTCCTTTGGATTAAACTCCTTAGGCTGATTTTTTTATGCGAAATCGAACCCCGTGATCGATTCATGATCTGGTGAAAATTCTTGAAACCTATCAAGGGTTCATCATTTGGTATTAGAGCCTTGAATCTTCAAGTGCTTGTGGTTTATTTCGTTTATTTTCAAATTTATTGCTCTTTTCTTAATCCTTGAGTTTGCTAACCCTCGATTTCAAAGTGTTGTTTCTCGAGTTTGCGACTGACAAGAATCAAACGATTCTTATTACAATTAAACCGGCGGCGAAGAAATTTTCCTAACGAAGATGACAGTTCTTAGAAACCCTAAGTAACTGTTGGTATGAACTTCTCAGTTAGGGTTTGGTCAGGATTCTTAAATCCTGACAGAAATTGATAAATACTCCCCGATCGGTAAACTCGATCCTTTTCATTTTCTAATTCCTGCAATTATTGGACTTCAGGTTTGATAGTCTTGTTACAAGTTAATGCTCCACTAACTCTTTAAAGAGTGCGTAGGTATTAACTCAGTACCGGCAAACATTTGGTTCTAGAAAGGGGTAGTGACTCCACGAAGAGGGGTCCTAACTCATTATTCGGCTTAACTGCCAACATTTGTTAGCGCTGTAATTTTGTTCCTTTCTTGAAATTTTATTACTCTGTGTGGGTCAACAACTGTTTGATATTATTGTGCTATCTTAGTAAATCCTTCTAATTGTGTAATTGCACTGCGATCCCTTTATTATAAGTGTGTTCCATTTACTTTTTTCGATTGAATTGATAGTAAAGTGTGCTATTCTCTGTAAATTGATTGACTATCTGTGTTTTTCTTTTTCTTTATAAAGTGAATAAAGATAGGATTCATGATGTCTAATAACGACCAATCTGTGAACCAATCTATATCCGTATCTAGTAATGATCTGTTAGAAACACTTAGGACATTTTAAGAACAAATGACTGCCCAATTTGTTGTATTATCTGCTAACCTAGAGTAGAGAATAGAAGAACAAGAAATTAGAATGAATGATTTGCAGAATAATAGAATAAATGACCAACATGCTGGGGTATTAGGTAGGGCTCCCATGGACCCTAGAAATAGGATTCTCCCTTTAACTAACTTAGAGGAACTAGAAAATCAAATATCTAATAATAGTAATAGGAGACCAAGATAGGTTAATAGGCAGGAAAGAGAGTTAGATCAAGTTGATAAGAACATAGGTAACTTTAAATTTAATATACTTGGATTCAATGGGAGGAATGATCATAATTATTACTTTGAGTGGGAAAGAAAGATAAAATTAGTGTTTGAGTGCCACAACTATTCTGATGAAAAGAAAATTAAAGTAGCAGTAGTAGAATTCATAGACTATGCATCTTCTTGGTATCATAACCTTGTTTTAACTAGGCGTAGGAGTGGAGAACCACCTATACAGACATGGGATGAATTCAAAATTTTGATGAGAAAAAGGTTTGTTCCAAGTTATTATTATAGGGAATTACATAAAAGATGTAAACATTAAATCAGGGTAATAGGTCTATAGATGAGTACTTTAAGGAATTAGAGATGTTAGTGATCAAAACAGGAATTGTTGAGGATGAGGATGCCATAATGACCAAATTCTTGAGTGGGTTAAACTCTGAGATAGCTGATAAGGTAGAGTTATATCCATATGGAACCTTGAGTGAGATGGTTAATATAGCCACAAAGATAGAAAGTCAAATAAGGAGAACTAGGTAGTATAAACCCCCTGGAATTGGGATTAGGAATACTCTGAAGAGGAATTTTGGAGGACATAGTTTTGGAAACTAGAAGAATAATAGGAAGTTTGAGTCTAAAGGGAAAGGTAGGAAACATGTTTGATAAAGGAAAAACTGTACCAACTACTCCTATTAATGGCCCTAACAGAACTAGAGACATAAAGTGTTTTAAGTGTGGGGGATTAGGTCACATAGCTTCTGAATGTCCTAATAAGAGGAATATCTTGATTAAAAAATCTAGAGATATAGAGTCTGAATCTGAAGAAGAAGAATTAGAGGTTAACATGACTAGTGATGATAATAGTGATTCAGAAGAAGAGATAGAACTTCCAATTAGTAGAGGCCTTTTTGTTGTACGTAGGGCATTAAACAGTAATAAGTTACCTGATCCAAATGCAATACAGAGAGAAAACATATTTCATACTAGGTGCTTAATTGATGATAAGTGTTTTAATATGGCAATAGATAGTGGTAGTTTTATAAATGTTGCTAGTACTTTATTAGTATCTAAATTTGGTTTACCAACCACTAGACATCTAAAACCCTATAAGCTATAATGGTTAAATGAATTAGGAGATGTTAAGGTTAATCAATAGGTTCTAGTAAACTTAAAATTAGGTAAGTATGAAGATTCTGTATTGTGTGACATTGTTCCAATGCATAGTGCTCATTTATTATTAGGAAGGCCATGGCAATATGATAGAAGAGTAACACATGATGGGTACTAACACATGATGGGTACAAGAATAGATATACTATGCATAAGGATGATAAGAAAATTGTTTTAGCACCTATGACTCCAAAAGAAATCTTTGATGATCAAATTAAAATAAAATCTGATTATAAGGAATTAACTAAACAAAGTGTAGAAGTTGGAACTAGTTTAAAGGAGGTTAATAAATCATCTGGGTTTTATGCTAAAAAGGGAGATATTGAAAAGGCTATTAGGCAGTAATCAAATGTATATCTGATGGTCTATAAAGAGTGTTATGAGTGTCATCTAGAGTTAAGTGAGGATGTACCTGATAATGTTAGAAAACTATTAGAGGAATATAGCGAGTTATTCCCTGAAGAGATTCCCCATGGACTACCTCCACTAAGGGGCATAGAACATCAAATAGATTTTATACCAGGAGCTATTATTCCAAATAGGCCTGCTTATAGGGCTAATCCTGAGGAAGTTAGGAATTAAAGAAACAGGTTTATGAATTATTGAGTAAGGGTTATATTAAGGAGTCAATGAGTCCCTGTGCTGTCCTAGTACTCTTAGTTCCAAAGAAAGATGGAATTTGGAGGATGTGCATAGATAGTAGAGCAGTAAATAAGATAACCATTAAGTATAGATATCCTATACTTGGGTTAGATGAATTATTAGATCTTCTCCATGGTGTTGTAATTTTTTCAAAAATAGATTTAAAGAGTGGATATCATCAAATTAGGATGAAACCAGGAGATGAGTGGAAAACAAATTTTAAAACAAATTTTGGGTTATATGAGTGGTTAGTTATGACACTTGGGTTATCTAATGGTCCAAGTACCTTCATGAGGCTTATGAAATATGTGCTTAGAAACTTTATTGGAAAGTTTGTAGTTGTTTAATTTGATGATATACTTATTTACAACAAATCTCTAGAAGAGCATTTGAGACATTTGAGAGTCATTCTGGATGTGTTTAAGGTAGAAGAATCATATGCTAATTTAGCTAAGTCTAGGTTTTGTTTAGAGAGTGTGGTATTCCTAGGATTTGTTGTTGGTAGGGATGGTATATCTGTTGATAAGGAAAATATTAAAGCCATACAAGAGTGGCTTGTACCTAAGACAGTGACTGAAGTTAGAAGTTTCCATGGTTTGTGTTCTTTTTATCATAGATTTATTAGGAACTTTAGTACTATAGCTGCTCCCTTAAAAACAATAACAAAAAAGGAAAATGGTTTTAAATGGGGCTTAGAGCAACATAAATCTTTTGAAGCTCTTAAAACTAAGCTAACACAAGCGCCTGTATTAGTCTTTCCTGATTTTGAGAAAATGTTTGAATTAGATTATGATGCTTCAGGTTTGGGAATAGGGGTTGTACTTTCTCAAGAGGGTATACCTATAGCTTATTTTAGTGAAAAACTAAATGATAGTACTTTAAATTACTCTACTTATGAAAATGAATTATTTGCTTTAGTAAGAGCCTTAGAGGTCTGGCAACATTATTTATGGCCTAGAGAGTTTGTTATAAATACTGATCAAGAAGCTATAAAGTATCTGAAAAGTCAATCAAAATTAAATAGAAGACAGGGTAGATGGATTGAATTTATTGAAAGTTTTCCCTATATAATTAAATATAAAAAAGGAGGTGACAATATAGTGGCAGATGCCTTATCTAGAAGACATGTTTTGCTAAATACAGTAGATGCTACTTTGTTGGGATTTTCTTGCGTTAAAATTTTATATTTGGAGGATCATGATTTTAAAGAAATATATAAAAATTGTGAAACTGCTACACAAGGGAAATATTATATCTATGAGGGTTACTTATTTAGAATGTGCATACCTGATTGGTTCATATAGAGGATTATTAATTCAAGAAGCACATAATGGTGGTTTAATGACACATTTAGGATTTCAAAAGACTTTGGACATATTAGTTAATTATTTTTACTAGCCTTATATGAAGAAATATGTGTTAAAATACCGTGTTAATTGTGTAGCTTGTAGATAGGCTAAGTCCACATCAAAACCTTTTGGGTTGTATACTCCATTACCTATTCCTAATCAGCCCTAGACTGATGTTTCTTTGAATTTTGTTTTGGGATTGCCTAGAACTAATAGGGCTAAAGATTCAATAATGATTGTAGTAGATAGATTTAGTAAAATGGCCCATTTTGTACCTTGCAATAAAACTAATGATGCTGTAACTGTAGCTGATTTATTCTTTTCTTATATAGTCAAATTGCATGGAATACCTAAAACAATAGTATCTTATAGGGATGTTAAATTTTTGAGTCATTTTTTGAAGGCTTTATGGGGTAAATTGGGAACTAAGCTTTTATTTTCAACTACATGTCACCCTCAAACTGATGGACAAGCAGAGGTAGTGAATAGAACCCTAGGTAATATGTTGAGAGCTGTCCTTGGAAAAAAATCTTAGGCAATGGGAAAGTGTACTACCATAGGTGGAATTTGCTTATAACAGAACATTACACTCTACAACTAAGAAGACACCTTTTGAAATTGTGTATGGATTTAATCCCTTAACTCCCCTTGATTTGAGTCATTTACCTAATTTTGAGTTGCATAATTTTGGATGCTGAATCTCGTGATGCAAATATGAAGAAACTGCATGAATCTGTAAGTCAATAGATTAATAAGAGGGTTCAACAAATGGCTAAGAATGCTAATAAAAAGCGAAAGAAAATGGTCTTTCAACCAGGAGACTTAGTTTGGGTACACCTTAGGAAATAATGTTTTCCAACACTTAGAAAGTCAAAATTGGATCCTAGGGGAGATGGACCTTTTACTGTATTAGAAAGAATTAATGATAATGCTTATAAAATTGATTTACCTGCTCAATTTGGTAATGTTAGTGATTCTTTTAATGTTTCTGATCTAAGTCCTTTTGCGGGTATTATTTAGGTTTTAGAGACGAAACCTCACCAAGAAGAGGGGAATGATATATATCTCCATAGTTTGTATTTAAATAATTCTATTAATTATTATAAATTATATTACACATATAATTACTTTTCTTATTGTGTGGTTGATTAGGAAATTAAATCAGAATATAGGAGATGGATCATGATGAGTTACTATGTATAGCTACTACTGGTTGCTGTTGCTGACAGGAATTTGTTGTATTAAATTGTTGATTATCCCATATGATGCATTCGTCGGCATAATTTGGCTAATGGAAATTAAGTTGGTTGTGTAATCCACCACCCGACCCATATTTACTGGGTTAGAAGGATTGTGGATTACGTAACCCTTGATAACCATGATTAGCTAACAAAATTTAGCTGATGGGGATTAATTTGTAAATCCATTATTTGGATTAAGGTATATTTGTATTTTTTTTGGTAATTGGGCTGCTTTATTGTCCTAGCTCCACGACCTGTTTGTTTGTATTAGTCAGATGGTTGTTGGGCTGATATGTTGTATTTGTACTTGAGCCCATCGTCCATATAAGGGCCGTATTGTGTGTATTGTGTACGCCCATATATAAGGCGTATACTGGACTATCTATACGTTACTACTTTTGGCTAAATACATTTTTGACAATTTTTTCTGGAATCTCTCTCGACTTCTCTCTCTCTCTCTCTCAATTGACTCATTCGTTCGATCTTCTTCTTCCTTGATCTTCTCCTCGATCTTCTTTCTGTTAATCCAACTTCAGTAGCCGTTAATTACAACTACGCTCCGAGTTTTTCTAATCTTCCTTTGGATCAAACTCCTTAGGCTGATTTTTTTGTGCGGAATCGAACCCCGCGCTCGATTCATGATCCAGAGAAAATTCTTGAAACCTATCCAGGCTTCATCAAGCTAATTGAGGAAGCAAAAATAGATATAGGGGCGTCATGCCATATTTAACATTAAAGAGGCACTTCCTATGCCTAGTCTTTGTTAGGTAAAGGTATAAGGAACTACTTAGGAATTAGGTGTGGGAAGCACTTGATTCTACCATAATATGGGATATACAATAGAGAGAAGGAAAATATATAATAAAAAAAAGATAACTATAAGTCCATAGAGAGATAGAGATATTTGGATAAGTACACTATGTATTAAGTAATGTAATAATACAGGCATAACTAGGTTACATGTAACATAAATCATATGAGATCATAAGCAAGCATGTTAATATAATGTAAGAAAATATTGATTTCTTGAATTTCATCATTAGTTACAATTATAATCCATATTCATATTTACATTAATTTTAGGGACCCTGCTATTCATAAATCAGTGGAATGGTCTGAAAACACCTGTTCGGAAAAAAAACACACTTGAGCCACTATTATTATCTATAGGAATGGACCCAACACCTCTTAGAAAAATACACTCCTCATCAATATACTTAAACTAGTAGAATGTTTTCAAGCACCTCTTAGGGAAAAATTATCCTAAGTTGCTATTATTATCTAGTGGAATGGACACAATACCTCTATCCTAAGTCACTTAATCTTTCACTTTAAGTAACTAATCTCTTACTTGTATTGCTTATCTCAATATCATATTTGGTTTAAGTTGAGCCCAAGAACCCCACTATTATTAAATTAGTGGAATGGTTTGGAACATATCTCAGGAAAAAACATACTTGATCCACTATTTTCATTCAGTGAAATGGACATATAACACCTCGGCCCCTGACTCACGTAATCTTTCTCTTTAAATAATTAATGTCTTATTCAATGTAGTATTTATCAAGGTTCTCATACTTATGAATATTTTGGCATAAAAATAAATAATATATATTAACATAATTATTTGACATGCATAAAGTACATCCAAATGAATATCGATACACCTTTCTTTGGAAAAACGCCCAAGAAATCCTAATTTCCACAAGTCACACATAGCTTCTTCCCTGGTACTCATTTTATCTCCATATTCAATATCCATCCTTAAAATATTATTATTGAAAACATACCAAAAAAATAATGGTTTAACTCAAACACCTTACACATATAATAATAGCCTACCTTTAGGGTTACTATCCATATTTCCTATAAAACTATAATTCCACAATTTGGTCATAAATTTTTCTATACAGCCTATATAACCACCTAAATTAATATACTCTTCCAAATTATTATTATTGACATCATATAATAAAAATTGAGGTCTTATATATGCGATAATAGCCTACCCTTAGAATTACTATTCATATTTTCCATAAAACATCAATTTCGCAAATTAACCATAACTTTTCCCTTAAGACTCATATAACTAAAAATTTTAATTTGAAAACCTAAAATTCCAACATTAAAAACGTATCTAAAATTTAATCTTAAATTCCAACATTTCACATATATGCCCCTAGAGCTATTATTCCCACTTAAAACCACTTTTTATCGTTTATTAGACTTAAACCAATCATATTCTCTCAAAAATTTTCACATAACCTAATTAACATATTTTAAACAAATTATCATATTAAAATACCCACCATTCCATTTTTAACCCATATTGGCCAAAATACCCCTAAAATAACCAAACCGTCTAATTTCACTAAAACTGATGAGTCCTAATATGAATAGTTCCTAACTTCCAATATATCATCATGATACTAATTAACCCTATTCAAATTCCCATACCTATTCAACCCTTATTAGAATACCATAAGCTACATTATCAAAATTAGGGTTACAAGTGAGATTTATCATAATCATAACATTTAAGGTCATGTTCTTCACATATTTTACCTTTCCATAGGTTTGATACCATAACATTATCATCATAATAATATCAAATGTGAGATATCATGCTAAAACACACATTGCACACATATAAACCCAGTTACGAAATGCATCCTTACCAAAGTGTCTTCAGTCTCTATGCATGTATAACCTAAGATGCCTCCTTTAAGACCACAAGAATAACACCTAAGGATTAATAAAAAAAATACAACGTTAGAAGTCATAGAATAAACTAAGGAAAAGATAAGGTAGGTGAGTGTGTAAATAGGAGAAATAACCAAACTAAACCAAGCCAAAGTCTTCAGTGGGAACTTGTGCTATAATGGGGGAAACAACTATAATTTTCCCCGTTGCTATGGAAGGGGAACCGACAGAAGTAGGCAAAAATTGGGGAGATTAGTGATGAAGACCAAAGCAAGGGGGAGGTTGCGGTGTTAAGGATCAAAGTAAGGGAAAGTTGTGATGTTGAGTGTTGAATGTGAGGGGGTATAATCATCATAAGGGTCATTGCTAAAAGGGAAGCAACAAAAATGAGGGTTAGTGGTAAGGGGTAGGAACGATGGGAGGTGTCATTGCTAGGTTGGCATGGTTCTTAAGACACGATGAGGTAAGGAGAAAGGAATGTAAATTCTGTGTTGTCATTCATCGATGGTGGAAAAACCACAAGATAAGGAAAGAGGAGACTCTAGACATGTGGTTAGCCAATGAGATGAAGTAGAGGTGTGAGGAGGTATTTATAAAAGGAGAATGTGAGGCATGTGAGGTTTGTGGTGTAAGTGAAGTTGCAGGGGATGGATGAATGGGAAGAAAGGAAGGAATCCAATCAGGATGGAGAGAAGGAAAAGAAAAGGGAGAAAATAAATTAAAGGGGTTTTTAGGTTAGGTTTAGAGTTGTAAATTTTAAATTAGGGGTTTAGGCTAAAATTAATTTATCGAATATCCGAAGTTAAGGTTGGATTAAAATATAAATGACCCAGAATTATAATTATGATTATGATTAGATTTCGGGTCAATAAAATTGAATAAAATCAAATGATTGGTTATTCAAGATTAGGATTAAATTAAAATATAAGTTAATTGGGATTAGAATTAGATGAAAATTTAGGGTACTATAATAATTTTCTAAGTTACTCGATGTAAGTTGGGTTCCCATGTGTTTTAATGATTCCAAACATATGACTTTGTGATTAATTTTGAATATAATTATATTGGATGTATTTAGATTTTTTATAACAACAGGTTAAAGTTCATAACTTAAAACAATACTAAGAGCAGTCATATTAAATAAACTGCCAAAAAATGACAATTCATGGATGATTTGAAGTAAATTATAAAAGAATATTTAAGTTATCTTCTAACATATATGAAGAATGAATCTCAATGTATTGATGACTAAATTACTCAAGCAAAGGAAGGAAGTAATGAAAGATGAAAGTTGATCTCGATATAGAATTGGGAACAAGCATGGCCACAACACTATCTTAATAATGTTGGTTCCTAGTGCCTTTCCTAATCTCACAAAAGTTGTTTGGGCTAAAGATATCCATATATTAATAGAATTTTTGGACATCCAGATTGTGGATAAATATTAAAGATACACTCTTAATTCTCACTACTATAAATATTTTTCATGGAGTTAAAGATAATTAGATAAAGATTTGCAAATATATATTCGTTTGGTTATTTGGTAAGAGTAAAGGATCAACAATTTTCAATGTTTATTTAAAGAAATTATTTCAAGAGTTAGGAGATCAATTGAGCAACAATGAGTTTTTTGATCCATAAGAGGAAACCAACACACAAAGTGAGAAACTTGATGATAAAAATAATGAGAAAGCTAGTCAAAATTCAAGAAAATTTAACTTATAAGAGTGAGATTGTAGATGTAACACTTCCATTTTTCTCTACTAATTTTTTTGGTTAAAACATGTTGTAGAAGTAGAAAACACTTAGAAAAATGGGATGTTACCGCCGTACCTAACACTTGTTAGAAGTTCACCACCTACCCCATATTAGATACAAGACTAAACCAACAAAACACTAAAATATAAAAATATGTAATTATTGATTTAATTGAAATGGTTCCAAAATGTTTATAATAATGACCCTAATGGGTTCCGATAAAATCATTATAGAATACAAATTAAAAGTACAAAATTACAAAACATGGGTTAGGGCATGAGGCCCAAAACAATTCCATGGTCTTCCACATACCTCATTAAGATATTTTGGATGTCCTCGGTCACAACCTCGACCCAACTAAGGTAGGAACTTTACTAGTCATCCCCCAAAACTTACACAAGGCCCTCTGGTCATGCGAATGAGCAAGTGACCGAGCAAATGGGCATATCAGGATGTTACTTACTGAGTAAGCCAAGTTGCTCCCTTAATGGGCACAAGTATACTAGTTTATCACTCATAAATATAGATTACAGTATACAACATGATAAGACCATATATATATAAATATAAAATTACCAACAAGTAGAATACTTCATGCATAAACTTACCACCCTTCCACATAAGCATATACACACTTAATGGTATGGAGAAACAAATAACCTCTAAGGTTGATTCTAATTAACCAAATCCTTAGGTTATACCATTATTTCATCCATGTAAGAGATAAGTGAGTCAACCCATCAATATTTCATTTTGTAATCAAGTAGACAAGTCCACCATTATCAAAGTGTAATAACCAACTTTACTCATTTTTGACCAGTTATACCATTACTTCCATTCTTATCAAATATTAGCCATTCACTTATATTTGATCAATTACATAATTAATAACCATATTTTCTTATCATTGAGCGAGGGATTGTGAACCACCTTATGGTCTCACATACCATGAAAATATATCTAAAAAGGATATAAAGTCCAAGTCAAAGTCAATCACCAAGTGGATTAAGTCCAAGCTGAAGCCAATCACCACAATGGACATAAGTTTAGGCCAAAGCTAACCACCTAGGTAACCAAACCCTTTAGTATCAATATTCCCTAGTACATCATCAATTTCTAGAGTAGGTAAGGCACCAGAACCTCTCAAGATCCTACCCTAAGGCAAAGCTCAAAAGTAGACTAACCTCCAAGAGCTAATTGAGGATCGGGTAACCCAGGCCCATAATCAACTAGAATTTATTTCTTTTTAAGTGATTAGTTTTTTATTCTTAAGGATGGGTGACCATATAAGGCCCATGCAAGCAAACAAGGTAAATCCCATACTAAACAATATTGCTCCTTTTTATTTCTATTTTCCCCAACCATGTGGGTTTACTATTTATCCTTGGCCAATGAGATTCATATCCATCATAGGGTTTAATTCATGCCTTTACTAATCTCCATTACTCTTATTTCCATATTATGACTAATTACAAGTGAATTACACATTTAGCCTTTACATTACCCAAAATGTATGCCATAATTTATGATCCATTTTAATACTTTAATTAAGCCAATAATATATGTGAAATTATGCATTTCATCCCGTTAATAATCATGATATAGTCCCAAACAAAACCCCAAAACATAACCAAACTATAAGGAAACAAATTATGCAAACCAACCGAACCAATTGATTGTTCTGGTCTAACCAGTTGATCAGTTACACCAACTAGTTGATTGGTTTGGGTCAACCAGTCAATCGATTCAATTCAACCAAACTATTCTTCCTTTAAATTGGTTGATCGATTTGAAAAAACTATTCGACTATTCATAGACTAGTCAATCGGTTTTACCAAACCAATCGATGGGTTTAAGCAAGAGCAAGGCGAATGTCTCTAAAACAAACCAGTCGACTATTCTAGGAACCAACTAATTGGTTTGACCTAACTGGTCAATCATTTACCCTAACATCACATCAATTTACAAATTTGATGTAGATTCTTGCATAAAAATTATTTCCACTCACATTAGAATGTGCATCAACATCAAACTACATATTTCTAGCCAGATTATCATGCATTTCTTACCATAACATGATTATAGCCTATTTTCTCCATTTTCATGCTTTTTTCTCAATTTATGTCATTTAAACTTGTAAGTCATGCATATAACTATACTTCTTTATACCAACATGTATCAACCAATAAAAGGTATCACCTTTCATGTAGGAACACATGCTAACATTTTAAGAGTAAGAACCTTAAAATCTTAACTATACTTACTTGATATAGGCTAAGTCCCCTTCAAAATAGGATTTTCAAATCTGTAAAAAGTTTAACTTTTAAAATCTTAAAAATAAAAATCTTAACTCAGGTATTATTCTAAAACTTCATAAAATTTTGAACAAGAAAATAGAAAGGGAGAAGGACATACCACTAAGATAAAAATAGGGAAAAGCTCAACTAGAATACTCAATTTTTTTCCCAAAATATAACTTTTCCTTACGTAATAATTGAAAAAAGATAGATCTAGAAGTAAGATCAAGAGAGTGTGTAAAATAATTTGGCAAGTGTTCGAAGTGTGGAAGAAAAGAATAGAATAGAGAACTTGGAGGAACTTTGGTGGCTGAAAGAAAGTGCAATGTATGGAGGATTGTGGCTATTTATAGCCAACCAATTGAAGAAAAACATAGAGAGATCTTAAGACAACTCGAAACCCTACTTATGATCTTTTAAATATGATTAGAATGGATGGGTTTGCTTGGGATTTACTGACCTATTCTCGAGAGCTCAATTTGGGACTCTAGAGAGTGCATGTTAAAAAAAGAAGAATTAACATACATGGAAGAAGAAATGGGTGGTTGGCATGGAAGGAATCTTCTAGTTGCTCAAAAGCACACCTGAGGTCAAAACAATCAATCTCAGAATCAGGTAAAGGAGAGAGGAGGAAGAATACAATAGCTGAGGTTACCACTCTCCCTCATACATCTTTATAGACTTCTAGAACAAATTGTGGCAATATTTTGGGTTAAATGCATCATGAAAATTGTTAGGAATCTCTTAGGAATAATTGGTATAAGTTGGTAAGGTTCCATTTAAGTGTAAGGAATTTTTTAGAAAAATCTAACCAGAAAATGTGACCAACTCAACAAAGCAGCCAATTGGTTTTCTCCAACTAGTCGATTAATTTGGTCAAAGAACTCAATTTGGACAAAACAATAAACCATTTGATCAATTCATAAAACTAGTAGATGGGCTTGTTTGTAAAACTCAATAAATCTTATTTCCAACATGATTTCAAATCATTTTTATTCCAAATTAAGTCATAACATTGAATTAAAATCAAAGGCCCAAAATTTGTCAAAATTTCTCATCCATCCATCATATAAAAGAGTGTGGTATTACATTAGAAGGAATTATTTGCTTATCAAAAAAGCACTAAAGTTAAAAGACTTGTATCCATTCTTTATTCACATATTTCATAAGAGGGTACAAGTGTATTAAGAGTTATTACTTAAAATAATAAGGGAACACAACTAGAGTTAATTGTCTGATGACTTAGGTATAGAGTTAGACCTGAGTTCTAGGTTTTTAATTCTTCAATTTTGAATTATATAGTAAAAAAAGAGCAACACCACCATAGACAAAGATTAGAGTTGATCAAACCTTGTAAAATTGCTATGTTCTTTACTATTTTACTTTGTTTGTTCACTAACATGCCATAATAGAAAATAACAAGAACATCGTCCATTACAGTAGTAAGAATAGATTCCATCAAAGTCAAAAATTTATTCATATTTTTGCATAAAAATTAAAATTTGGCAACACTTAACACTCAATCCACCCCCTCTTGAGTGTACTTGTCAGAACCAACATCGTAGTTTCCTCACTTACTGAGGGTAGTTTATTCTATGTACTGAGGTAATTTTCTCAACTATAATAATAATTTTTTTATCTTAACCCTTCATTTTTTATCTAATGATTCAAATTGAAAGATCTCACAAAAATGTGATTATCATTGAATATATATATATATATATATATATATATATATAAGTGGATAACTATTGAGGATATATTAGTTTGTAAAATATTAAATTAAAAAATTTGAAGTTAGAGATATTTGTATAATTTAAAATCCCTATTCTTATTGAATAAGAGAGTCGTGTTATGGGTGAACTTATTGCACGGTTCAGAGAGCACTTATGTATGTGATGCAAGTGAACGTGTACAAAAAAAGCTGTATCTGGAGTGAGTTCCTTGTTCCATTTTCGACCCTATCTATGTTTCTATGATGGCCTAAGAACACACTCATTCTTCATCTGTAGAGAGACTTTATTCATAATTGTAAATAATGCTGTAATAAACTTCAAAAAAGTATCAAATAATCCTAAGTTTTTATGAGTTACACTTTTTCGCATAAGATAACCCTTCATTTATTTCTAACATTCCATCAAAATTCAAAAACTAACCACCAAAAATTGACCACAAATCCTTGCTTAGACTAAATCCATTTTCTTCCATTTATATGAGCATATGAACATATGAACAATACCATTATAGTAATAATGATTCCTTTTATCCATTTCTTCACTCATTTTAATGAAAACTGCCTATAATGACCCAAGTGTTTATTTTAAAAATCCCAATTTTTTATTTTTTAGAGATTATAAAGTAATGCCATAGATGAAAATCATCTTAAGGATCCTAAAAATAACTAAATAATGTCTTCAAGTTCTTTAAACATATTCTCAAATTTTACGAAAAGTTTTTGAACTTTATTAAAAAATTCTAAAATTTTTAAATTTTGAAAAGATAATCATATCCATAATTTTCTTTTAACATTATATAATTCATCATAAATTTATAGAGACATGTAAAATTGTATCATAATTTTAAAATTATTGAAATAAAAATTGACATGAATAAAATTTTTATGTAGAAGAAATGAAAAAAAAAAACATTTTCATTAGATTGCTCTACAACTTTGAATACCTAATTTTTCTTGAATAAATTAAAATGACTAAAAAAATGCCCCTTTGTACTAGATAACCATTGCATTTAAAATAACAGATATTCTTAACTTAACTAAAATGATAAAATATCCTTTACACCATATTTATAATACCTTGTACATTTAAAATTCAGTTTTATTAACCTTAATGATTGTATTAGAGAATATTGATGTAAATTTTTACTTATTTTAATGTTTATTTATTTTATGGTTTTTATTTATATTTGAATGTATTTAATCATTATCATTGCATATTATTTTAGATAAATTAGTTCATCACCATGATTTTATTATATTCGTATAATTTTAATTTATATATATTGTTATCTTTCGTGTTTTAATTGTTAATATTTTTATATTTATTTTTTATTATAAATTTGTTGTGTGATTATGACATCATTTTGGGGTTATATTTTGTGAATAAAATAAATTGTTTAAATTATTAAATTTCTTTTAAAATAGTAAAAAAATTTCATGATTTTTATCCATAGCAAATATTTCTATCTTTGAATTTATCTGTTTTTATGGGGTTATTAAGATCTTCAGAAAATTTCAAATTTAAAATATTTTCATTAGTTATTTATGCTTTTCTTTCATTTTTTCCTTTTTGGGTTAGTGAAGACATATTTTGGAAAATATTTAAATTTGTCCCGGTTTCTTAAAATTTGATTGAAATATTTTCTGGATAGTTTTGAGTATTTCTAATGGTCTAATTATGCATTTTTATAAATAATATGAATTATTGTACTTGGTATTTTCTTCTTAAAGCCTTTTTGAAAGCCTTTTAGCAACTTTCATATTGATTGTATATCTTTGGATTCTTAAAAAATGAATTTTGTGAAATAATTTTCAAATAGAATTATTTGTAAATATTTTTCATGTATTTTGTACCTTATTTTTGTATATGTGTATTTGTAAGAGAAAAAAATCCTACTGGTTGACCCCCACATTTTCCTTTTCTTCTCTTTCCCTCTTTTCTATTCTCATTTGTCTCTTTCTTTGTGAAGTTTCACCAATATTCAATCGCTCTAATTCAGTGTGTTTTATGGGGTATAAATTAGCCCTTACCTTAACTTTTGTTTTGATTAATCTTATATGAATTATCTTATAATAAACTAAATTAGTTGTTTAATTGTGTGTGTGTGTGTGTTTGCACATGTGTGTGCATGTGCTTGTTGTATGAGTATTTGAGTGGTTAATTTTAGAGTATGTGGTTGATTTGTAAAATTTAAAATTTTAACTAGATTATGTCAGGATTTTTCGATTCATTTGATTAAACTATTTTGGATAAATTAATTTTACAATATCCATTAAAATATATATAATTTTATGTTGGAAATATCAATTTAAGAATTTTTTGTGCAATTAATCAAAATTATATTTTGAGGTCAAAATCCTTGTGTAATGAAAATGAATTGAGTAATTGAGTTGTTTATTTGTTTAAGGTTATAATATACTTTGAAATGTATTTAATTTCATGTTGAATATGTTAATTCGAGAAAATTTTGTTAAAATCCATCAAAGTTGGATTTTTAGGGAAAAATATTGTGAATTTATATTATATCAATCTATGGGCATTTTTATGAAATTAATTATATCATTTGTATTTTAATATGTTTAGTTTCATTTATGATCTATCAATTTAAACATTGTAATGAGATTTGATCATGTTTGTATTTTGGGCTCAAAAACTCTAATCTTATTAAATTTGTCTTCTCCTTTCTTTTTTTATCAATTGATTATTTAATATGTTATAAAATAGGTCTAATTTTATTTCTAAATATTAAATTTACTTAAATTAAAATAATTTGACTGAACTACATCTTTTGACCTAAAACCCTAATTTTCTAATAAAATTACGACATTAGTTATTTGTATAGATTTTTGTTCTTTGAAATTGAATGTATAGAAATACTTGAAATGACTGTAATTTTATTCTAACATCTTTAATTTAGATTAATTTATTTGAATTGTTCAAATTTGTGTCTTGAGCTTTAAAAAGTGAATTTTTGAAAACAATTATCGTAAATTAGTTATTTGTAAGATTTTTTTTATCGAAATGGATTATTTAGATTTATCTAAAATTATTTTAATTGTATTTTTAAACTATCAACTTGAATTTATCAAACTGAATTGGTTGGTTTGTAGTTCGAACCCAGAACCCTAATTTTTAGAGATAGTTTTATGAAAACATTTAGCTTATGCTTCTTTTAGCGAGTACATTACTAACTTTGATTTTAAAACATTTAAATTATAATTTTTATCTTATTGGTTTTTATTATTTCTTTGAAATTCATAAGTTTTTCTTTTTGGTTGTAAAACCAAATTAGTATGTCATTTTGATAAAATTAACTTATCCTCTATAGTCCTTTCTTTTGTTTTCGAAATCAATTTTAAATGTCATAAGTGATATGTGTTGAACTTAATTTATTTAGTACTTATTTTTAATTTTAAGAAAGCTACGCTCTTGAGTCTTAAGTTTTGGACATGTTTTCAAAGATAGTGTATTTGTGATCTTCCTTATTGATTAAATTATAATACTTGAATTATTAATCAGTAAGGTACTTTCCTAACCTAGTCCTATGATTTCTATCAGTGATGTAAGAAAGCATTATCATTTATTCTCTCTCTCTCTCTCTCTCTCTCTCTCTCTCTCTATCATTTTTCTTATCTAGCTTCGGACATATGAAAGTATCTACTTACCCTTGCTTATGGTGGAATCATTGGATACATGTCTTCTTCAAATTGAAGGTCAAGAGTATACTTTATGTGACTGAAGTATATCAAGTGTATACCCTATCTTGCATGGTACTTCCATCTTTCTACAAGTTTATAATTTTCAATGCAAACACATGATAGGATAATGAGTATGAGTTTGAGTATGTAATGGGTTGAATATGATTTTATGGTTAACAAGTTCAACTAATTATGAAATTCTTGGTGATTTTAGAGCATGTTTTGATGTATCTCAATTATAATTGCTTTGGATAATTGTATAATTGGTTAAGTATGGATTAAAATTGTGTAATGCCTTATGTTGAGATTTATGCCATAGAATTGTCCAGCTTTAATGCCACTTAGGACTATTTGGCTTTAATGTCACTTGGAATTGTTCAGCTCTAATGCCACTTGGATTGGATCGACTTTAATGCCACTTGAAATAGATATAATATTGGAATTTCATTTTGTGATGGAAGTGATTTAAGTTCTATTATGTGGGCCTTTTATGTTTGGTTATATCATTAAATAAAATATTAATCACTTAAAGCGAAAAATATTGGGTCAGGACTTTTACCATTTGGAATAGCTATCTAAGTTAGGTTTAGTATTCACTATAATACCCTAATTTTAACTATTGAAAAATTTTATTTTATAATGAAAGTATATAAGTAAAATATATGAGGTTGCTGTAATTGGTTTGGTTTGTCCAACTATCCTTACAACAATCACAAAGCTAAATCCATTCATAGTAAAACAAGGAAGAAATAGAAGAAACATTTATAATGCAATATATGTTTGGAGTTTAACCCCAAATTACAAAAAATAAAATACAAGGTAAGGGATACTATGGATCAAGAGTAGTAAATATATATACCGGATAACATCACTCTTTACCCAAATATCTAGTACATATAATGGATCACTCATCCGCACATAATGCATCATAGGCAACATAGTCATCTAGATGAACTTTTGTTACCTACAAACACAAATTAGGGTCTCTTACTCGTGGGACTGAGTAGCACCCATAAAAGGGTGGCTAGTACGCTAAGTACCAAGCAAGGAAACAACACTAATGAATCAAGGTTACAAATAACAAATTCCTTCAGAACAAGTGATAAGAACACATTTAAATAGAAAAAACTTCTCATAAGATAGATAATGATCCAAACCTCTTTATTAGATATAGCCATTTTCATTCTTTTATATAAGTTAAATACAGGAATCCCACTATTCTTAAACTAATGGAACGGTCTGAAGCACCTTCTCAGGGAAAAAACACTCGAGCAGCTATTATAATCTAGTGGAACAGATTTAAAAATATCACCTTATTAGGGTATAACACTCTCCAGCCACTATTATCGTTGTTGGAACGGATATAAAACCATCACCTTGATCCTAAATCATATACTGATGCGGACCGCACATCATCAACTACACCTCTCCTTTCGCTTTTTGGTAATCGTATCATGTTGTTTCCTCACTCATATAATTCTATGTTTTCCATTTTCAGGGTAAGTTGGGATTCAAAGCTTGATTAAGGAATGAAGGCAACAAGCGTGGACGAAAGCACTTTTGAACTGTGTTTTTATTTATTTATTTATGTTAATAATTAAGCTTGAATGTGTAACACGTTGTAATCATGGTCGGGACATCAATATTTTTGTAAGGGTGTGTGTGTTTAGTGGCCGATGATGTTTTCCCATGGTTTTTGGAAAATTCCATTGATAGCCTCGGGTTAGGCGGAGTTGGTTTCCAATGGCCGCCCTCGAGCCTAAATGAGTATGGATAACTAGTTCCGGATTCCCTATTAGCATTAGATTCAGGACCGGTATTATCTCTTGATAATTGCCTCCTAAATCTAATGAAAATAGGATTATCTTGTTAACCTCTTTTTGGGCCGAACCAGGACTTGAGCCTTGGCCCAAAGTTCTAGCCCGCTCGGCAACAGCCCTCGCACCCTAATATCCCACCTTTTTTTGTTTCCTCTTAAGGGGAGCCCCGATCTCCTTTTCGTTGTTGTCCTCCTGGCGCCTCGACCCCTTTCTCCATTCCTCCTTGTCATCGACCGTTGCTGGTCACCATCGCCTCACATCCACCTTTTGCCTGCCCCGGATCTTGTCCCTGACATCCAATCTGAGGCTGTAGGTCAACTGTTTTCTCCCCCTTACCCACTCTCCCTTTTTTTTGTTGTGCTTGATTCTCGTTATATAGGCATGGTAAGGTTTGTTTGAGGAGGAGGCCGGATAAATGAAAATCTTTTGGGTTAATTGTTAGCTCAGACACAAAATCCGTTGAAGTATCAACGTCTGGCTCAGAGAGTACTTCGATTCAGGGGGAAACGATTACGTTCTCGCCCCCCGTTTGACGAATCGAGTGCGATCCGGCTAGTCGGGTTTGTTTCATCTAGTATCAGAGCCCAGGTTGCTCGATCGGCACTCTCAAACGGTGTATTTCGTTCTGAACTTTCGTCGATAATTTTTTTTTACCCCTTCTGTTTGTCGATCTACACCTACCCTTGGTTTTTCTCTCTGATAGGGACACTGGTGCGCCTTGATCGAAGCTAAAACGACAAGAGATCGGCGGCCCAACGGCGGCTTTAGGCGGCGCTACAGTGCCACCACCGCACGAAGCTACAGCCGACTTTGTCTGCTTGCCCATCTTGGTCGACCTTTCGGGTAAACTCTTCCCTGAACTCATATCTCTAGTGGATAAATTATGTTGATTTGGGCTAGCCTGAGGTCGGATCCACAACCTGTCCGATGATGTTTCCTCACTGCTGTGTTCTGTTTGCGTTTTTTTTGGGTTTGTTCCCCGCTTGTTTTCTTTTTCGAAAGTGTTTCTTGCTCTTCTCGCCCTCTTATGTATTTTGATTTGGAATTATTGTGTTCAAAAACGACTTATTCGCTCGTAATGTATTGATCTACCCCGGTGTGCGTGTAACACCCCCAAAATTCACTACTGAAAAATTTCGTTTTATTAAAAGATAATAGCGGAAGTAGATAAATAAGACGTGAACTTTGGGAGTATTACCGCCACACTTAGTACCAGACCGGTTCACTCATACCATTCCAGTACCAAGTGCTAAGGCTAAGAAAATGAAATACAATTCGAAAGACATTCAACATGCATAAATCAGAGTAAATTGCAAGCTTCAACATATTTAAATCAGAGTAGCGCATCAAACCGTTTTCAGGAATAAAATCCACCAATGGTGGTTACTTTAACAACGTTAACATTTAAAACCGAGAAATTAAATGAGAAAGAGAAAAAGCCATGATACCGGAAAATTCCTTACTCTCCTTCCCGTAACCCACTTGAGTAGCACCTGAAAATACCTGCCAGGGCACTGCCCATTGAATAGGCAGGGCCCCCATAAAGGGAATCCCTTCAGTACTACGGTACTGAGTAACCCTTTAATACCACACTTAAAGACAGGCCCGCATACGACACATAATGCAAGCCACACACATATAAATAATGAGAGATGCATACATAAACATAATACTTTATAAGTCACGATCGATACTTTGGGCCTTAAGCCATTATTCTGTCATTAATCCATCAATATCATATTTTATATTCATGTGAGTACGAGAACCCCACTATTATAGCCGGTGGACCGGAAGTCAACACACAGGGCATAACGCCTCTGACCACTATTATTGCCGGTGGACCGGAAGATAAACACACAGGGCAGAACGCACCTGACCACTATTATTTGTCGGTGGACCAGTCTGGCCCCGACTCACATGGTGTTCCACTATAAGTGATTAGTATTTTTCCATAATCTTATTCACATACATAACTGATTTTATTGAGCTCGGGACCCCCACTATTATTGCCGGTGGACCGGAATACATATAAAATCATCCAGGGCACAACGCTCCTGGCCACTATTATAACCGGTGGACCTGTACTCATAATCACACACCAGGGCAACACGCTCCTGGACCACTATTATAACCGGTGGATCGGTACGCAATATCACATACCAGGGCAACACGCTCCTGGACCACTATTATAACCGGTGGACCGGTACTCAATATCATAATCATCTGGGCCCGGCTCATTAATATTTCACTTTCAATAATAGTATCTTTCCTTTCTTTAATCAGCACATCAATCATATTTATTTGCCTCGATTGGGAGATCCATAACCCGGGACACAAAGGTACACCGGTCGTACCGGTGCATATCAGCTACTCAGTACCCTTTAACCATGAACCCAAGGACGCAAAGGTACCTTGGTCGTACTGGTGCATAAAGCTAACTCAGTACCCTACCGACAAGGACACCTAATCCATAAGTATGCATACCCCCTAACTAGGTCCGTAGAGCTAGGAAGAGTAAGATATAGGGCCTGGCTGGAGCACAAAGGCACACCAGCAAATACCAGAATAATCGTGGACTAAACCACGTCCTTAGGGTAGCGACCCCTAAGGAGTCACCATTCCCGATCTCGAGGTCTTTCACTTTAAGTAATAGTGTCTTAATTAAGGTGATCACATAAAGCACGATAATCCGATACTTATTCACTTTCAATCGTTTTGATATCATTAATCGTTTCTTATTCAGAGGATTATCCAGGATGTCACAGAGAAACCATTAAGGCCATACTAATCATTAGATACTCTTACTTGGCTAATCAACATTATTTAATCATATTAATGTTCCACAATCTCAAGGACGCGTTAGGTATAAACTACTCATTTGCCCTTTACTTATATAATTGTTAAGTATCCATTCCTTACTTGATAAATTACCACATTACCCTTAAGGTTGCATAATTACCAAATTACCCTTTGTCCAATTTAGATTACCAAATTTTCTCATACACTTTTTAGATCATCATTCACCCCTCATAATTACTTTACTTATCATATTTCCCTTTTGGTTGGTTATATTACCAAATCGCCCTTCTACTTTGTTATAATTACTAAATTGCCCTTGAGTTGGATAAATTACTAATTTACCCTCCTTCATTATCATGATTACTATTTTGCCCCTTTAGTTGGTTAAAAAATTATCACTTTACCCTTTTATCGGCTAAATTACCAAATTGCCCCTTTAGTTGAACAAATTACCAAATTGCCCTTCTCCTTTATCGTAATTACCATTTTACCCCTCTCAATTATTTTAATTGCCATTTACCCTTTTTAATTATCACAAATCCCAAATTACTCTTCTTCGTAATTACCAATATTAATTTACCCTTTTTCATAATCAAATTTACTATATTACCCTTCTCCATTATTAAAATTACCATAATGCCCTTTAATTGGTTAATTTACCAAATTACCCTTCTATAGTATCATACTTATCCAATTGCCCTTCTACAATCATAATTTAATTGCTAAATTATCTTTTGTCGTTATCATAATTACCAAGTTACCCCTTACTCCCAAGTTTACCATAATACCCTTTCATTTACAAAATTACCATTTTACCCCTTACATCCAATTTTACCATAATATCCTTTTATTTATGAAAATTACCACCATACATCTTTTACTTTACAAATTACTATTTTACCCTTTCACATCCAAGATTACCATCTTTATCTTTCCTTATATAATTACCATTTTGCCCTTCTTTTCCAATTTACCATATTACCCCTTTACTTATAAATTTCCACTTCGCCATTCACTTATAAAATTTACCATATTACCCTTTACTTATGAAATTACAATTTTGCCCCTCTACCTCCAAAATTACCATAATGCCCTCCTTCATCCATAATTACTATTTTACCCCTACTTCCAAAATTACCATTTTACCCTTCCTTCTCACAACTTACAATTTTATCCTTTACTTGTAAATTATCATTTGGCCATTTAATTATAAAATTACCATATTATTCTTTTATCTCAAAAATTACCGAAATACCCTTTTCCACTTATAAAACTTCCACTCAACCCCTTTATTCACCATTTTTATGAATTTACTAACACTACATAAAATAATGATATTAATACTTCATTTTTATCATCTAAGTCCACCAACTTGTCATTTTTCAACATAATACTCATTAGCAACTATACACATTGATTTATTTATCTCATAAGCATAATTACTAAAATACCCTTAAACAATAACATCATTCATGCATTAACAACATGGTACATCATAATCAAGTGTTTAACATTTCTATCCATATTCCAACTCCTTCTTTATTTAACATACCTACATATAGCATAAAAGTTATCATGCTTTTTCTTTTTAACAAACAATATAAGAAACCATAAACATATCATGCTAAGCATACAAAACATGCATAAAATCATACTAAACCCTAAATGTGCTAGCATGCGTTTTTCCATATATTTAAGGGAGGATTAACGGTTACCTTAATCGCGCAAAATATCAATCTTACCAAGCATAATTAGCAACTCAACACCTAAAAATAATATCCATCATATTTATGTTAGAAATAAGAATCCAAGTATAAAACTTTATAATTTTAATTAATAAAACACTTAACATAAAATACCATTATACCTTAAAAATTATCCAAACTATTTTTAAAATGTAGGGGAGCTCACGCTGCATGAAAAGTGTGAGTCTCATGCAAAATTATGGGGAGAAAAGGGTTCGAAGGGGGTGAAGGGAGAAAAATAAACCATCTTCGGGTTAGGGTCTTTAGGCTAGAAAAGAAGGTGGTTAGGGGAGGTTCTAAGGCAAGTGAATGGTGCAGAAGTGTAGAGGGGGTGTAGGTGGAGGCAAAGGGTGGTTTCACGGCGGCATAGGGCGGCGGAGACGGCGGCGGCAAGGCGGCGAAGTTGGTTGCTGAGGAGGGTCGAGGGAAAGGGTTGAGAACGAAGGAAAAGTGGAGGGAAAATGGAGGGGTGCAAAGGTTGGTTTCGGCCAACTAATGAATGGCGGTTGTAGAGGGGGTTGCAGGGTGTCGAAAGGTGGGTTGGGTGGCGGCAGAGGTGGCCGGACGGCGGCGGTAGAGGCGGTTGGAGGTGGCTCGGCGGTAAGGGGAAAAACTGGGAAGAAAAAGGAAGAGGAGGAGAAAGGGGGAAGTGCGGGGCTCGAAGGGGCTGTGTGGTAGTAGGCGGTGGCAGAAGGTGGCGCAGGGGGTTGGTGAGGCGGCAGGAGCGGCGGACGGTGGTGGCGACGCAAAACAGGGTGGAAATGGGAGAGGAAGAAAATGAGAGAGAGAAGGGAGGATCGGGGGTGAGGGGCTCGACAACAATGGGCAGGGAAATGGCTGAAAGGGGAGAAGAAAAAGAGGAGGAAGGGTAGGGGAATAGGGGCTGATCGGAGGGCAGGCTTAGGGTGGCAGGGCATCGCAGGGTGGCAGGGGGAAAGGAGGGAAGACGAAGGAAAGGGGGAGAGGCATGCGGGGTTGGTCCAGGGCCGGTTTGGCTCGAAAAAGGAAGGAAAACGACGGGGGAAGAGAGAGAGGGAGAGGGGGAAGGTGGTGGCAGCGATGGGTGCAGGCGGTGGCAGCAGGCATGGCATCGAACGTGCAGGTGGTTGGGCGTGGAGGAGAAGAGGGGAGAAGAAGAAAGGGACGGGGCGGCTTGGACCGACGCTGGAAAAGAAAATAGGCAGCCGGCCGGTCCACGGGAAAAAAGGAGAGGCAGGCTGGAGGGACGGGCTGGACGGTGCGCGAGGGAGAGAAGGGGTGAGGCGGGAGAGACGGGCCGAAGGCCCAATGCGCGGGGAGAGGGGCTGTGCAGGCCGGGCGGACGGCCTAAGGAAGGGGGAAGAAGGAAAAAAAAAGAGAAGAAAGGAAAAAAAAAGGGTAAAAGAAGGAAATGGAAAAATAGGAAAATAAATTAAATTAATTTATAAATCCTAAAATGTAATATTCTTGATAAATTATTTAATTTAATAATTTAATTTATTATAATATAATATTTTAGTTTAAAAAGGATAAAGTTGGTAAAATATTAGTTTGGAAAATTATTTAAATAAAACAATATGATAAATAGCAAAATATTTATTTTTAATTTATTAAATACTTTTATCCAAATTTACATACTCTAAAATCTATAAAATAATTAAAATAATAATCTTAAAGAAATTTTATTCCAAATAAAAGTAATTTATTAAAATATAGGTTTTCGAAAATTTTGGGGTATTACAAGCACGCTCCTACAACTCCTTAGGGTTTTGGCTCGATTCACCTATAAGAGGGAAAATACTAAGAATTAGTTTCCTTCCTACCAAAAGTACCATTAATCCTTATTTTAGTCTAAGATTAGGATTGTTATTATTAAAGGGAGTATTATACGTGAAAACTAGGGTTATTATCTTCAAGTTAGCCCACTAGATATTACTAGTCAAAATATGCTTATTTTAAATATATAATGACATACTTATAATGTTAAACCAAATAGCTTTATTCTTATAATAATAGTACTAATACTAATTGTAGAAAAATATTAATCATATTAATAATAATAATAATAATAATAATAATAATAATAATAATAATAATAATAATAATAATAATAATAATAATAATGTTAATGCTTATAGTGATAGAAACCCCATCATTTTTTAAGGCAAAGTCTAATGATAGTAGTAGTATTAGTAATAATAATAATAATAATGGTAAAAATGGTAAGTATAATAACATTAATAATAATAAAAGTAGTAGTAATAATAATACACCAACTTTGGTTTAAATAACATTAATGATAATAAAAGTAGTAGTAATAATAATAATAATAATAATAATAATAATAATAATAATAATAATAATGGTAAAAATGTTAAGTATAATAATAATAACAATAAACATGATAATAGTAACCAAAATGATAATAATAATAATATAGGGGTCCAAATATTTATATTAATAAATAAAAGTGATAATGGACAAAGTTAGTATTAACAATATTTGCAAGGGAATAATGATAATGATAATGGTAATAATAATAATAATAATAATAATAATAATAATAATAATAATAATAATAATAATAATAATAATAATAATAATGTTGGGGTAAGTAGTAGTTGTAGTAGTAATAATAATAATGGCATTAATAATAATAATAATAACAACCACAACAACAACAACAATAATAATAATAATAAAGAATAATACTAATAGTAATGATAATAAAAATTATAATAGTAGCATAAGGGTTCAAACGTTTACCAAAATAGTAAAGATAGTGATAATGTGCCATAGCTAGCATTAGTAATAATAGTAGGAATAATAGTGAGGTTAGTAATAATAATAATAATAATAATAATAATAATAATAATAATAATAATAATAATAATAATAAACGAGGAAAAGTCCCAATCATAATAACACCAAAGTTGTAGGCCATTATTAACGATAATATTGTTATTGGTTAGGAAAATCATAAAGTTAGGTTAAGTAATGATGATGATGATGATGATGATGATGATGATGATGATGATAATAATAATAATAATAATAATAATAATAATAATAATAATAATAATAATAATAATAATAGAGATAACTATATTAATACTAAAGTTGTTAATAATAATAATAATGATAGTAGTATTAGTAGTAGTAATAGGAATAATAATAATAATAATAATAATAATAATAATAATAATAATAATAACCATTTTAATGTTAAAGTTGTAGCCTTTTAAATAGTTTACCCTAGCTATAAGTATTTTCTGAAATTAGGTTAGGAAATAAGGGGGATACACAATAATAATAATAATAATAATAATAATAATAACAATGATAATACAAACTAATAATAATAAGAATAATAATAATAGTAATATTAAGGATAATACCATTAATATTAAATAACATTATTAACACTTATAGAAAATAATTTAGGGGCTGGGGAAGTTGGAGCACCACCTCAGGTTAGTGGTGGAACCAGTGGAGGCGCGTGGCGGTAATGGCGGCAATGTAGGATAAGAGAGAGGAATTGGAGGGGTGTTTCAGGTGGAGGAAGGTGTAGTAGGTGAAGAGGGGTGGAATGAAGGTGGTGGTGTAGCTGGGAGTGGCGGCGCACGACGATTTTTGTAGCGGCCGAAGGTGGTGGAAGGTGGTGGAAGATGAAGGAAGTGGAAGGAGAGGGAGGCAGGGGACACGAAGGTATGGGAAGGTAGGGGAAGGTTCCGTGGGTGTTTTGGAGGGTGGGGGAGGTGTTGGTTGCGGTGAGGATGGCGGCGGAAGGCGGCTTGAGGGGAGGCAAGGGGCTGGAGTGGGCTGATTGGGAAGGCACTTTCGCACGGCCCAAGCGGCTTATGCAGGGCAAGATAGGGGAGGAGGGTGGTCTAGTTTTGTAGAGAGAGGTGCGGGGAAGATTTTTGTGGGCGGAGTTTGCAGCGGCGGTCATCGAAGGCGGCAAAACAAGGGGTAGTTTGGGAGGCGGTGAGCGGTTGGGGTTCCTGGGCTACGAAAAAGGAAGCTCAACCTAAGCTGTTAATGGGGGTATTTATAGGCTAATTGAGGAGGAAAATGACAAGGGGAGAAGAAGACATGCGGGGCAGGTGTGGCAAGACCACCCGCCGACGGTGGCAGGCGGTGCAGTCCTGCGAATTGTAGGTTAGGTTGGGGGAGAGAAAATGGAAAGGAAGGGGGCACGCATGAGGGAGCTGTGAGGTTTGTTGGGGTCGAAAGAGGGAAAGAAAACGACAGGGAGAGGGGCACAAAGGGCAGGTCGGAGGGCATGCTGCTGTCGGTGGCAGGGTTACTGGGTTTTGGCAGCTATAGATCGGGGTTTGGGGGAGAAGAAGACGACAACTGGACCGGTCAGTCCAGGGGGAGAAAAGAAGAAAAAGATAGAACTGGTTCAGTTGTTGGCCAAGAGGAGACGGGCGAGGGAGAGCAGGCCGCGCGGGCTTAGGCACGCCAAGAGGGAAGGACTTGGGCTGCGCAGGCCGGCCTAGTCGAGAGAAATGGGGTAAGGAAGAAGAAAGGAGAAGGAGAGAAAGAAAGGAAAAGGAAAAAGGAAAAGAGAAAATAGGGGGAAAATTAGATAAAATAACTTATGGGAAATAGGGTGTAGTAATTTTGGTAAATAAACAAATTTTAATAATTTATCTTAATATATTTTAATATATTGGTTTCAAAGGTAAATTTTAGAAAATATTAGTTTGAAATGTTATTCAAATAGAATGGGTATGATAAAATAACAATTTATTTATTTTAATTTATTAAATATTCACATCTAATTTTATATACACAAAAATCCGCAAAATAGTTAAATTAAATAAATTAAAAAGGTAAAATCCTCAAAATAATTAAATTAAGTAAGTTTAAAAGCTAAGTTATCTCAAATAAAGGTGATTTATTAAATTATAGACTTTTAAAATTTTGGGGCATTACAACATATTATTTACATATTGAGCACTTAGATTTTTCAATAATTTGATATTTATAATCCTATTTAAAAATAAAAGTGATTTCATGCAAAATGTTGTGTTAAATTCATTTTATTTTAAGTAGTTTTACATATGATATGACTTGTAAAATTTACCATAAATTCTATATACATTGATTTTGCATTAATCATACCTCTATAGAAATATTAATATGCCTACTTTAGAGCAAAAAAAAAATGGCACTCAAATTTGAGCTTTATAGTTCATGTTATGGTCTTTTTTGTAAAAGTGATAGTGCTAAAAACTGATTGACCGATCAATTGGTTTTAAACCCATTGATTGGTTTGAAAACCGATCAACAAGTCTGGGCATTTTTGAGATATTTTTACCCGTTGTAATTCAATTGTTTGAGTACTTTTTACACCCAGAGGCTAGTGCTAATTTTTATAATTTTTTAGCACTATAAATAAGAGTTATTAGACTTTAATAAACATAAATCAAGATAATACACTCTTCTAAAATCATCATTTTCACATCTTACAAAGAATCAAAAAGAGTTTTGATTTTACACTTTCAAATCTAAATCAAACTTCTCTAGTGCTTAATTTGTTCTTTATACTTATATAAGGTGCTCATACACTTATAATTTTTATTTCTCTAGCTATATAAAAATCTTCACTAGCGATTACTCACTTTCATATGCTATCTAGTGAAGATTATTATTGTATTCCTTCAAACTCGTCATCTCTAACATAAGTGAAGGGTGGTGTGTTGTCTAGCATTCCTAAGAGAGGTCATTGAGATTGTAGCATCTTAAACCTATAAAGGATAATTTGGTAATGTGTAAATCATCTCCTAGAGGGCCATTGAGAATGTAGGCTCATAATCTTAGAGAGGATTGATCATCATCAAACACACACTATAAATAAAGAGAGATTTAAATCCAAAAGGCAAAACCTTTTGGTAGTTGATGTAAAGAAACTTTTTAGAGTTTCTTGAACTACTATAAATCATGTGTTTATTGTTTGTTATCCTTCTAGTTACTTCTCACAAAATTTTAATTCGGTATTATTATTACAAAAATACTCTATTCACCCCTTCTAGAGTATCTATACAGTCTTTCACAAAGAAAAAAAAAGAAGGAAAGACATAAAGTTGGTGACAAGATGTAAGAATTTTTGTATATTGTCCTCCTATACATAAAATACCCCTTGTACATTACTTCCAAAAAGCAACATGCTTACCTTATGCGGCACCATTAACCTTTTCCTTAGTCAACACAATGGAGGTAAATTTTGACCTATGTTAGAAGAATACATGGAATATATGTTGTCAACTACGGGTGTCTAATAGAAGCTAACCCCTAACCTAGGAGTCAAACTCCCACACCAGCACTATCTGATTACTACAACTATTTTATCCTAAGAGGTCCACATGTCCTTTTACACCTATGATACACAACAAGGACGGTATGATTCAAATCCAACTCCTCATAGAAAAGAGCTGAAGCCTTTGTACATTACTCCATTTATATGTCAAAATAAGGTATATTAAACACTTATATATATATATATATATATATATATATATATATATATATATATATATATATATATATATAAATAGTTATGTCTAATCTTTTAAACATGTTCTTTAATTTTTTTTTAGTTTTTAAAGTAACAGATAAGTTTCAAGTTTAATTGATATACCTAAAACTAAAATAAAAATTATAGATACATATAAAAATTATATTCTAATTCTTTTAAAGTGAAGTATTTTATACAAACATTCAAAGATAAAATGACTTATGTACATGCACCATCGACAGAGTAATATCTAGGGGTGTTTAATGGGTTAGGTTAGCCATGACTTATATAACCCAACCTATAAAAATAGGAGTATGGGTTAAGATGGGCCAGGTTAATATTTTATAAGGGTTCAATTAGGTAAATCAATGGTGAGTGATAAAGTAAGATGGGTTTGTATGAGTTAGTCCATGGGTTGACATATGTTATTATGGGTTTGCCATTATTTCATTTACTATACCAAAATAACCACCATCAAAACCCTATCACAATTACACCCCGTACAGGCTCTTCTCATCTAACCCACACTTGTTCCACTTAGTCCTACCCCACTCCAATCCCTCTAGAGCCTTCCTCTTTCTAATCAAACTTTTCTTGAGTCCACCCAATCTAGAATTTTGCATGCCCACCCGACCAAGCCTCAATTATTCCTATCTCTACCTTATGTGACTATGATTGGGCCTACTTATCCCTACCCCTACTCTACTTGAGCTCAGCCAACTTGCCCTAACTCTTCCTAATCTAACCCTTGCCCCGACATAGCCTTAGCCTAGCCGCATAGCCCTTACTCAACCCTAGTCAACCCTAACTCAACCTAAATAAGATTCACCAACCTACCCTTGCTCACTGGCTTGATTCCTTCCCTGCCTCTATAACACCCATATTTTTACTATTAAAATTTTTTCATTTTATAACATGTACAGAAGCATATATACAAAAATACTTTTGAGAAAAAGAGGATTTTACCACCACACCTAACATTAGATAGACTTTATACCATCTTTCCCATGTTATATATAAGGCTAAATATCCAACCAAGCACAAGAAATAGAGTGCACAAAATATATAATAGAAAAGATAATAAGAGTTAGGGTTTATAAAAACAAGATCGTGTCATGTCTAAAACAGAATGAAATACATAAAAGGTTCTTTCACAAAATAGGGAAATACAAATAGAACTTTAGATCGCTCAAAGGTCAACAAAAAGACAACAACTAAAATATCCACGCTTGTTTTCCCCATGCCCAACACACACATTAGCCAACTACTAGCCACCCTCAATTACCTGCAGAAAACCCTTTTCTTGTGGAATTTAATAGGTGTAATACCCCATCCTAAAACTTTAAAACGTATTTAAAATTACATTGATATATGTAATGGTTTTGTTTTTGTAAAGGTCTTGAAATGTGGGAAAAAATGTGAATTTTAGGTGTATTAATTGACTGATTTCTCAAACTGATTGATTACTTTGACTAGAGACTTACATTTTTATTTCAAGCATAACCAATCGACTAGTTATCCAAACTAATTAACTTTTTATGTTTCAATTTCATATCCTTTTCTAATTTATCTTTTATTCGCTTTACAATGTTTATGAGAACTTTTTATTAGAGTATTTTTGTAGTAAAAATTATAATTTAGCTCCTTGGGATTATTTTTACATTATTTACATTTATTCTATGATTTAATTTAGCTAAAATATCCAACAAGAACTTTTGATGTACTTTTTTAGCCACTCTTCCTCCCCCTCACTTTTCTCACAACTATAATAGCCATGGTTGTGTGAAGGACTTCCTAAACCTTCTCCCCTGACTTACCAACCCTTGCAACCACCTGATTTTTTTCTATCTCCTTTACTTCCCCCCTCACACTTTATTCCACTACACTTAACCAAATTCAACTATCCAAATTTCCTCCCTTTTGATATCTTAACGCCCTATCCTCCTCTAGGCTTCAATTTTTTATTCATTTAAACCTTGACCTTCAGCACATGATACCATTTCTATCTTCCCATTGGTTTATTTTGCTAAGTTTTGAGCATTACCTCAATTTCTCTCCTCTTCCCTTTTATTAGAAAAATATATCATTTGCCTCTTGAATTCCCCCTTGGTAAGTTATTTTTCTTTCCTATCTTATCCTAATCTTAGCCTTAATTATCCCTTATATTCCATTTTAAGAAAGAAAACGATTCAATGGTACAAAAAAACTTAACTCAAATTAACTTTAACATGACAAAGCTAACACTGGTGGCTAACAAGTTAAAGGTTGATGCTTAAAGATTATACAACATATTATATAACGTGCTCATTAGAAAATGTAGCGAGCATATCCTACAATATTCAATAAGGATCAAATCTATTTTTTAGATCCTAATTTATCTCCAATTTAATGCCCCCTTTTTTAAATATTCATATTTTTGACCATCAACTTGAAATGGCGGGAATACCATAAATATGAAGCATGGTACACCATACACACATATATTAAAAAAAAACTAATATATTTTATGAATCGATTTCCTACTATGTATCCATGTGATTATAAGTGTGTCTTAGGCTTTCTTATATGTTTTTATAACATATGAGAATGATAGGATTATTATTGGAAGCATGTGATTTTTGTTATGTTTGATATATCTGTGTTATGTCATTGTTTCACCCTAACTAGTCAAATGGTAGGTTACACCCATCAACTAGTTCATATGGATAGTTAATCAATTTGATGAACACATTAACTAATCCACGTGAACATTCAATCTATTTGAGAAACCCATCAAAAGGTTCTATGAACAATCAATTGGTCTTAGAGACCCATCAAATGGTTATTTTATCGCTAGAGTGGTTTTGGTCTCGACCCAAACACATCAAATAATCCAACCAAACCCATTAACTATTTGGTTAGACCAACCAATTGTTCTATTTCACTGTATTGTTTATTTTTAGGTATTTAATACCTAAACTAGTTGATGTGTGTAGGAGGATGGGATTCTCAAATTAGCAAGAATATGGGTCGGTTATATTGTTATTGATTAGAAGATGGTTTGGTGATGGTGTATTAGGGTTTAAAGTGTTGAATAGAATGGAAGGATGATGGGGATAATTTAAATAAGGTAATTATGATTCGATGATGATGAGTAATTAATGATGATGGTTCAAATAAGATGGATTAACTATGATATTGATTCAAATAAGATGAGCTGATTATGATATGTATTCAATAATGATTTGTAGATGATGATGAGGCTTCAAAGGTTAGGGTTTGGATGGAAGATGATCCTATGGTTTAGGGTTAGGGTTTAACTCAAATGAAGGGGTTAAGGTTATGTTTGGTTTGAATGGAAGGGTTAGGGTTTTGAATGATGGTTTAGGGTTTCTAATGTTGAAATCGAATTAGGAAGTCACTTAGCTTCAAATTATGGTGATGTATGGATGATATTAATGGATAGAAAAATATGGATTATGGAGAGAAGAAAGGATATGAATTAATCTCTAACTCGCATAGACTAAGAGATTAAGATTTTCAAGCTAAATCATCCACACATATTCGATTAACTTTAATTGAACTCACATAGAATTCAACTTTGAATTCAAATTCAATATTAATCGTCAATTCCTAATTATAATCATGAATTTCATGACTCTATATATCTAATCTACCACTTAGCTAAAAAGCATAATTTAAAAGATTCCAAGTTAAAAGATATTATGCTCCTTTATGCTAACTTTATACTCTATCTAATATCCAACCCTAATACTTAATTAATTAATTAGCTAAATTAATAATAGTGCTCAACCAAGCTGCAAATAAATTCCCCATGCATGTGGACATGTATTTCATGCATGCCATGCATATGCACATAAACACTTAGTAGCTTATTTGGTAAGTTTCTAGCAATGTAACCATCTGTTTGTCTTCAAATTTGTGGGAGATACTTTACAAATGAAGAATAATTGGCTACATAATTATGAAAGCCAATTATTGAGTGTTTGCTCCTGCATCACTAGTTGGCTGGTTCTACCTGATTTCCCAATGCGCAATCATTATTTATTGATCCTTCTTTGAGGTTTTTGTTTTAACTTTTCCATTAGTTTGACATATTAAATCATGATCACAACCATGCTTAATCAAAATTACTATGGTGTAGCTTGGATGCCTTATTTGGTTAAGTTTAGTGTTACCTCTAAACACCTAATAAGTCATTAATGGAATTGTGTTCTGATTTGTGATGTCACTTAATAATTATTAATAATGGGAATTAAGATTTCATTTGAGTCATTTTCTCCAACTCTTGAGGTAGCTAACTGGATGTTAGTGGGTGGGTCACCCTATTTCTTTACCTTTTCACTTAGTGCCTATTTTCTTCTATACTAGCCTATGATCGATAAGGAGTATGCACATATTTATAAGCTATGAGATAATACTATGGTAGGCTGGTATGGCATCGATATTTAGTTAAGATGTCTACACAAGCCTCTTGATACTTCATATGTCCATCGTTTAGGTGAGTGTGGTATCCCAAATTTTTTATTATCCCTTTGAAATAGAAGCATTCAATGTGTATAGGGTGAGGTATCCTTATATAATCTCCCTTAATGTATTATGACCACGTATGGTGGGTGTGGTATCCCAATCTATATTATTCTTCATAGTATAAACACTTAAGGTGTGGTGAAATACCCCCAAATTTCTAATTTTAAAAAAAATTATAGTTAAAAAGATTCTATTAGGAAACTTATTTAAATAAATTATTTCTATTAAAATAAATAGAGATTTAATTAAGGCAAATCAAAAAGAAATTTATAAGTATTTTAATTAGGAGAATTTGGGTATTTTAACTAATTAAGGATTTTATTTTGAAAATTAATTAAATAAATTATTTTATTTAAAATAACAAGGAGAAAATACTTTCAAATTAATATAAATTTTTATAAAAAATTTATTTGGAGAAAATTATGGTGTTTTGCTAATTAAAATGGAATTTATAAAAAACCTTTCAAAAATCCTAACTTATCCTAAAAAGGGATTTAAGTATTATTTTATTTAAATATTATTATTTTTAAATATCCCAAATATTCTAATTAATTTAATTAACCTAACCCATTATTTTTTCCTTTTTCCCTTTTCCTTTTTTCCTTTTCTTTCTTCCTTTTTCTTTCTTTTTCTTTCTTCTTCTTTTCTTTTTCTTTTTCTCCTCCCCAACCTAGGCCAGCTCGCGGCCCAAGTCCCCTCACTCTTTCCTTTCCTTTGGTGTGGCCCAGCCAGCGCGACCACCTCCTTCCTTCTCCCTCACCACGTTGCATTTTTCTTTGTTTGCCCACCAAAACTTTGCATTCCATTTAAGGTTTCCCTCACCTCACGCTCGGCCCGATTCCTTTTTTTTCTTTCTTTTGTTTTCCTGGGCCGACCGGTCACCGCACCCCCTTCTTCTTCTTTCCCAACCCTTCACACCTGCCGTCGACGTCAAGCACCTACAACCGCTGCCCCGCCCTAGTTTTTTGCCGTCAATCTCGCCCCTTTGATCGACCATTCTCCTTCCTCTCTCTTCCCCATAACTCGCTGGCCATTTTGAACCAATCCACCTCCCCTTTTCTCGCACACGATCTCCTCTCTCTCCTTGCGCAACTATGTCCACCACATTCGAATTTTCGCTGGCTTTGTCACCGCCGGTGACCCTAACCCTACCTACCTTACCCCGTAGCCGACCTGCAGAGCCCTAACCTCTCTTCTTTTCTCTATAAATACCCCCTTACACTACCTTGTATCAAGCTTTTGTTTCTTACCTAGAATTTCCCGACCTTGCCACCACCTCTCCTTTAGACGCCATTTCTATCGCCTCTGGCCAACACCGCCACCCGTTCTAGCCACCAGAGTACTCCTTGCACCGCCCTCTAACTACCTAAACCTCCCTCATCCCTCGATTCTTCTTGCATGAGCCACCTTGGCTGTGCAAAGTTATCTCCTCAAGAAGCCCTATTTTCTGTCTCCACTGCCTTCGAATTGCCCTTAGCCACCTCTTCTGCCGCTGCCGCCGTTCCTTTCACCTCCCAAATTATTCTGCAGACCACCCTCTACCTTCCCCTACCTCTCTTTTCCTATTTCTCCCTCTCCTCCTATTTTTCTCTTCTTCTTTCCCATTCGGCCACCACCGTTGCCACCGTGCGCCGCCACCCTCATTCAACTCCTCTCCCTCTAGGCAATCTTAAACACCCCAACTCCCACCTTAATTTTCCCTATCTTTTTCCCAGCATTCAACTTTTCGCCTTTTCTTCCCTTTTTCCGACCGCCACCGCTACCTCCATGCACCACCACCGGTGCCGCCCATCCCCACTAGTCTAAGGTTGAACCCTAGACCCTCTCAACCCTTTTCCCTATTTTTATAAGCCTTATATTATTTTATTTCATTTATTTGAATATAAATACTATTATTATTATTATTATTATTATTATTTCCATTATTAATATGTATTATTATTATTAGTAGTAGTAGTAAAGTTTTTATTATTATGTATGTTGAGGGTCAAAGCCCTATTGTAATTTTTATTTCGATTTTATCATTATTACTCTTATTGTTACTATTATTATTATTATTATTTATATGTGATTATTATTATTATTATTATTATTATTATTTTGAAAATGTTATTATTATTATTAATTACAACTATTTTACCATTAGTGTTTCTATTATTATTATTATTATTATTATTATTATTATTATTATTATTATTTTATTATTATTATTATTATTATTTTCAAGTGTTAGTATTATTATTTTATATAGGGTTGAAACCCTATTGTGCCTATTTTGAATTGTAGTAGTGGTATTATAAATATCAAGTCTTATTATTAGTAATATTATCATTATTTTTATCAATAACATTTATTATTCTTATTAGTGTTATTATTATTATTATTATTATTATTATCATTATTATTATTGAATAAATTTATTATTTTTCAATGTAAGGTGGAAACCCTACTTCTTTTTATCTTCGAATATTATCCTTACTATTATTACCATTATGGTTATTATTATTTTGTAATGTTATTATGGTTTTTATCATCATTATTATTATTATTTCATCATTATTATTATTACTAAATTTTTTTATTTATTTTACTAATATTAAGATTAGTATTATGTTGGTAAAGGGGCTTAAGCCTTTATTTTACTTTATTTTTGAATAATGTCCTTTTTATTATTATTATTGTTACTATTATTATTCATATTTATATTCTCATTGATATTATTTTCAGTATCTTTGATATTATTTTTTTGGTATCATTATTGTTATTATTATTAGGGCAAAGTCTTCAACCCTATATTATCAACTTTTATAATAATTCTATTATTTCTTATACCTTTAGCAAAGTTAGAAATTTGTTAATGTTATTTTTATTAATATGTTATTATTTTGTCAAAGCCTTAAGGAGGCGTAAGAGCGTGCTCCAAGACCGGTATCGTTTTAGGTAAGGGTATTACTAAGGCCTTTTGTGTGTTTATATGCAATATGTGCTTTGCATGCAATGTATCATATGTTTATCATTATCAATTATGTCGTATGTGGTATGATGTGGAGTTGAAGTATGTTTTCGTGTATTTGCATGGCATGTGCATTATGTATATGTGATGAATGGTTTGTGACCCTTTATACATGCATGTGAGGATGTTAATGTGGTTTGTGTGGGAGAAAGGATGAAAAAGGAGAATGGGGGGGATAAGTTGACCAAGGGATGTGATTTGACCCAAGTATTTTAATGATTCATGAGTGGAAGAATAAAATGGAAAATTTAGGGTTTCATGTGGGAGAATCTAATTTATGGTTTTATATGGGAGAATATAATTTAAGGTTTTGTGTAGAAGAATCTAATCTATAGTTTTATATGGGAGAATCTAATTTATGATTTTATATGGGAGAATCTAATCTATGGTTTTGTATGGAAGAATCTAATCTATGGTGGTATATGGGAGAATCTAATTTATGGTTTCGTATAGGAGACTCTAATATATAGTGTTATATGGATGAATCTTTAGTTTTATATGGTTTGAATTTAGGGTTTTGTAAGAATGAATCTTTGGTTTTGTAAGGATTAAATTAGGGTTTTGTATGGATGGATCTAGGGTTTTGTATGGGTGTGAGGTGGAGTAAGATGGGTCGCTAAGGCTTAAATTAGGGCTTTGGGATAAAACCTTAGAGTGAGATGTGGAGTGGACTTGGAGGATAAGTGTAAAGGGAGTGATTCATGCATATCTAAGGTTAAAATTTTCCGAATAAGATACTTAAGACATTAATCACTTAAAGTGAAAGATTATTGAGTCGGGCCTAGACCGGTCCACCGACAAATAATAGTGGTTAGGGCATGATGTCCTATGTGTTTCCGGTCCACCAGCTATAATAGTGGGGGATTCCGTGCTCAACAAAACCAAACATATTTGTGCCAAGACATAGGAAAGACACTAATTAATTACAGTGGAATGCCGTGTGAGAAGGGGCCAAACCGGTCTGCCGGCGAATAGTAGTGGTTAGGAGCTTTATGCCTTGTGCGTTTCCGATCCACCGGCTATAATAGTGGTGAGGAGCTTTATACCCTGTGTGTTTTCAGTCCACCGGCTATAATAGTGGGGTTCTCGTACTCGTATGGATTTCATAAAAAGTATGGTCTGAAATGAGTTCTAATCAGAGATTAATTAAATAATTAATCCAGAATATAAATGAGCCTTTATATATCTACCCGAATGATTGTTCGTTATTATGGATCATGAAGGATGATGTTCTTTTATTTCTTTTGCATTATTTATGTGATGTTATGTGTTGGCCTTAGTGCTCGGTTACCTTACTCAGTACGTAGCGTACTGATCACCCTTTTCATAGGTGCTGCTCATTCCCACGAGTAGTATGCCCTTCTGACTTTGTGCATGTGGGCGAGACATCAGTCGGGGCTAAGCGTTGAGCATGTTTTGGCTTGAAGTCTAAGAGAATGGTGGTCGTATTCAGTCTTTATGTGATTCTATTTCCTTTTGTTATTTCTTTTGTATCAGATTTATCCTTATTAATTTATTGCCTTGTATTGAGTATTTTAAATGAATATTTTATCGGTTGTAAACTCATTTTCTTTTGGATATGAATTATAATTATTTCCGCGTACTCTGATTTTTTATGTATGATTCTTTCTAATTCTTTTATGAACTCTTTGTTTGAATTTAATGTCAATCTTGTCTTTAGCCTTAGCACATGGTACTGAAACGATTGGAGAGAACCGGTTTGGTACTAAGTGTGGCGGTAACATCCCCAGAATTCACCGATTTTGATTTATGAATTTCTATTTTAATTATTTCCGCTTTCCAAAAAATAAGGTGAATTTTGGGGTGTTACATGTGGTGGGTGTGGTATCCCTAGAGAAAAGCCCCCTTAATGCATTTTAACCACTTGCGGTGGGTGTGGTATCCCATTGTATATATTATTTTGCCATAACTTTTGTTCATGGTAGAGATGTAGATGTGGTTGAACCAAACATCTTAATAATTTAATTGTATGCAGTCACTAAATAGATGTTTTATAATATGGTTTATCCTATTTAGGTTACTAAATGATTTGTATTGTTATCTCTTCTATGATTCTTAGGTGATCATGTCTTATAATATGATAAGCATGAGCTTAAAGTTATATTTGCTAAGTATGTTTTATACTATGCTATTATGTAGCCTCAATGTGCATCATAAGCCCTTATCATGATTTAGGTAGTTTATTTTATTAGAATCTAACCCCAACGATACTAAATTTGTGGGGTTAGTGTAACACCCTTAGTTTTTACTGCTAAATTTTTTTATTAAAACAAGTTGTAGAAGCAAAAAACACCTAGGATAGATTGGGGTGTTACCACTGTACCTAATATAGAATAGACGTCTACTGCCTACTCCATATCAAATATAAGGCTTATCGTTTAAACACTTAAAATAAAAGAGAGCACATAATCATAGTTTAATTAAAAAACTCTAAAAGTGTTTACCCCAGAGGAGTTTAATGGTTTCCGATCAAGTAATTACAAAATACATGCAAATAAAGTATGGGGCTACAAAAACATAAGCTAGGGCATAAGCACCACATCAAAACCATGGACTACCACGAACCCCACCAAAACCGTCCGGATTTCCTCACTCTCGATCCCCAACCCAACTGACGTACGCCCTTTACTGGCCATCCCCAAAGACCTACACATGGTCCTCTACTCATAGGAATGAGTAGGTGATCGAGAAAACGAGCACATAAGTATGCTACATATTGGGTAAGATAAATTGCTCTCTCAATGTAAAAAGATATGCCAAATTATCATATATGAGTATAAATTACATCATGCATATTGCAAACATAAATTATAATGGTAACAACGCAATAACAAGCTATCATATACAATTCTAGCACAGTAGAATACATTATCCTTAGATTCACCACGTTTCCACATAAGTACTTACATAAGTAATAGCAGAAAGTAATCAAGAAACCCCTAGGGTTATATCCAATTATCTAATTCTTAGGACATTCCATTCATTTATCCATGTAATAGATAGGCCAATCACTCAATCAATGTTCCATTCCATAACCAATTAGTCAAGTGCATAAACCAGAATTATTCATTTTGGTCAATCATATTATTACATTTATTTCTTAATCAATCATCAACCATTAATTTGGTTACCAATCATAATTATCAACTATTATTTACCATCAATATCTTATGATCATCGAGCGATGAACTGTGCACTACCCCATGGTCTCACATAACATGGTGAACATAAGTTCAGACCAAAGCCAATCACTAAAACAGACATAAGTTCAAGTTGAAGCCAACCAAGATAGACATAAGTACAAGCTAAAGCCAACCACCTAGGTAAATAAAAATTTTAGTATCTATACCCCATAGTACATCATCAATGTCTAGAGTAAGTAAGGCATCGGAACCTTTCAGGATCCCTCCCAAAGGTAAAGCCCGAAGGCACCAAAAATGCTCAAAGGCAAACTATCCCTCAGTAGCAAATCAAGGATCAAATAACACAGATCCATACTCAACTTGACTTTATTTGTCTTTACATGATTAGTGTTTTCTTTATAAATAAGGGTGATCATACAAGGCCCATGCAAAGCAAGAAAGTTAAATTTCATGTTAATCCCTATTAATCCTCTCCTTTCCATTTTTTCCAACCATGTGGGTTTTCCATTTGTCCTTGGCCAATCTTATTCATATCCACCATTACATTTAATTCCAATCTAAGATGGTTTTCGTTACTCTTTTCTCAATAACCTCACTTATCATAAGTGAAATACCCATTTAACCTTTTCATTACTCATAAGGTATACCATAACCCAAGATCCATTTTAATCTTTTAATTAGGCTAATATTCCATGATAAAATATATATTTTATCTCATTAATAGCCATGATAAAGTACCAATCATAAACTCAAAGCATAACTGAACCAAGAAGAAGAAAATTAAACAAAGCTATTGAACCAGTCGATCAGTCTGGCCTAACCAATTGATCAATTGTATCAACTAGTTGATCAGTTAGGGTCGACCAGTTGATCAGTTTAACTTAATTAGACCATGCTTTCCTCAAACCGGTCAATAAGTTTGGGTAAATTAGTTTATTATTCATAGACTAGTCAATCAATTTTGCTAAATGATTTGATAGATTTAAGTTGAGAGTAAAATCAAAGTCTCAACAAGCGTATCAATTGATGGGCTAGGTCAACCAATCAGCTGTTCTAGGAACAAGTTGATTAGGTTGACATAACCAGTTGATCGGTTTACCCTAATACAACCCCAAATCACAAATTTCATGTAGATTCTTTCATATAGATCCTTTTTAGCTATATTAAAACGTATATCAACATCAACTAACATATTTCTAACCAAACTAATATGCATTTCTCATCATGAGAATATCATAGCCTACTTTTACCCATTTTCATGTTTTTTACTCAAATCATGTCATTTAAGTACCTAAATCATACATGCAACTACATTTCTTCATGCCAACATGCATCAATTAGCTAAAGATAACACCTAACATGTAGGAACACTTACTAAATATTTTAGAAGTAAGAATCACTTCCTTAATGTAGAAAAAATCCTCTAAAAAAATCAATATTCTAGCTATGGAAATTTCTTAGCTATGAAAACCTTAAACCAAAATCATAAATTCAAACATTATACCTTAAGCTTATCAAATTTTGAATCTTACTAACTAAAGAGGATAAGAACATACTAATTAAGGCCAAAAATAGGGGAAAAGGGCTAATGGAATTGCTCAGCATTTTCCTAGAATCTAACTCTACCTTGCTTGAAAATTGAAATAAGAGAGATCTAAAGACATGATCAGAAGAGTGTGCAAAATTAGATTAACAAGGCTTAAAATGTGGAGGGAAGAGAGGGAATGCAAGATATAGGAAAATTTTGGTGGCTAAAAGAAAGGTGAAATATAGGGATGATTGAGGTTATTTATAGCCAACCAATCTAAGGGAATTACTTAAGGTTTGGGAATCGACTCAAAACTTTACCATTAACTATTTGAATTTGATTAGAATGGATGGATTTGTACTAGATTTACTGACCTCTTCTCCAAAAATCAAATGGTTTCTTTAGAGAATTCAAGTTATTTAGGCCAAAATTCCCATTCACAAATAAAGTAATAGGATGTTAGTGTGGAAGGAATCTTCTAATTGCTTAGTATCATGCCTAAGATTAAAACATTCAATCTTAGAATCATGTAGAGGAGAGAGGAGGAAGAATATAATGTTGAAGTTATTTCTCCTCTGTTATTTGTTATAATTTACCTCCAAATTAAATCAAGGAAATATTTTAGGTTTAATGCACCATAAAATTGGTTATGAATCTCTTAGGGACAATCTCACATGGGTTGATAAGGTTCCAATTTAGTGTAACGGATTTTTCCAAACACATAAAGCTTGAAAATGTGACTAGCTTGATATACCATTCGGCTGGTTTGGGTCAACTAGTCTACTATTTAACCACCAGTTATTTAGTTTCCTTCAACCAATCGATTGGTTTAGTCGAGGAACTCAAATTTGCTTAAATGACAAACTATTTGATCGGTTCATGAAAGTGGTTGATAGATTTGTCTTCAAAACTCAATAAACTTCAATTTTCAACAAGATTTCAAATAAAACTTTCTCCCAAACCAAATTATAACATTAAATCAAAATTAATGGCCCAAAATTTGGCAAAAATTCTCAACCATCATACAAAATTATGGGGTATTATAGTTAGTGTGATGATATGTATTCTATTTTGGTGAGGAGAGGACAATATGTGGGGTTACGTGTAACCCCCAAAATTTACTATTTTTTTTAAAATAGAAGTAAATAAATTAAATCAGAACTTGTGAATTTTTGAAAATTTACCGCCACACTTATTACTCCTACCATTCGAGTACCAAGTGATAAGGATAAAAAGGATATTTACTAAACTTAAATCAATACTTAAACCAAGAATTCATAGCATAGAAACCAAACTACACGTAAAAATTTTATATTACCCAAAGTATGAAATCAAAATTCATCGGAAGGAAAAATGTCTATAAACAATAAAGTTTAATTATGGAAAATCCAATACAAAAATGAAATAACAAAAGGAAATAAAATAATAGGGAGAGAGAATCCAGCCATGTCACTCCCGATCATCTAACCAAGCATATGCTCAACATTCAGCCCTACTTAATGCCTCATGAACATCGAAGGCATCGAAATATGCATCACCCACCTACATAAAGTCAGAAGGGTCTTCTACTCGTGGGAATGAGCAACACCCATTAAAAGGGTAGTCAGTACACTATGCACTGAGTAAGGTAACCATACACTAAGACCAACACATATAAGCACATAATTCTAGTAGAATAATAAAAAAATATATGATCACTTCAGATAAATAAACAAATAAAGGCCATTTATAGTCTAGATTAATTAATTGATTATTCTCTTATCGATACTTAAATCACACCATGCACTTTATCAAAACCATGCGAGTATGGGGACCCCCACTATTATAGCCGGTGGAGCGAAGACACACGCGACACAATGCACCTGAACGCTATTATTAGCCGATGGATTGGTCACATATAGGGCGAGATGCTCCTATTCCTTATTGGTGGATTGGTTGGCCTCAACTTGCATGGTGTTCCACTATAAGTACTTAGTATCTTTTATGTGTCTTAACAAACTCAAGGTTTGGTTTAGTGAGCTCGGGATCCGCCACTATTATAGCTGGTGAATCGGTCACATATAAGGTAACGTACCCTAACCACTATTTTAGCCGGTGGATCGGTCACACATAGGATGAAATGCCCTAACCGCTATTTCTTACTGTTGGATTGGTTGGACCCAGCTCAATAATCTTCCACTTTATATGATTAATGTTTTATAGTATCTTATTCAGAAACTTCACCCTAAACATGCATGACTCACTCTCCCTGTGCCTATCCTCTAACAAATCCATTGCATATCATCATACTCCTACACCTCCTAACTTGCCCTAACATCCTTTCCTCCATATCCTATATCACACTAGAAGTCCAACTCTTAAGTATATGGGTCAAGGCCCACTACCTTACTCTTCCAAGTCCACTCAACACCTCACTCTAGGGTTTTATCCCAAAACCTTAATTTAAACCTATGTGGTCCATCCTACTCCACTTCACATGTCCCAAACTATTTTAACACCCTAGACTTCATAATTCTTAGATTCAACCCTCATCATAATGCCTTACTCTTCAAGTACACATTTGGTCACAAAACCATGGGTAACCACACCAAACCTTAACTAGCCACAACAAACCCTAGCTTCCTTATGTCCACATGTTACCCTTCCATTCCTCACATTCCACTTTTTAGTTTTCCATGCTAATCATGTTCATCCTTACTTGATCATTTTCATCATCCTCTCGTACTCCACTTAGCCTCATTTATTTCTCCTTTTTACTACCTCCTCAAATTAGGGGTTTTCCCCCAAACCCTAGCTCATTCTCCTATGTACCTTTGTACTATCCTACGTACTATTTTTGTAACACCCCCAAAATTCACTACTAAAAAATTTCGTTAATTAAAAAGAAATTCGCGGAAGCAAATTAATAAAACGTGAACTTTGGGAGTATTACCGTCACACTTAGTACCAGACCGGTTCACTCATACCGTTCCAGTACCAAGTGCTAAGGCTAAGAAAAATGAATTACAATTTGAAAGACATTCAACATACATAAATCAAAGTAAATTGCAAGAAATTCAACATACTTAAATCAGAGTAGCGCATCAAACCGTTTATAGGAATAAATTCCACCAATGGTGGTTAAAGTAACAACATAACATCCAAAAACCAGGAATTTAAATGAAGAAAGAGGAAAACCCTAATGGTACTGGATAATTCCTTGCTCTCTTTCCCGTTTCCCACTTGAGTAGCACCTGACAAGACGTGCAAAGGGCACTGCCCATTGAATAGGCAGGGGCCCCACGAAGGGAATCCCTTCAGTACTACGGTACTAAGTAACCCTTTAATACCACACTTAAAAACAGGCCCGCATACGGCACATAATGCAAGCTACATACATGAATAATGAGAGGTGCATACATAACAATAACATACATAATAATTTATAAGTCACGATCGATACCTTTGGGCCTTAAGCCATGTCATAGTGTAAAATCAATATATTCGGGCCTTAAGCCAGTATTCCGTCATCATTTAATCAATCTCATATTTTACATCCATGTAAGTGCGAGAACCCCACTATTATAGCCGGTGGACCGGAAAGTATACACTCAGGGCAAAACGCTTCTAACAACTATTATTGCCGGTGGACCGGAAGGTAAACGCACAGGGTAGAACGCCTCTGACCACTATTATTTGCCGGTGGACCAGTCTGACCCCGACTCACATGGTGTTCCACTATAAGTGATTAGTATTTTTCCATAACTTTATTCACATACAATACTGGTTTTATTGAGCTCAGGACCCCCACTATTATTGTCGGTGGACCGAAATATATATAAAATCATCATCTAGGGCACAACGTTCCTGGCCACTATTATAACCGGTGGACCAGGATATATAAAGAATCATCATCCAGGGCACAACGCTCCTGGCCACTATTATAATCGGTGGACCGGGATATATGAAGAATCATCATCCAGGGCACAACGCTTCTGGCCACTATTATAACCGGTGGACCAATACTCAATATCATAATCATCTGGGTCCGGCTCATTAATGTTCCACTTTCAATAATAGTATCTTTCCTTTCTTTAATTATCACATCAATCATATTTATTTGCCTCGAACGGGAGATCAATAACCCGGGACACAAAGGTACACCGGTCGTACCGGTGCATATCAGCTACTCAGTACCCTTCAACCATGAACCCAAGGACGCAAAGGTACCCTGGTCGTACTGGTGCATAAAGCTAACTCAGTACCCTATCGACAAGGACACCTAATCCATAAGTATGCATACCCCCTAACTAGGTCCGTAGAGCTAGAAAGAGTAAGATATAGGGTCTGGCTGAGGCACAAAGGCACACCAGCAAATACTAGAATAATCGTGGACTAAACCACGTCCTTAGGGTAGCGACCCCTAAGGAGTCACCATTCCCGATCTCGAGGTCTTTCACTTTAAGTAATAGTGTATTAATTAAAGTGATCACGAAAAGCACGATAATCAGATACATATTCACTTTCAATCGTTCCGATATCAATAGTCATTTCTTATTCAGATGATTATCCAGGATATCACAGAGAAATCATTAAGGCCATACTAATTATCAAATACTCTTACTTGGCTAATCAGCATTATTTGAATCATATTATAATGTTCCACGATCTCAAAGACATGTTAGGTACAAATTATTCATTTGCCCTTTACGTATATAATTGTTAAGTATCCATTCCTTACTCGCCAAATTACCATACTACCCTTTAGGTTACATAATTACCAAATTACCCCTTATACGGTTTAGGTTACCAAGTTATCCCCTACACTTTTTAAATCACCATTCACCCCTCATACTTACTACACTTATCATATTTCCCATTTGGTTGGTTAGATTACCAAATCACCCTTCTCCTTAGTTATAATTATTAAATTGCCCTTGAGTTGGATAAATTACCAAATTACCCTCCTTCATTATCATAGTCACCATTTTACCCCTTTTGTTGGTTAAATAATTACTAATTTACCCTTTAGTCGGCTAAATCACCAAATTGCCCCTTTAGTTGGATAAATTACTAAATTGCCCTTCTCCATCATCATAATTACCGAATTACCCCTTAGTTGATTAAATTACCAAATTACCCTTTTCTATTGTCATAATTACCATTCTACCCTTCTCCATATTTATAATTATTAATTTACCCTTCTCCATATTAATAATTACTATATTACCCTTCTCCATTATTAAAATTACCATAATGCCCTTTAATTGGTTAATTTACCAAATTACCCTTCTCTAGTATCATACTTATCTAATTGCCCTTCTACAATCATAATTTAATTTAATTACTAAATTATCTTTTATCGTTATCATAATTACAAAGTTACCCCTTACTCCCAAGTTTACCATAATATCCTTTTATTTACAAAATTACCCTTCTACCCCTTACTTTCAAATTACCATAATACCCTTTTATTTATGAAAATTACCACCATGCCCCTTTTACTTGTAAAATTACCATAATACCCCTTTTACTTTACAACTTACTATCTTACCCTTTTACATCCAAAAATTACCATTTATATCTTTCCTTACAAAATTACCATTTTACCCTTCTTTTCCAAAATTACCATATTACCCCTTACTTATAAATTACCATTTCGCCATTCACTTATACAATTACCATATTACCACTTATGAAATTACTATTTTGCCCCTCTACTTCCAAAATTTACCATAATGCCCCTTTACTTGAAAAATTACCATAATGCCCTCCTTCATCCAAAATTACCATTTCGCCATTCACTTATACAATTACCATATTACCACTTATGAAATTACTATTTTGCCCCTCTACTTCCAAAATTTACCATAATGCCCCTTTACTTGAAAAATTACCATAATGCCCTCCTTCATCCAAAATTACTATTTTACCCCTACTTCCAAGATTACCATTCTTACCACTTACTTATAAAATTACTATATTCCCCTTTGACTCGAAAATTACCGCTTTACCGTTTTCTCCAAAAACTACCATAATACCCCTTTACTTATAAAATTATCATTTGGCCATTTAATCATAAAATTACCATATTATTCTTTTATCTCAAAAATTACCATAATACCCTTCTTTCTCACAACTTAACATTTTATCCTTTACTTATAAATTATCATTTAACCCCTTTCTTTTTAAATTACCAAAATACCCTTTTACTTATAAACTTTCCACTCAACCCCCTTTATTCACCATTTTTATGAAGTTACCATCACTACATAAAATAATGATATTAGTACTTCATTCTTATCATCTAAGTCCACTAACTTGTCATTAATCAACATAATACTCATTAGCAACTACATACATTAGCTCACATACTTCATAAGCATAATTACTAAAATACCCTTAGGCAATAATATTACTCATGCATTAGCAACATAATACATCATAAACAAGCATTTAATATTTCCATCAATAATCAAACTTCTTCCTTAATTATCATACCTACACATGGCACAAAGGTTATCATACTTTTCCTTTTTATCAAGTAATATAAGCAACCATATTAATATATCATCCTAAGCACACAAACCATGCATAAAATCTTACTAAATCCCTAATGTGCTAGCATACGTTTTTCCATGTATTTAAGGGAGCATTAACGGTTACCTTAATCCCGCAAAATATCAAATCTTACCGGTATCCCGGTTAAAGATTTAGGTTTTAATTAGCAACTCAACACCTAAAAATATCCATCATATTTATGTTAGAAATAAGAATCCAAGCATAAAACTTTACAAATTTTAATTAATAAAACACTTAACATAAAATACTATTATACCTTAAAAATTAGCCAAATAATTTCCAAAATAAAGGGGGAGCTCACGCTGAATAACAACGTGAGTCTCATGCAAAATCATGGGGAGAAAAGGGCTTGAAGAGGGTGAAGGAAGAAAAATAAGCCATTTTCGGGTTGGGGTCTTTGGGCTAGAAAAGAGGGTAGGTGGGGGAGGTTTCAAGGCAAGGGAATGGTGTAGAAGTGAAGAGGGGGTGTAGGTGGAGGCTAAGGGTGGTTTCACGGCGGCAAGGCGGCGAAGTTGGCTGCCGAGAAGGGTCGAGGTGGAGGGGTTGTGAAGGAAGGAAAAGGAGAGGGAAAAATGGAGGGGTTCAAGGGCTGTTTTCGGCCAACTAAGGCATGGCGGTGGTAGAGGGGATTGCAGGGTGTCGAACGGTGGGTTGGGTGGCGGCAAAGGTGGCCGGACGGCGGCGGGAGTGGCGGTTGCAGGTGGCTCGGCGGTAAGGGGGAAAATGGGGAGAAAAAGAAAAGGGGTGGAGAAGGGAGGAAGTGTAGGGCTCAAGGGGCGGCGTGGTGGTGCAGGGCAGTAGGGGGTGGTGGCAGGAGGTGGCGCAGGGGCTGGGTGCGGTGGTGCAAGCGGCGGTGGGCGGCGGTGATAAAAAACCGAGGAAGAAATGGGAGGGAGAAGAAAAGAGAGAAGAGGCTCGGGGAAGGAAGGAAGGACCTCGAAAATATGGGGAATGATGGGCTGGGGAGATGAAGAAAAAGAAGAGGGAGAAGAGAGGGGCAGTGGCCGGTCGGCGAGAGGACGAAGGGTGGCAGGCGGTGGTCAATTGGCAGGGGAAAGAGAGGGAAGAAGAAGGAAAGGGAGAGAGGCACGTGAGTGTGGTCCAGGGGCTGGTTTGGCTCGAAAAGGGAAGGATATGACGGGGGAAGAGAGAGAGGGAGAGGGAGGTAGGTGGTGATGGCAGATGGCGGCAGTTGCAGGCGGCCAGACGCTCGATCATGGCAGAACTGGTGGTCAGGCGTGGGAGAAGGAAGAAAAGGAGGGGAGGTGCACGAACGGTTGGACCGGCGCAGGACAATAAGAGAGCCGGCCGGTCTAGAAAAAAAATAAAGAAGGAGGGCATGCTTGGTGTGCTGGGCGGCACACGAGGGAGAGAAGGGAGAAAGGAGCGGGCCTGGCCAATGCGCAAGGAGGGGGGAAGCAGGCCGGTAGCCTGGCGGCCCAAAGTCAGGAAGAAGGAAAAAAGAAATAGGGGAAAGGAGAAAGAAAAGAAAAGGTAGGAAAAGGAAATTGGGAAAAATTAAAAAATAGAAAATAATTAAATTTATAAAATAATAGGATGTAATATTTTTGATAATAAGTTTATTTAATAATTTAATTTAATATAATTAAATATATGGGATTAAAAAGGATAATTATAGTAAAATACTAGTTTGAAAATTTATCTAAATAAAATAATATGATAAATAGAAAAATATTTAATTTTATTTTATTAAATGCTCTTATCCAGATTTACATACTCTAAAATCTATAAAATAATTAAAATTAATAATTTTAAAAGCTAGTTTTATTTCAAATAAAAGTTATTTATTAAAATATAGGTTTTCAAAATTTTTGGGGGATTACAATTTTTCACCCAAAACCTCCATACACCCAATCAACTCTTCCATTACCTTCCTTACATCCCAAGTCAACTTTTTATATGTAAACTTTACTCCCATGCAGACGCTAACCTTCCCATGCAAACCTCTAAACTTTCTCATGCAAACCCTAGACTCCCATACAAACCCTAGATTCTCCCATGCGAAACTATAGATTCAATTCCCCCATACAAAACCATAGATTAGATTCTCCCATTCCTTCATTTTACTTTCACCCCCTATTATTCTTCCACTGATGGATCATTAAAATATTTAGGTCAACTCACATCCCTAGGTCAACTTATTCCCATTTAGTCAACTTACTCCCCTTTGGTCAACTTATTCCCCTCTTCTCCTTTTTCATCCTTTTCCCCACACAATACCACATTAAACATCCTCACATGCATGTTTTAAAGGGTCACAACACATTACATCACATTCCACAACATTTCACCACATATACATATCAACATATATAATGAGAAGGCACATAAGTATACCTTAACTCCAAGCCACACTACATATGAAATAGTTATAACGATAATCTTAAGATACAATACACATCATGATACATGGCATACAAGGAACATAAGGCATATAATACACATAAGGAATTAGTTACACCCTTACCTAATACAGCACCATCTTGGAGCATGCTCCTATGCCTCCTTAGGGCATTGACTGGTCTCACCTTGGATTGGTAGTGACAGAAGACACTGGCAGTGATGCACGGTGGCGGTGACGGTGGCTGGAAAAAGAGAAGAAATGAGAGAAAGTTGAATTCTAGAAAAAAAAAGGGTGGAAGTTGGGGTGTTTATGGTTGCCTAGATGGAGAGGAGTAGAATGATGGTGGCGACATAGCCAATGGTGGCGGCGTATGATGGCGGCTATGCTGGCTGAAAGGGATGGAATGGAAGAAAGGGAGGAAGAGGAAAAGAAGGGTAAGAGAAGGTAGAGGGGAGTCTGTAGAGCAGGTTAGGAGGTGTATGAGGTAGTGGTTATGGAAAAAGTGGTGGCTAATGGTGGTGCGAAGGGCAGCGGAGGTGGAAGGAAGGGTTGATCGAGAAGGAGACTTTGCACTGCCAGGGTGGCTCATGTAGGGTAAATCGAGGGAGAAGGGAGGTGTAGTTAGTTAGAGGGCAGTGTAGGGAGTGCTTAGGTGGAAGTCTTGGGTGGCAATGTTGGTTGACGGTGATGGGCTTGGCGTCTAAAATGGCGGTGGTGCACGAGAAAGGAATTCTAGGTTTCGAGGAAAAAGGCTCAAGTCCAAGATGATTAGGGGATATTTATAGAGCTAAAGGGAGGGGATAAGGTTAGAGGGGTAACGGGAAATTAGGGTAGTTAGGAGAGGCACCAGCTAGTGACGGGAGGCCGAAAAAATTCAAATTGTAGCAGGGTGGTTGTGCAGGAAAAGAAGGGTCATGCGCGAGAAGGAAAGGAAGTGGGTTAGGTCAAGTAGATGGCGAGTCAGGGGAGGAGAGATGAGAGGAAACAGTCAGTCAATGGGGCGTGGCCGATAGTGAAAATATCGAGGAGTTGGGTGTTGCAGGCTGCAATAGGAAGAAGGAGGAGGAGGAAGAAGAAGGTGGCATAGACCGGTGGCCTAGAAAGGAAAGAAAAGAAAGGAAATAAGGGAAGAACCGGCTGAGTGATGGAAGGTTAAAAACGGAGTCAAAACACAGCATTTCAAGGCGGGTTGCACTGAAGGAGAAAAGGGTAGGGAAATTGGGTCGTGGGAAAAGCCCAATTCAGGGAAAGAAAGGAAAAAAAAAAGAAGGAAGAAAAGAAAAGAAAAAGGAAAGAAAAGAAAGAAAGAAAAGGAAGAAGAAAAAAAAACTAGGTGAGTTGGGTTATTTTAATTATTTTGGTAATTTATGATATTTAAAAAAATAATATTTAATTCCCTTTTTAGGCTAATTTGGTATTTTTGAAAGATTTTTTCTAAATTTCATTTTAATTAGCAAAATATCCAAATTTTTTCCTAATTAAAATATTTATTATTTTCCTCTTGATTAGCTCTAATTAATTCTTTTTATTTTAATAAAAACAATTAATTTAATTAATTTCTCTATTAAATCCTTATTTAACTAAAATTATTAAAATTAAAGTTTTGGGGCATTTCATTATGATTCTCAGCTTGAGTATATTAAGGATCATGATGTAGGCTAATAGTTGGCCATTGCTTAAGGGTTGATATTTCCATTTCCATTTAGTTAAGAGTTAGGCTAATTGGCTTAGATATTTTTTTTTTCTCGTCTGTATTGGGATGCTTTTATTTCATTATGGTTATTTAAATTATTATCTTTGGTTCTTGTATTTTGATTTTGGAAATCCCTCTCTCATCTATACTATTATCATCCATCTAATTATTATATTTCTTACTAGTAAATGTATTCTTCTATTCTTTTTGTCTTGCATCAAACATGTGTTAGGTGATTATCACACTTCTTCCAAGGTTGATATGGTGGTGACATCCCTCAATTTCATTTTAATGTTCATCTGCATTGTTTTCAAAACTATAATTTTCAGTTCAAAATTTAGGGGTATTATTATAATACCTAAAATTTTAATCTCAACTAATTAATATGTTTTCCTAATCTAAAATCTAATTTTATAGTTATGGTATTTTTTTATCCTAACCCTGATTGATGGATAAAATTTTAGATTTTTTTTTCTAAAGTTTAAACCTAAACTTAATCCTAATCCTAAACCCATAAAATTTCAATTTTTTTTCTCTCCTTTATTTTTCCTTTTTCTTCTCTTCAACCTATGCCCTATCCCATATTTCCTTTCTTTTTTCTTTCACGTCCCTAGATTACATTCCTAGCCCAACTCATTTCCTTTCTCTCTTTTTTCCTTCTTTTTCTCTTTTATGTTTTTCCCCTGGTGACTTCCTTCTTCATTTCCTTTCTCATTTCCTTCATTCCCTTTTCCAACCATGCACCTGCCACCCTACAACTCCCTACCTTCACCCACCTTCCCTTACACCACACCAACTCCCTACCGTGACACCCAGCCCCTCCACCCATCTGTCCCCTTATAAGCCAAACATAAACCCCTTTTTGTTACCTTCTTCCTCTTCTCTTCCTTTCCTCATCATTTTTCCCTTTAGCCCATGCACATAAACATCCATTTAAGCCATCACTAAGCTCCCCATCCTCCTGCTCTATTTTTCTTCTTTTCACCACACCATCATCATCACACTAACACACGACCATCCATCATTCCCCATCCTTAGTCACTGCCTCTAGCACCACTAGCTAACCTCCTCAATATAGCCTAACGTCACCACCATCTTGTCTCATGCCTCCCTCGACCACCCTTGCCTCTAGCTTCTTTTTCATCTCCAATTTCTTGCAACCCACCACCATTTCCTCCCTTTTTATCATCATCTCCTTCATGTCACAACACCACCCTTGACAACTGAATCTCAACACCTCACCACAACCACCAAACCTTTTCTTTTTCCTATGGTGCCATCGATCATAACCACCATCCAAACCTCTCTATCATTCACACCTACCTATCATCAGCCACTTGTCCAAACACCACCACATTACCCTACCAACCATCCCCACCCCAAACCACCTATCATTCCCCCTCTCCTCATCATCATTTGATTTTTTTTTGTAGGAATGCCTGATCTGTGCACACCTAACATGGTTGTGCACCTCTTACATGCCCAACCTGTGCCTCACTTTCAGCTCATGTGCCATGCATGCACCGTTTTCTCTTTTGACTTGTACATGCCGCTACTCTTCCCTCCTTCACATGCCTCACTCCCACCCATATATAGTTTTCCCCCTAGCCTGTGCACACTCCTTCCCCCAACTGTTCAAACTTTCCTTCTCCTTGGATCATCATCATGCCCTCCATCATGCACCAACCCTTACTAAGCCTCCCACTTTCAGTTTTCTCCTTTTTTCCTCCTTCTCCTTTGCCTTATTTTCCTTATTTAATTTTCCTAAGTTTAATATTTTTTTAACTTCTAGTTGATATTCTAGTGATATTAGATGAGTAGTCTTAGCTCTTATGTGCTTAGAGGCTAGATCCACTTTGGTAAGAATATATGTTATAGTTAGGGCTCTTTTGCGCAATACGTGTAATTGTATCTGATATGATGTATAAACATTTTATATGGATAATTTTGTTATATTAATTATATATATATTGTACCTTATGATGTAAAAGTGAAAAAGCTAAGGAAACATGCATTTTCTACATATTGTGGGTTGGAATAAATCCGGATATATAGAATATATACATAATTTTGGTTATGCATTTTTATGATGATGATGATATATATATGTATATTGGAAGTTGAAAAATCATTTATTTTAGAACTCATAAGGTATTTGTGGGATTCTAGGCATTTTAGTTATCTCAAGGTTATTTTGATCAATATGGATTAAAAATTGAATATTAGGTATTTTAATGTGATAACTGGTTTGAAATACGTTAATCATATCATATAGAATGTTTGGAGTGAATATGAATGATCTAAGTCCGATAAATAGGAAAAGTGGCTTTAAGAGGGAATAGTAATCCTATGGGCATAATTATTATCATATGTATGAAATGTTGGAATTTGACCTTTAATTCTAGATATTTTGTTGATATTGGCATTTTAGGTATACAAATTAAGTTTGGTGGTTATATGAGTCTCACGGGAAAAGTTTTTGTTAAATTGTGAAACTAGGATTTTGTAGGAAAATGTGAATAGTAATCCTAAAGCTAGTAATATTACATGTAAAAGTTGTTAGAGTTAAACTTTGATTTTAGAGTATATTGTCAAAAGTAATATTATATATATGAGTATCAAAATTGGTGATAAAATGATTACCGAAAGAGAATTTATGTTTGACTTATGAAGTTAGGCTTTTTTGGGGGAATATGGCTTATATTTGGGAATTATATTTGAGAAAGTATATTAAGGTCATGTGCCTTTCACGTCTGTGTGTGTGTTTGCATTATAAACTTGAAATAAATAACCACAAATAATATAATAATCATTTATACTGAAATATGATATAAGTCAAGACCGATTGTACATGTTTGTTCCACCGTATGAGAATAGTGCTTAAAGGCTTTATGCATCGAGGTTGTACCTATCTATTCCATCAGACGAGAACAGTAACCAAAAGCTTTATACTTTGGGTTTGTATATTATTGATATCTTTCTACTGGTTGAGAATAGTGGAGTTCTTGAACTCAAGTTGAAATAAATTATTAGAATGACCGTAATCATTGATAAGATATTAATCACTTAGATTAAAACACCACATGAATCAGAATCAGTTGTATCTATCTGTTCCACAAGATGAGAGTAGTAGCCAGGAGCTTTATACACTAATGTTGTATATTTTGATATTGTTCCACTAGTTGAGAATAGTTCCTATGAGATTTTTGCCTTGGCGTTGTATATTAATGATAACATTCCATTGGTCAATAATAATGGGTCACCTAAATTTAATGTGAATAATATTACATATATTGATTTTTCCATTATTATTTTAAGACTTAAAATCAATAAATAAGTTGGTACTATTTTATGTTAATCTATATGTATATCACCCCTTCTTGTTGTACCTTATGATTTTATGTAACCTTTATTTGACTTTATGGTTACTTTCCTTGGTATGTAACATACTAATCATCATTTTCGTGGGTGTTATGTATTCCCACAAGCAAATCCGCCTTATTTTGTAAGATTGTTGATTACTACTTTTAATGTGCTTACATTTGGTGAGTGTATAATCAAATTGGTGAAAAGTTGGGTTATCTAAATATCTCTATCTCTCTATAAAATCTTAGTCATTTGCTTTAATTATACATATTTCCTTCTATATATCGTATCATATATCATGGTGGAATCAAGTGCCTTTTACACTTGACTCCTAGGTACAAGGTTACTTGTCCTCAAGCAATTGACATAGACTTATTATAAGGAGTCCCCATTCTACGTAAGATGCAGCCTGACACCCCTAAGTGTTGTAATTTGGCTTCCATAATAAACTATTTAAAATAATAAAAAATTAATTTGTGAAATTTAGGGGTGTTATAATTATAGCAGGTGATTGGTTAAATGAGCATATGAATAAGCTACATAGTGAACAAGCAAAGTTATTTAATCATGGAAGTTTTTGATGTACATATGGTCATAATAAGCATGCAAGTTATAATATCACACATTACCAAAATTTGATAACACATTAACTCATATACTTTATTAACATTGTATCCCCAATATAGTACTCTATACATGCATATGGAAGTAGAGAATGTCATGCTCAATGATAAATATGTCATTCAGGAAAATATTATGCTTCACACCAAGTATATGAAGTTCATGGTGCATCAATTCTTACCAAAAAATTTAGGAATCATGGATAACCACATATGATAATGTGAACTGACACACTAAAGATGTGAGCTACTTAGGTAAAATCTAAGGTCCATTCCATTTAATCACTCTTGATACTCTTATCACTATTATATAGCTATTAATTTATATTTATTTATATGTGCATTGGATTACATCCTCCCCATGGTCTCTCAATACCCATGGAAGCCAAAATAACATCCAAAGGACATAAGTTTGGTCGAAGCCAGGAAATCATCAATGGATATGAAGTCCAACTGAAGCCAAATAAACCATGAATGGACATAAAGTTCAATCGAAGCAAAATGAACCACCTAAGTGACCAAACCCTTTAGTATTGATATTCCCTAGTATATCATCAGTTTCTAGAGTATGAAATACACTATGATCAACTAGAATTATGCCTGAAGGAAAATATGAAAAATGGCTAAAGGTAAACTAGCCCCAAATAGCTAATCAAGGATTGGATAATCTAGTCTCATATTGCTCCATGATATTCCACTTTAAGCTATTCATGTTTTATTTACCAAGCCATATACCCAACAAGGCCAACATAATATACCAAGTCAACCATGACCACCTTGTTAATCCAAATTATCCATCATAACCCATTAAGGGTACTTAGTGGTGATATCATCAATACTTAACCAATTTAATCCATCAATTAAGTTAATTAATTCATGCCAAGAAGTTGATACCTATCATCAAAGAATCATATCATGATATAATATCAAGTCTCAAATTCTTTAAAAAGAAAAAAACAATATCTTAGAAAGCATTTTGACTAAAATTAGTTGATCAATTCTATAGATGAGTTAGTCAATTGGGCATTGCCAAACTCTAGGACCCTTGTTAAAACATTTCAATCAATTTTCCTAACCAATAGATTGCTCAAGTGACCATTGAACCGGTTTGGTCAAATCAATCAATGTGTTTAAGCCAAGACCAAAACAAATAATACCATAGACAAATAATACAACATTACTAAGGGAGGAATTCAAATCCTCAATCTTTTTTTAAATCTAACCCTATCTTACTTAAGAGTAAAACAAGATAGAGTTAGAGGAAGGATTAGAAGGGTGTAGAAGATCAAAAGTAGAGAACTTGAAGAAGAAGATGTGTGATAGCATAAGAGAAGGAAAATCGATGCACTTTGTGGTTGAGACAAAATGAGGAAAAATAGAAGTTATGATGGCTAATACACCCATGATATAATGGGAAAAGAAGGGGAAGGGTATATAATACCAAAACCTAATTCTTTTATTTTAAACCAACCATCTTTAAGCAAATTACTCAACAAAAAAAAAATCAAATTTGATTTCTCTTATACCTCAAATGGTGATTTCTAAAAATATTCTAAGGTAATATGCCTTAGAATATCTAAAACACAAGGAAGGAAAAAGAAAAAAAAATAGAGGGAAACAAGAATTAGACGTTGTAGAGATTTTCTAGAACAAAAATATACCATTTTGACGATGAAAAAGAGAGAGAACATAGGAAGAATAAGACAATAGTGATGATGTCATCAACCACTTTTTATCTATTTAGGTCCTCCAAATTCATTCGAGGTAGGTAAAAGGCTTAGATTAACAGTCCTAGTTTGTTAAAGATGATTAAGACAAAAATTAGAATTTGATTACCAAGATATAAGATTTTTGGAAGAATTTTCTCATATGGAATTGATTTTGAAAACCTCTCACATCAAGTGAACCAGTTGATCAATCTGGCATACTCATTGACCAGTTCCATAGGTTGATTTGTTTTCTAGAACTAGCCAACTAGTAACCCTAAGCTAAAAACCAAATCAAATGCAATATATTAGTCGATTGGTTCACTAAAGAACCATTTTCTTCCTCTTTTTTCTAAAAATTTTCATATCCTTTCTAAATCAAACCTAAAACAAAATCAAACACCAAAAAAATCATCATCAAGAACTTGAATTTTCACACATTATAGGCTTAATTTATGGAGTGTTACAATTTGAGGTCCAATTAGTCTCTATCTCGAGCTTGCCAACACTAAATTGACTCCTCCCTAACAATAGTCCTCCATAGACAACCTAGTTTGCTTATATTTGACTCCACTGATCCAAAGCAACCTATTCTAAGTGTCCTTCTACTTGAATCATTCTATCTGAATGCCATCTTAACCCAACTCCTCTGGTTCCATCTTGTTTCAACTCGACATTGCTTAGGTCTTCTATACCTCTATCCAATTCCTACTAGGCTTGCCTTGACCTAACTCCACCAAGCCCTTATTTCAACATGAATGCTCGGGCCTACCCAATAAGACCCCAAAATTTACAAATAAATGGTTTTGTTCACGTGGAAGCATAAAACAAACAAAAATAGGTTTTACTACCTTAATTGACATAATTTTGGCTTACGTGTCATTTTCGCATCAATTACAAGGAAAAATAATTTAAAACACAAAACATAATAAATATAGAACAAGAAAATTTTCATAAACATAAGTACGAGTTTTGGAGGCTAACTCCGAATACAAGTTCCAAATATATAAAATAAATATCTTGAGAGGAATGTCAAAAGGGTATCTAGTTTAAAACATGAACTAGCTAACATAACTCTTTGATACCCAAACACCATACATGATATAATCACTTCGCTCTAATCATAGCATCAAAATCGTGTAATGGGTCCTCAATAAGCTACACAGACTCAAATGGGTCCTATACTTGTGGGAATGAACAATAACCATAAAAAGGATGGTTAGTTTGTTATGTACTTAATAACATAACAAAACAATCAAAGAAAGGTCACACAAAAAATATAAATCATATGGAAGCATAAATGGGCATAGTAACATAATATAAGATAATTATCATTATTTACAATCATCATCCATATTCTTATTAATGTTGAGTTCAGAGATCCTACTATTTTAAAACCAGTGGAGTGGTCTAAAGCACTCCTTAAGAAAAACACACCTAATCCACTATTATTTTTTAGTGGAATGGATCCAACACCTTTTAATGAAAAACACACCTGAATACTATTATTAAAGTGGTGGAACAGTCAAAAGCACCTGTTAGAGAAAAACACACCCAAGAAACTATTATTCTCCAGTGGAACAAACCTAGGTCCTAAATCACATAATCTTCCACTTTAATGATTAATAGCTTATTCAATATTAGTATATCAAAATCATATTTTTTTTACGTTGAGCTTGGGAGCCCCATTATTCTTAAACCGATGGAACTCTCTGAAGCACCTGTCAATGACATCATACCTGATATACTATTATCTTCTGGTGGAACGAATCCAACAGAACTTGAGGTAAAATACACTAGATCACTATTATTAAACTAGTTGAGCGATCAGAAGCACCTTTTAGGGAAAACCACAATCAATCCACTACTATTGTCTAGTGGAATAGACCCTACAGCCTTAGCTACGTAATCTTTTTTTTTTAAAGTGATTAGTATCTTATTCAAGGTGGTATTTCTAAAGATCCACATATATAGACATAAAAGGCACACATAATATATGTTAGCATAATAATTTGAAACACATAATGCACAACCAACATGAATACTGATACACTTCTCTAAGGAAAATACCACACCCCTCCTAAGAAATTCTAATTTCATAAGTCTAGCATAACTTCTTCTCTAGTACTCATTTCATCCCAAAATTTAATACACATTCTCAAAATATTATTAATGAAAACATATGCAAAAATAAATATTTAACTCCAATATATTGCACATATGATAATAGCCTTCCTTTAAGGTTGTTATTTACATTTCCCTACAAAAATCTTCCCATAATATCCATATAACTACCAAATTTAATATACAATCCCAAAATATTATTATTGAAATCATATGGAAAAATAGAGATTCAACTCCCACATTTTATATATGCAATAATAATCGACCATTAGGGTTACAATTAGTCTCTCCTATAAAACCCAAATTTCATAATTTATTCATAACTTTTTCCATAAGATTCATATGACTCTCAAATTTAATACACATTCCTAAAATACCAATAAAATCAAATATCCTTAAATCAAAGCCAAACTTAAACAATTCCCATATGTGATAATAATTTCACCCCTACGATTAATATTCCTACTTTAAGCACTTTCCTCGTTTATAAAATTTAAACCACTCATAATTATTCCAAACTTCCCACATAATATACTAAAACTATTTTAGACCACTTATCACATTAAAAAAATTTAAATTCTATTTTCAATCTATATTGACCAAAATGCCCCTAGAATATTTAAAAATACCCATTTTCCACAAAATCTTACAAATATCAATATGAATGATTTTTTAAATTCCAATAAATTCTATCATCATAAAAATTCAAAGCCATGGCTATAGGTAGATACTACACACTAAGATTCATCTCAACGAACAATATACAAAACTTATACTTTCATGACTTTCTTACTGTTTCTTTCAACATAAAGTATCACATATCATATAAATCCAACATCATGATAATATTTTCATTCAACAGTTCCAAGCATGATATAACAAACAGCTATATACATATTTCACATAAAAGCCCTAACTATGGAATGCATCCGTACCAAAGTGACTCTGATCTCTAAGCATATAAGACCTATGCTTCCTCCTCCACTACCATTAGGGCATCACCTATAAATAAGAATATAAAAAATTTAGAATTAATAATTTAAACTTAGAAAACTAAGGTAAATGAGAGGGAAGAAAATATATATAATTGAAAGTGTGCAACTTGGGAGGGGTGGTCACGGTTGTGGTGTGGTGGCTAAAGTTATGGTGATTATAGTGGTTAAGGATGGAGTAATGGTTAGTAGTAAGGGTCGAGGTGGTGGTGGTGGTGAGACTAATAGGATTCAGGGGTACGAAGTGGTGGTGGTGACGGTGGCTGGTAATAGAGTGTGGTGTGGCTAGTGGTGATGGCAATTTAGGACTGGTTAGCGATTGGAGGTTAAGTGTGGCTAGCAGCAAAGGAATGGAGAGGAGCTAGTGGTGATGGTGGTTTAGGGGTGGACTATAAGAAGCAACCAAGTCTTGGAGGTGGTTCATCGATGCCAGTTATAATACCCCGTTTTTAAAAATCTTATTTATAAATTAATAATCATATGTTTAATTATAATTATTATTTTAGAGGGTTTAATCTTAAAAGTGTTAGTATTTTGAGGTTTTAAGTATAATTTTAATCAAGTTAAAATTTTGATAGAATTTGGATTATTTAATTTAATCCTAATTATACCCTTAAATCTTATTTTAAGTTATTTTATTAATAATATTTTAATCCGTAATCTAAAAATTATTTTCTAATAATTATTTTCGATTATTTTACTCTTTTCAACCCTTATTAAACTTACCCAAATTCAAATAATTTTTCTCGAATTATTTTCCTATTCGATATCCTAACCTATTTAAATTAAATCTAAAACTAAGTAAATAAATTCCTATCCTATTATTTTACCCCCTACTCTATACTCTACTGTATCCTAAATATCACTCCTGAATATTTTTCTATACTGCACACTGCATCCTTTGAATTTTCATATACACACTACCATCACCTCTGCATTATACACATATACACACACACACGGCACAACACCTCACAACACCCCTCTCCCTATTTCGTTTGGTTTTCCAACTCCCCAACCCCAGCAGCAAACTCCACTTCCATCTCTTCTCCTCTCCTTCCACCACCATTCGCAGCCCAGCAACTCCACCCTTGAGCAGCTACCACCCTGCCTCCCAGCACCTAGCCCATCGCAGCTCCTTTCCCCTTCTTTCTACCTCCCCATCGCAGCCCCCAACCGCACGACACTCAGCCTTTCTCCCCAACCTTCAACCACTAGCCCCTACACTTCCCGACTCCCAGTGCAGCTCCCAACCGCAGCCCATCACCACCAGTCAAGCTATCCTCATCGTCGCTCAGCTCCTCCAACCCACCTCACCAACCCGACTAGCAACCGTTCACCCATCTCCTTGTGTTGCACCCCAATGCACCAACTCCACCATTTCCTTGCCTTCCCCACAACCACCAATCCCTTGCAGCACCCAACTCCCTCTCTTCTCTCGGCCTTAGCTCCACTAGCTCTACATGCTTCCACCCCGTAGCCACCAACCTTCACCATCACCGCACCCCCTGCCAACAACTGCTATAGCCACCAACCTCTAGCATCCCATCACTACCAGCAAACCCAGCCCCCCGACCATTTTTGTGTAGCCAATCCACCACCCACAGTCAGCCCTAAATCCTTCCTTCGCCTGTATGACTCACGCTGCATGCATCATGAGTTGCAACGTGAGTTGTGTGTATTTTTAAAAATATTGGTACCCATTTTAAGTGTACGAAGGGTTGATTAGCGGGATCTGATAACTTTAGTAGGATACCACTACTTTTGTATTTTTACTAGAATTCAAGTAACTGTTATAACTTACTAAAATTAGAAATATTACGTGATAGCACATTAGGGTTTTTAGTGTATGAAATATTTTAAGCATAATTTATTTTGATATAATTATGTGTTAATTATTATTATTATCATAAAAATGGATAAAACGAGCATGTTATCTGATGTAAATTATATCAAGTACGAAAGTATGATTAAAATTATTCTAGTAATGGAAAAATAATTTGTATGATAATTATGTGTAAAATAATAGGTTGAGCATACTTAGATATAATTATGGAATAATTATTATAGATGTGTACCCTAGGAGCAATTTAGTCATTTTTATGTATTATGATATTTATCTTGAAAATCATATCTAATATGTATTAGCTGTTGTTGAGTATGTGAGTATGTGTTTTGGATGGATTAAAGGTGTGGAAAAGGATTTTATGTGCAAAATTATGTATAAGGGAAAAATGGTTATTTGACATGTTTGATAATTTAAATTGTGTAATAAATAATTTGGTTATGGTGTTTTAGCCTTTTCATGGCAAATTAATAATTAAAATAGAATTTGTATTTAAATAGATGATAATTTAGGAATTTTAGTCTTAGGGGCATTTTGGTCATTTTAGACCTAAATTTTCTAGATGTGAATAATTAAGCCTAAGATGACTTTAGTATATTTTAATGTTGGCGTCAATATTGATTTTGATTATGGTTGTCTCGGATGATTGGAAATAAACAAAAACTATTAAGTATGGAAATTGGATTTATCTATATTATGTGTGATTTCGTGGTCATTTTAATAAAATACTAATATTTAAAGTGAAAGACCTCGAGATCAGGAATTGTGGCTCCTAGGGGTCACTACTGTAAGGATGTGGATTAGCCCACGATTGATATTTTGATTTTTGCTGGCGTGCCTTAGTGCCCCAGTTAGACCTTACATCTTACTCTATTCTATTCTACGAACTAATAGGGGGTATACATACTTATGGATTAGGTGTCCTTGTTGTTAGGGTACTGTGTTACCTTCGTGTACCAGTGCGACCAAGGTACCTTTGCATCCTTGGGTTGATAGTCGATAGGATATTGTGTTGCCTTGTTGTGCTAGAATAACTAGAGTACCTTTGTGCCTCTAGGTTGATTGATATCCCCTCGAGAAAGTAAATAAAAATGGAAATGATATGATTTGATGGAAATAATGATTATCAGATTATTGGATTGTTTGGTAGCAGCCTTTGTGCCTACCTGTGGTTTCAGTAGCAGCCTTCATGCCTGCCTGTATTTTCGGTAGTAGCCTTCCTGCCTTCCTAAGGTTTCGATAGGAGCCTTTGTGCCTACCTATAGTGTTGGTAGCAGCCTTTGTGCTTGCCTATATTTTTGGTAGCAGTCTTTGTACCTACCTATATTTTTAGTAGCAACCTTCGTGCCTACCTGGGTTTTCGGTAGTAGCCTTCGTGCCTACCTGTGTTAGTATTATGTCTGTAAGCATACTTGGGATGTCATGGATTTCATTATGCTGTATCTGTAAGTATATCTGGGATGATATGGATCTTAGTATATTATATATGTGATGTATGTAATTGGTTGGGATTTATACTAAGACATGAATTATGCTGAAGTTGGGTTTTAATTATTGCATCAGAGAGTATCTCTGATATGTTTATTAATAAGTTCAGTTATTTCAGATGAATGAATATGAGTAGTACATGACCTTGATGGAATTTGATTATCTAAATAATTAGTGTATCTCAATCATCATATATATGTATATATATATATATGTCTTATACTATGATTAGTTTTATGCCTTGCATGTGTTCCATATTGCTTTATTATATTAGTTTGGTATAAAGGGTTGCTCAATACTATAGTACTGAAGGGTCATTCTTGTGGGCCCATACCTATTCAATGGGCAGTGGACCTTGCAAGTCATCCTTTGAGTTCAATCGATGCTGGTAGTTTGGATTTGAGAGCGTAGGGTTATCTGGTGTTTCTTTTGCTATCTTATTTCCGGTTGTATTTGTACCCTCGTGTCCTCCTATAATTTCTTTCTCAAGTTTTGTAAACTGCTAATGTTGTTTTTAATTAGCATGGTATTTATCTAACATTCTCTCTATTCTTATTTCTGTAATCATGATATTAATTTAAACAGAGCAATGATTTTAGCCTTAGCACTTGGTATGAGAATGGTAGAGGAAACCAGACTTGTGACGTATGAGAATGGTAGAGGAAATCGGACTTATGCCAAGTGTGGGGATAACACCTTTTGTTTTTATTGTTTTAGATTCCGCGCTTAACTCTGCAAATGAAATTTTTTAATAGTAAATTTTGGGGTGTTACACCCGTGTAGGGAGAAAAAGGGGCTAGTGGCCAAGGAAGAAAAGGAGGAAAAAGGAATTCAAGGGAGGTGGAGATTAGCTTGATTATGGTCGATGGCTAGGCAAGGGCAAGACAAGAAGAGAGCAATAAAGAGCTGGTAATGGTGGTGTTGCGCTGGCGATAATGAGGTAGGGTTGAAGGCACGAGGAGGAAAAAAGGAATGCCACAATAGGGGTGTGGTAATGTTGGGATGATCAACAATGTGCAAGTAGAGGAAGGATAATGGTATGGGTCTTGGCCATAGGCAATGACAAATGACAAGGGTGGTGTGGTGGTGGTGATAGGTGGTGGAGTGACAAACAAAAATAGAGCAGGAGAGGTTGGGGAGGATTGGATGGGTTCTTCAATGGGAAAAGAAGGAGAGGAAAGGAGAAGGGAGAAGGGAAAAGGAGCACCTCCATATGTGTGTACATATGGAAGTATGGTGGGGAAAAGGAAGACAAAAAGGAGGAGAGGTGTTGGCTTCAGTGTGTAGGGCACATACGGAAGAGGTAGGGGTGCAAGGGCTAGTGTTGAGGCATATGGTAAGGCAGCGGGGAGTAGGATGCATGGTGGAGGACTACATGGCTGAGAAGGGGAAAGAATGATGTGCAAAGGTGACCATCGTAAGGCCCTATTTGGGATAGAAGAGGAAAGGAGAAAGGAAGAGGAAAGAGAAGGCAGTGGAAACGTGGAATAGGAAGGAAAAAGAAAAGAAAAGAAATTGGGTTGGCTGGTTTAGAACAAGTCAGGAGAGAATGAGAGGAGAAAAGAAAAAAAGGAGGAAGGAAGGTTGGTTGGACCGGAATAGATCGGGGAAGGAGGAGAAGAAAAAGATTTAGGCTAGGTTTGGCGTAGCCCAGGGGAAGAAGGAAGGAAAGAAACAAAGAAGGAAAAAAGTGGAAAGGAGAAAAAGGACAAAGGAAAAAGAAAGAGGAGAAATTTTAGGTTTAGAATTTGGATTTAGGTTTAGGTTTAAATTTTGGAAAGTTAATCTAAAATATTATTTAACAAATTTTTGGGGGTTGGGATTAGGCTAAAATAAAATAAAATGACTCACACTTTAGAATTTATATTTAGTTAAAATATTGATATATCGAGGTTAAAATTTTATTAAAATAATTTGGGTATTACATACCAAATTCCAAAACTACTTACTTTACATGTCACAACTAGAATCCTCCTAGTTTACCTCGGTTTGACTACTAGTTGTAACACAGTTGGGTGTTACCACTGTAATTTACTTCTAAAAAAAATATAATTTTATAGTAGAAGCATGTAATCAAAATAAACTAGGTGTTATCACCATAATTGACATAATTTTGGCTTACCATCCCATCTTTATGTCAATCATAAGGCAAAACAATTTAAAATGCTCAATAGGATAAAAAGAAAACTAGAGAAGTTTCATAAATGTAAATATGTGTTTGGAGATTGACTCCCAATACAGTATCCAACATATAGAAAAAAGGGATACCATGGATCTAAGAGTCTAAAAGAGTATCCGAGTAAAACCATCATTTGAATAACATGACTCTACATCCAAAATTCCTAATACACAAAATCACTCTACCCTATATAAAGCGTTAAAAGCTGTGAAATCATCACCTGGGTCCTCAACAAGCCGCACATAAGAATTTGGATCATCTGCTCGTGGGAATGAGCAACACCTATAAAAAAATATTATCATTATGCTACGTACTGGGTAAGGTAACAATACAATCAAAATAAGAAAACATATAATTACATGCATTCACAACGGAAAGTAGTATACATGCTAGATAAAAAATAATAAATACAAATTAAATACTGGTGCGGATTCATATTATTAGAATATGACATGATCCATTCTTTTATTTACATTGATTTTAGAGACCCCAATATTCTTCAACCGGTGAAACAATTCAAAATACCTCTCAGAGACAACACACAGACCACTATTATCGTCTAGTGGAATGGACCTAAAACCTATCTCTCAATTACATAATTTAAGATATTAAATAATTAATGTCTCATCCTTTAATTCTTATCTCAAATAATATCCTTATTCATGTTGAGTATAAGGCCCCACTATTTTTAATCTAATTGAATAGACTGAAACACTTCTTAGGAACAACACACCTGAGATACTATTATCATCCAGTCAAACGGATCCAACACCTTTGCCCCACTCATGTTATCTTTCACTTTAAATGGTTAGTATCTTATTCATGATCTGTTTGATAAGAAAAAAAACATAATTAAGGTAAGCAAGGCATCATCATACAAATAACAAGACCATTCCCAAAGGTTAATATGCTTTTTTTTCCCTCAGAAACCCTAAATTTAAACATTAGGCAAAACTCCTCCCATATTGATCATTTACCCACCAAACTTATTATATCTTCCTAAATTATTATTATTATTATTATTAACATACCCAAAATTCAAGTCCTAACTCCCATGTCTTACTCATGTGATAATAACCCTATCTTAAAAGTTACTATTTCCAAAGCTCCCCAAACTCTAATTTCATAGTTAAGTCATAACTCTTCCCATAAGGATCATATAATTACCAAATTCAATATACATCCCCAAAATACCAACATTAACAACATAAACAAAATTCATGGTCTAAATTTAACTTTTTTATGCTTGTGATAATAGCATTACCGTTCTAAGGTTATTATTCCCAATTTAGGTCATTTTCTCATTTTGAGGAACTTATGACATTCATAATCACTATAATCACTCCACATGATCTCATTAGAATATTTTAATCCAACTAACACATCAAAATACTAAAATTTCCATATTAACCCATATTCCAAAATGCCTTTATAGATAGCAAAAAACCCTTATTGTATGAAAGTCTTATATCTTCAATGCCATTATTTTTAAATCCTCCATTTACCATCATACATCTTAAATGAACTTATTTCCCACTTATAATATTTTATTTGTTCCATAATACTCTTCCACAAGTTATACTTATCCATAAAAATACAACCTAGTGTAGCAACGTCATATCAGTACATCTTTCGTTATTGATACTCTCTTTCTATCATAAAATCCATATTATCATAACATATCATTAGCCACATGAATTTAAAAATATAATAACAATAATATAATAATACACACATCCATTCAAGCATGTAACACAAAACCCTAAACATCAACTATTATCCTTACAAAAAAGCCTTCAATCTCTAAGCAAGCTTATTCTATCCTACCTCTTCCAAAACCTCAAAAATACCACCTAAGAACAATTTTAAAAAGTACAAATGATATAATTAAGGAGTTAAGTTAATTTAAGGGTGAAAGAATGGGGAAAAACTAAACTGAACTCAAAAGAAGCCTCAGCCAAAATTTTTGCAAGATAGGGGGTTCAATGGTGGATGTTGAAAGGTGGGGATGGGTTTCAGTGATGGCTACCAAAAGGGGGTAGGTTTAGTGGTTTTCATTGGAAGGATGGTAAGGTTTTGATGGAAATGGCTAAAAGGTAGGGGTGTTGTGGTATTTTTGCCGAAGGTGGAGGGGTGATTTTAGTGAAAATGGTCGAAGGTGGTGGGTGTGGTTCAATGAGTTAACTGAATGAAGGGGTAGGATCAATTGGATTGGCCGATACTTGGGGGAAGGTTGTGGTGAGTTTGGTTGGTGGACGAGGTGAGGTAATGGAAAAGGTTGCCAGAGGTGGTGTTGGTATCTCGATTGGGCTCACCAGTGGTGAGCTTTTGGGGTTGTTTTAGCAACAACAAGTAGATGGAAAGAACAAGGGAGGAAGGTTATGTTGGTGTGTAAATTTTTGATAGAAATAAAGGAAGAAGGAGGGTGGTTCGGTGAATTAAATGGGGGTGTATAGAGACACACACACAGAGAGAGAGAGGCATGCATGCACGAGGGGAATGGAGAGAGAGTGAGGTGATCTTATCAACGCAACCCATCACACAAAAAAGAGGGATTCGATGGGTGATGGTGAAGGTAGTGTGTGCAGGTCATGGAAGGGAAGCATGGTAGGGGAACATGGCAAGGGATGTCGTGCATGCAAGGGGAAAGAAGAAGGGGAAAAAGAAGGAAAATATAAGGAAAGAGAAGAAAAAGAAAAAGAGAAAAAGTGTGGATTTGTATTTAGGTTTAGTTTAAGAGAATTTAGGTTAGGATATTACGATAGCTAAATTAAATGATTATACAGGATTAGGTTTCGGTTAGGAAATATATTAACAACCCAAAATAAAAAAAAATTAGGTTAAAATATTAATTATGCGGAATTAGGGTTAGCTAAAATTCGTGATCTTTTAACAAGCCAAGCTCTCAAGCCTAACTTTTTCGGGCTTAAACTGGCTCATTTAATTAAACAAGCCAAGATGAATAATTTGTAAACCTACAATTCATTTACATCCTTAAATGGCAGTGCAGAAAATGGTGGTCATTGTGGTGGTGGAAAGGGCAGCCACATTTTGATTTGTATATATGTTAAACCAATGTAACACATGATCAGTCCCCGTAAACCATAAGCTGTAATAGATTGGCTTGAAAACCATTAGTTTTTATTTAAGCCAGCCATAAATGTCACAGATTACATGGGTTAAAGTGTCATGGATCAGGTGACCCCAAATAATATCACAGGCAGTTTTGTTCTTGTGCTATTATTTTTGGATGCCTCGTCGACCTTGATCATCCTGGCCCCATGCTTTTTATACTAGTTTATTTATGCACGCATATTTTATCATTTAGTATTAATCAATTGACCCTTTGTGACATGTTTTACCTTTCCCTTGTAGTTCCTCTTGATTTAGGCGCAGAGAAGCAAGCATAAGAGCAAGCAATGATCTAACACGGTGACGCCCAACTGTTCCTAATGCTCTGTCATTCACTAATCCATTCTTAGCTTATCCAATATAAGAGAAAAATAGTTTTTTTATTATTATTCTGCAGCTGTGGTCTCTTCGCGTATAAAATGAATGAAATATTTTCACTCTGTAGACTCTGATCATCCGATCCGCCCGTCTTTCGTATAGAAAAGGAAAAATATGCACGACAACAAAAAAAGCATCGGCCTCGGGTACTCATCCTCATCATCTATCTATCTATTCAGACAACTCGTCATGAGTCTAAGTGATTCTTCGATGTCATCGCAGAGCGAACGCGGGTCGGGAATAACATCTTGATCCACTGATAATACCACCGTCATCTTATCAGCATGGCTTTGGTAATGAATTGTCAATGCCTGTAGGAGAATGAACAAGAAGATGGATCCATGATGCATCAGAAACAGTATGACGATCATTCCAAAACATAAAGTCAAATGTATTTCTTCTCGAGGGAAACTAAGCAAAAAAAAAAAAAGCATGTAGGTGGCGGGAGGCATGGGGCCTTACTTGGGGGTGGCCGCAGACCGTTGGGGCCAAGAAAGTCAGCGGATGTCCATAAAAGCTTATTTCCTCACAAGGACCAACCACATTAGACAGAGACATGGTTGTGTGAGTCAATATCCTGTGTGACAGCGCTGCCACCGCCTTTGGTCCAAGTAGAAACAGCAATAATTTGGCACTTGCATACGTGCACTTGGCTTCAAGTGAATGTTTCTTCTTATCTATAGTCGCCTTTGCTTCACGCAGATAATCCAATGGATCGTCTCGTAATACAATGCAGAAAGGTATGATTACGTAGCCGATTCTGTTACCCCAACTGCACCTGGATCCTTTCTCCATCATATCTGCGTATTCCTATCTAATGCAAACACTGCATCGATTAGGAAACCAGTAGCCAAAGGAGGCTGGCTGCACGAGTACAAAGGAGAAAGAGCATTGATTCATCACCTTAATGTCTGAGGACGGCCTTACATTGACGAGAAGGGATGCCCTAAGCCAGATATCCTTTGGGAGATAGTTATTCTTTGCCCTCTCCTTTTCCAATATATCTTCTCCCCGAATCTTACCTTCAACGTCGCCGAGTTTTTATAATGAGAGATTTTTTATGTTTTCTTTTAGTGCGATAATGTGAGAATGATATGAATATTAAGCGGAAAAATTAATGAATAACTAATTAAAAAAAAAAAGAGAGGCAAATTTATTATACATAAATTTCATTTTCTTCCAGCTATCTCTGTGCCTTGAAAATTAAGTTTTAGTAATGGAGAGAAACAGGAGTAAACAAATTTATTTTCTCTAGAAAAATGGCATAAAAAAATAATAAATTGGAAAATTTGTTAATAATCAGTTAGTTCTTTTCTTCTTTAAAAAAAATTAAAAAAATTAAAAAAAATAAAAATTAAAGGTTTGGAAGGGTAAATTATTTTCTATAACGAAATGGAGCACGTTAATAGGTAAGTCTTTATTTTTGTACTTACGAAGTTCTAAATAATAATGTTTAAAAAAAAATGCAATGGAGAAGAGAATTCTTTTAGAAACTCACCGTGCTTTTTGTTGAGGTAACGTGACAAGCCTGCTTGCGTTAACCCTAAAATAACATCGTTTATGGTCTGAAAAAAAATCATGAAATGCAGGCAAGCAACACCCCGTTAATCCCTTTCAATGATATACCAGGTAGCTCTTAAACGCTAATAAATGAATTATTGAATAACGTTAAAGGAAGGCGAAAAAAAGAGTATAATTACCATATTAAGTGCATTCTTCAACACCTTAATATCATCAAGGCTTAAGGTCTTATGAACGATTCGTTTAGGCTTCCTTTCGGTCCCAGACGCACCTTCAATAATACCATTCTTGTCCTTCAAAAACAGAGCCGTACCCAGAAACAATGTCATATGTACCAAAGTATTCCACAAGACCTGGATAATCAACCATATAGTTGTACAGAATCTATACAACCACCATCTCCTCTTTTCAGTCTTTCGGTTGCTTGGTTTTCCAGCTAGGGACGGCAATGCATCAGGATCTGATGTCTTCCGTGTACAAGCAAGAACAAGGGAAATGAGAGATATGCCATCTCCTACGGAATGGTGAATCTTGAAGATACCAATGGCATTGGCATCTGAGGTTTTTATGTTGAGCAGGTGGAGTTCCCATAATGGTTTTGATAATTCCATAGGTAATGTAGTTAGATTCGAGACATAGTCTTCCACGAACTGATCCGGTGAACCAATTTCTCGATCATTTAAATCAGGAACAACAATGTGGTCGTCCATATTTACTTCAGTTCTCTGCCATGCGGTTGGTCTTTTACCATCCTTGGGATCAAATGCCTTTGACAATTTTTATTTTTATTTTTTCAAAATAGAGTACATATTTTGAAAATTAGAAATGATATTTAGAATTTCATGCGTACACAATGAAGACTAACATAAATACGTACAAATCACACAAGTACACTGTCACAAACTAGTTCAGGTACAATGACACATAGTTCACATCATTCCAAAGGTATGGAAATCAATTATTTTTATACAAGTGTTGTTTTGGATTTTGACATAAGAACTAATAATTCAAATAAATTAATTATCCATTTTAAATTACTATTAAATATGATAATTATTGTTATATATAAGTTTATAGAATAGTCAATACTAAAGGATAAGCAGGAAAATTAATTCAGAACTTATATCCTATGTAAAAAATGACTCTTATTTGTAACCAAAATTAAATTGTTAAAACAGCAATGATTTAAAACCAAAGAGAGCATTTGATTAGCCAAATACTAGCATAGAATCACACAGATATACCTAAATACAAAAACAACATAACAAAGTGCAATATATAATATATTTGATGCTTGCAGAGTCGAGAAGATGACCAAAGATATAAGGCAACTAGCATATAAGTTAAATTTATACAAACGGTTTAATTTTTAATAAAAATATTGATGGTAAACTTTGAATGTAGTAAAAAGTATATTGAATCTTTGACATCAGTCAGTGATGATTCTATTTTATTGTTTTTTACAAGGCGTAGAAAAAAAAGTCCATAAGTAAAAGGTCTTTTGATGAAAAACTTGATAATTATTCAGTATGTCTACCAAATTGACTTAATTTTGAAAGAGGAAAAAAAAAATAGTACCACTAACCTAAATTGCAATTGAGGCTTAATTTTCAGATGATGGTATCACCTAACCGCCACCAATACCGGCCCCGCCTATGTAAAATTTATGGATCGAGTCGAAATAAATGGTACTTTGCCATTAGAAGCAACAACTAACAAACAGGACTAGTAGCTTGCCGACAGCATGTGCATACTAAATTATAAGTACAATAATTAAGGCAAACAATCTCTCACGCACGTTCTTATGCGTTCCGTATTCAGGCAAAAGGCAAAGGATGAGTGAACTTAAAGTTATAATAAATGCTTACCAGTCGAAGGAAGTTGAGTTAGATATATACCGTTATTCTATGACTTCATAATTTCATTGCTTTCAAGTTTACCAGTCAAATTATTTACTTACTTTTACATACATCTGATATTCTTAGGAACAAAATTAGCATCAAAACACAGCTTATTATACCAAAACGATGTAATTAACAGCATCCGCCAATAAGTACAGCAAAATCATAGTGAATCATTTTCTTTCTTTAATTGTACTGGCATTTGATCCAATTTTATCTATTATGGATTTGCTTTCCTCTTATTTTTATTGATATAATATGATATATGCAGTTAAGTGTGACATTATTATTATCACATTTGGAATTAATTTGTGATCACCGACAATGTCTTGGTAACCGTAAAGTATTGAATAATCCACTCAATTACCTAGTTCTGTATGAGTCATATTTATTTATATAAGTGATGTTTACAAGTGAAATGGAAAATTATCTCCTAAAGACAAGGAGCTTAGAGAGAATAGCTAACATAATATAACAAAGTCAACTCTATTGCCGTGAAGAATGTTTTGGCTCAACACCCCCCCTCCCATGGTAAGCGTAGCTGCAAATATGGTTAGCTTGTCCCGTAACTTCTGAAACCTGGGAGAGGCAAGACCCTTGGCTAGAAGATCTGTCAACTGATCTTTGGTAGAGATAAACTAGACATCAAGATTCTTAGAGGCAACTTGTTCACGGACATGATAGTCGATCTCTATGTACTTAGAGCGTGTGTGGAAGATTGGATTTGCAGTGAGATATGTTGCTCCTAGATTATTACATCACAGCTTAGGAGGAGGGGCTGAAATTCCCGGCTCACGTAGCAAAAACTATATACATAAGAGTTTAGGTGAGGCAGTGGCAAGAGCTCAGTATTCTACTTCTGTACTTGATCGTGAAACCGTTTCTTGTTTGCGTACACTCTATGAGACTAGGTTAGATCCAAAGAAGATACAGTAGCCACTTGTAGAGCGTTGGTCATCAATGCAGCCTACCCAATCAACATCAAAGTAAGCATGAAGAGAGGGAGCTAGAGGGAAGATGTAGTAAGATGCCATAGTTGATAGTGTGCTTGAGGTAGCAAAGGATCCATTTCACGGTAGCCCAATGATCCTCAGTAGGACTATGCATATATTGGCAGACTTTCTGGATTGCTACAGCTAGGGTGTGTCCAAGTCCGAAAACCGGATCGGATGGACCTAGACCAGACTAAAACTACATTAAGGACTAGAATTTTTATAAGCTAAGACCGGGACTGGATTGGAATTACTGAACAAAGATAGGTTAGGACTAGAATCAATTAATTATATATATTTTATATAAAAAAAATATGTATTTTTAAGAATAAACATTAATGAAATTTTGGGTTGGACCGAAATTGATTAAGGACTGAAATTATTTTACTTCGGGACCAAAACCCAAACCGGAGACTGGAACCTGGAATAATCAATCGATCCGGTCCGGACTGATTTGTGAACACCCCAAGCTACAACAATGTCAAGACGTGTGAAGCTAAGATACTAAAGAGCACCAGCCACACTGCAATAAGAAGTGACATCTTGAAGCTTTCAGCCACCATTAATGGATAATTGAGTATCAGTGGTAAGAGGTGTAAGCATTGGTTTAACACCATCAAGCTTCGTTATCTATAGAAGATCAGAGATATATTTTCGTTGACAGAGAAATACCCTATCATCACAAGCAGTGGCTTGAATGCCTAAGAAATAGTGAAGGGAGTCAAGGTCTTTGATGGAAAACTCCAATTGTAACCCAAATATGAATGCTTGGACAACACTGGAGTAAGAACCTATGAAAATAATACCATTAATGTAGATAAGAACATACAAAACAAAATCTAAATTGCGACAAATGAACAAAGAGGAGTCTACCTTAGAACCATAAAAACCCATGCAGATGAGATGAGAACTGAGTCGGCAAACCATGCACAGGGAGCTTGTTTGAGTCCATAAAGAGATTTGTGAAGTCTGCAAACATGATTGGGGAAACGGGAGTCGATATAACCCAGTGGTTGTTTCATAAACACCCCTTCATCCAAAAAACTATGTAAGAATGTGTTTTGGACGTCCGGTTGACATATAGGCCAGTGGTGCATGAGAGCATAGGATAAAATAAGATGAATGGTGTAGGGAGTTACTACAAGGCTGAATGTCTCTCCAAAGTCAAGCCCAACTTATTGAGTATGACCCCTGGCTACAAGTCAAGTTTTGTAGTGATCCACCGAACCATCAACATGTCTTTTTATGCGAAATACCCATTTGCACCCAACCACATTCATGTTAAGCAATGAAGGTACAAGGGTTCATGTGCCATTACGGATCAAAGCATTAAATTCATCATCCATAGCACTTCTCCATGGGGGTCAAGAGAGGCTTGACTACAACAACTGGGCTCAACAAGATCCTCAACCTAAATGGGATATTTGGCATTTGTAAGATAGAGTTTCTTTACTAGTTTGTGAATGTCAACTTTAGCTCAAGTGACCATATAATATTGGGGAGCCACAGGCAAGGGAGGTGATGGTGATGTGGCTAAGGGAGCAGATACAGTAGGTGTGGCAAAGGATAAAGGAGAGGTAGAGATGGGTTGTTGAGGAAGTGATGAAGGCGATTATGGTGCACTAGTGGGAACTAGTATTAGAGTAGTAGAGGAGGGAGTAGGTAACAATGGTGGTAAGTGAGATGTTGAGATGAGGGGAGAAGTACTGGTAGGAACTGGACAAGAAGCATTGGGAGAGTGGTCAGTCTTGCTGCTGTCCGTGAATGGGAAGATGGATTCCTTAAAATGCACATGCCGTAAGATGTACAGCCGCTGAGAAGGGATATGGAGACATAGGTAACCTTTATGGATGTTGTTGAAACCTAGAAGACACATGGAAGGGAGTGTGGTTAAAGTTTGTGTGAGTTAGAGGGGCAGAGATAAGGAAAACAAAGGCAGCCAAATACTTCCAATGATTTATAGTTAGGGGTTTGGTTGAATAAAGGTTGGAGTGGGGACTTATCTTTGGTGACCTTGGATTGTATGCAATTAATGAGATAGCAGGTTGTTGTGAAAACATGATCCCAATAAAAGAGGGTCATAGACAAGGTGTATAAGAGTGACAATCCTATCTCAACAACATGACGATGTTGGCATTCAACTAAGCCATTTTTTTCAGAGGTATAGGGACAGGAGAGGCAGTGATAGATGCCTTGAGAGTCTAAATAGGTTTTAAATTTTAAGGATTCACCACCATTGCCAAATTAGAAGATTTTAATTTTATGGCCTAATAAATTTTCAATTTTAGTTTTGAAGTAAATGAAGTAGGAGAGGGCATCTGATTTTCGAACCATGGGAAAAACTAAGGTGAAGGGGCTAAAAACATCAGTGATAAGCAAGTAATAATGAAAATCTTGGCGAGACACACATGGAGAAACCCATAAATCAGAAGCAAGCAAGCTCAATGGTGCAGAATAATTAGTATTACTCAATGAAAATGATCGTTTACAACTCTTGCTAACATGACAGGGTTGACAAAACTTATTCGAACTACGGAGGATAGGGATATTATTAGAGATAAGGACTTTTTTAACAGTGGAAGACATTTGATGACCAAGCTATTGGTGCTAAACAGAGATGGACTGGTAATGAAAGCTAAAGGGAAAAGCAGTGTTGGGCAGCTCACGAACATGTGCAAAATGATAAAGGCCATTCCAATTTTGGCCTTGTAGAAGAATTTTCTTTCACAACAAAAGAGGTTGGGTGAAATTCAAAAAAGCAATTATTATATCTGGTAAACTAAGATATAGAGAGCAGATTAGCAGAGAGAGAATGGACATGATATAAACCATTAAGATAAAAAGTGCTAGATGGAGTGGTGAAGAAGGAATTACCAACATGATCAATAAGAATTGTCTTACCATCACCAACTTTGATCTTATCGGGACCATCATATATAGAATAAAGATGGAGCTTGCTGAGATCAGGTGTCATGTGGTGAGTGACCCCGCTGTCAGGCAAACATTGGTGTTCACCAGTAGGTCCTTGGGAAGTAGTGTAAGCTTGTGGAGAAGATTTAGGGGCCTGAAATGGTTCATCAAAACGGTATCAGCAATCCAGATCAATGTGTTTCTTGTGGCCGCATAGTTGACATGGTCTCTGGGCTTTGGTATTGGGTAGTGGGTGAGAAACAGACCTTAGAGGACCACAATTATTATGAGGTTGAGAGGATGGACGATCGATGCTTTGATAAGCCAGTTATTTAGAGGAACCAAATTGATGCTAAGAGGCAAAGTTAGCAATTGGTTGTTGCTGAATAATATCTTGTTGAGACTCAACCCTCATATCAAAAGCAAGCAGATGAGAGAAAAAATCTTCCATAGTGCAAGAATCATTAGTAGTAGTCAAGGAAGTGACAATTGGATCATCTATGGAATCAAGGCCAACGAGGATCTTTTTTGCAAATCTAAGGACTCAATTTTATTTCTAGAGGCAACAAGGTTGCATAGAGAAAAATACTAGGACATGGACTAATTTCCTTTTCCAAGTGTTTGAAGGGAGTGATGAAGTTGCATAATGCAAGCTCTGGATCAAGAGGCATAATGACTTTCAAGTGCAAGCCAAGCTTCTCAAGAGGTGGTCAAGCCCACTGCTTGAGCAAGAACTGATTCATTGAGAGAGGAGAGAAGGCATCCGAGGAGGATTTGGTCTTGTTTCTACCATTGATTATAGGTAGGGTTAAGATCTAAATCTATGGGAAGCAATTTGCGTGAGGGACAGGGAAGGGTGCCATCAACGTAGCCTTCATGGTCATGACCTTTTAATAAAGGTTTAAACTAGGTAAGCTAGAGTAGATAATTGGAGGAGTTAAGTTGGATAGTAATTTGATCGTGAATATAGGTGGGTTGAAGTGGAGAGGAGGCAGAATTATTGTTGGATGTGGCAGCAGAAATGGAAAACGAAGGCCAAGAGGCCATGAGGAGGTCGTAGATTTGGATCGAAGGGCTCCTGATACCATGTAAAATATTGAATAATCCACTTAATTACTTAGTTTTGTATGAGTGATATTTATTTATATAAGTGATGTTTACAACTGAAATGGAAAATTATCTCCTAAATACAAGGAGCTGAGAGATAACAACTAACAGAATATAACAAAGTCAATTTTGTTGACGTGAAGAATGTTTTGGCTCAACAGTAGCATTTGATCAAGGTCTTACATGCAATGACGTAGGAGGAGGCTGGGTGATGTGGTCTCATTGTATAAAAGCTAGCTCGATATGAGCAAGGCCTTCGATCGGATTAAGGGGTCCCTTTTAAAGGTAGTGATGAGAAGGATGGGATTTAATAACCCATTGACTTGGTTAATCATGATGGTATGTGTGTTACAAAGGTGTCTTTTTCGATCACTGTTAGCGGTAGGTCTGGATGCAAGGGCGGAGCCAGGGCTTCCGCATGGTGTCCTGGGACACCATGGAGCCCTGGCAGTAAGGTAGAAAATGTATTTGGCTTTTAGACAGTGAATATATATTATATCTGTAGGACACCATATCAAAATATTGTATTGGATAAACGATTAGATCCCTTGTACCTCAAACACAATAACTCGGGATCAAATCCCGAGGATGACCGTTTATTATATATGTATTTGTAGAATCAAAAAGACGTCGTTTTGATAATTTTTTTTCCCAAACCCTTGCCTGCTTTCCCATTTGAGAGGCCCTTCATCTCCTTATTGCTTCCATTTCCATTTGCCCAATCATGAGTCACCCCAGAGTCCCTGACCGCCTGACGCCGCAGACCACAGCGCACACACGCAGCACGACTAGTCTCCCTCCATTGCCCTTGACGATGTCGACGCAACCATCGGAACTCACCACTGCTTTTGAAGACCACCACCGTTGCGGCGTTGTCTGTTGACCCATTCATTCTCTGCTTCTTTACCTTGTCGGCTCGTCCATTCGCCGCCCCGCCTAGTCGCCGCTGCCCAGCCCTGCTCCCACCCTGCCCGTTGCTCCGCTGCTACCTCCTGAGTGCTGGTTGTTGCAGCTCTTATTTCTCTGCACTGCATGGGCCACGGTTGCTACCTGCTGGCTGGCTGATGTTGCTCACAATCTCTTAATTCTCTACAGCTTGCAACCGACGAGGCAGCCACAATCCACAGGTAAGATTTTAGTTAATTTTTAGTTAGTTAAATACTTAAATTGTTAGTTGTGAATTTGATTTTTTATTGATTAAAATTTAGTTTGTTACTTGACTTAACTTCTCAATTTTGGGAACACTAATTTACCAATTTATTTTTTTAAATTGATTGAGTTTTCTAATTTCTTAATATTGGGGGACACCATGGAGCAAAACTCCTAGCTCCGCCACTGTTTGGAAGGATATATATATAGGTGGATACACAGACTATGATCTTTTAGAGCCATTAATACTTGTGATAAACAGAAGCACAATTGATGGAACAAGGAGAGTTAAGAGACTTCTTTTTAACCTATGATGCGGATAATATTTTTGAGATGCCCTTGCTCGATAGCAATACGGAATACACCATAATCTGGCATCATAACGGAGATGGAACTTATACAGTCAAAAGTGTGTACCACCTTCAGGTTCAGATATCACAAGCTGAATTAGAGGTTCATCAAAAGCCAGTGTGTGCGAAGTAGATAACATACGTCGAGCATGAAGATGTTATGAAACAGATGTCCATGCTCTACTTCATTGCAAGGAAGTAAAAGAGAAGCGGAGATGGTGCTCGGTAATTATGGCGGGTGCGCAACGATATGGAACAACGAAGAGCAAGCCAACCATCCTAGAACTAACATTGTCAGCTAGACAACTCCAACACAAGAGTTTATCAAGCAAAACACATATGCTAGTAGGGTTGTACAAAAAATAAGGGATTGAGTATCCAAAATATTTAATCTGATATTTAATATATCTAATCCAATTTTTATTAAAAGAATATCCGGCATTTAGGATATCTAATTTTTTACCAAATTATTTAATCTGAAAAAATATTCAGTATTTTATTAATTATTTCAAAAATATGTCAAAATATTGTATTTTTGTAGTGTTAAGTTTTAAAATTGTATTTATTTTTTGTAATTTAAACAATAATAATAATTTTTTTTCATAATCTTTTAAGATAAAACTACACATTCATATATATATATAGGGGGTGAAGGTCCCATACACACCATTTCTAAGATACATGTATAGAAATTAATTATAACCATTAGATTAGTATTTGATCAATGGTCAAGATTTAGTACATACCTAATCTAAATTTATTTTAATCCCAGTCCTTAAATCTTTTAGATCTAACGGTTATTAAGAATTCCTATATTTGTATTTTAAATAATAGTTTGTACAAGAGTCTAAATCTATATATATATATATATATATATATATACACACACATATGAATATTAACTAATATATGGTCCTTCATTTCAATTTTTTTTTAAAGTTATTAAAATTGTAAAAATTATTCAAAAGTCCCCTCCTGAAGTCTACTCTATGGTTTTTTTAATTAGAAATATCATCTAAGGAAAACTTTGTGAATCATTGAAAGGTTAGTTTGAAGGTTTATATTGTGTTTCCTTCATCTATATCTATTTTCTATTCATTTTGAGTTCTTTACATACATTCTTATATAAAATCTTGCTTCTTTTTTTTTCTTTTGAATGGGCACATAATAATCCACATCACTTATAATTCCACAAGAACATCCCCTCATAGTAATAGGCAACAACACAATTTTGCATCACAAATCCCAATTGGTATACGGTATAGCCGGTTACGTATAACCAATTGATGTATGTGTGTGTGTGTAATTTACTTTTTGTTTAACTTAATTTATCTTTAATTATGGTAATCAAAAACAACCATAACATTTTTGAGATTTTTCTTGAGTCCAATATTGGTATGTTTTTTACTTAAAAGTTTATCATATAAAATACCAATTGATAAAAATTTGAGAGTTATATGTTACAACAAAAAAAAATGTCTTTAAGTTATTCTTGCATTATATTGTAGTACCTTTTATTATATGCTTTACGTCTAGGACAATTTATACTGTGCAAACTATTGCATGGCGTAGCACTGTGTATTAGGTGATACACTGCTATTATTTTTTTTAAATATTATTCTAATTAATTTATTTTAATTTTGGTTTATAAAAAAATATGAAAAATTATACCATAATATTTCTAAAATTTTGTTTTATAAATAGCGATTTATATTTATATATATTTTATACAAAAAAAATAAGTGAAAAATAATAAAATATTGGTTTTAAATAGAACAATGGTGAAAAATAATCTTACTAGTGATGTATCATCAATACATTAGTGATAAAAAAATCAGTTTAAAATAGAATAATAATAAAAGATCAACTTGGTAGGGAAAAATAAATACACAAATGGTAAAAGATTAGTTTTGAATAGAATAATGGTAGAAATTCAACTTGCTAGTAAAAGATCATTGCCTTAGTAATGAAAGAATAGGATATTAAAAGTGAAAAATTAGTATATTAGTAGTGAAATATCAATTTTAAGTAGAATAATAGTAAATTAGTGATGAAAAGTAAGTATATTAGTAGAAAAAAATAGTGAGCTAATAGTGAAATATTAGTTTTAAGTAAAGATGGTGGAATCTCAACGTGTAAGTGAAAGATCGCAACATTAGTGCTAAATGATCATTAATTGTAAAAAAATTAATTTCAAGTAAAAAGAATATTAAAAGATAAGCTTGCTAGTGAAAAATAAATACATTAGTTGTAAAATATTAGTATATTTATGGTAATAAAAAATAATAGACTAGTGGCAAAATATTAGTTTTAAATAAAATAATAGTGAAATATCAACTTGCTAGTAAAAGATATTATATTAGTAGTAAAAGTTCAATATATTAGTAATAAAAAAACTAATTTTAAGTAAAATAACGATAAAAGATCAATACATTAGTAATAAAATATTAGCACATTAGTAATAAAATATGAATTTTTTGTAAAAAATAAATACATTAGTCGTAAAATATCAGCACATTAGTAGTAAAAAATTAATACACTAATAATGAAATATTACTTAAATACTAATTAAAATTTATTTGGAAAAGAGGAAGAATAAAACACATAATTTTTTATTTATTTATTTTTTATTAAAATATTGATACGACACATGCTTTACGGCAATATGTTGTATAGTATAGTAATTGTGCCCCCAACGTCACCAGATCAAACAAATACCACTTGATATGGGTTGAAGAATTTTTTGGGATCTCATATACTTCTCCTAAGCCCGAAGGTGAGAGAAGTCAAAACAAACAGCTAAGGCTAAAGAAATTAAAAAATACAAGTGCTAACAACTATACCGCGTGAACATCGCAATCCTCAGGCGGCAAAAGGCTAAAACGGGAAAAAGGAAAAAGAAGTCTAGTTGAACTTTCAAATTTTCAATACCAGCAGCAGGTCGAAGATAATATAAAACCGACAAAGACCCAACCCAGATCATGGAGATCAGTAACAACTAATTAAATACTTTACAGCAATTAAATAACTTATCTATCATTAGTAAATAATTAGTATATACTAGTACGGAAACTTACCAACTTGCTAGAGAAGCGAGGATGCTTGATCAAACTCTGCTTCAACCCAAATTTCACAACATCAACATTAATCTCTGTCTCGATTCCAAAAATAGCTATAATAAAGCAATTCATCTTCGGAGCGTGAAACACGCGAGCACCAGGACTCAAAGGCTGCTCCGCCTCCTCCTCCTCGTCAACCACCGTCACCGCCTCCACATCATTCGTCGTTCCTCCATCGTCGACGCCGTTACTGGTGGTCATTCCCTTTTTTGTTTTGATGGGACCGAGAGAGTTGGTTCTCATCCTTAAACCGCCTTCTCCTCGGTCCAAGACCATGTGATTAAGCCTGATATATATAACTATGATCAATAAATCACAGGAGGGTAGGTGGGGATCAGGTAAATTATGGAAAGAAAGCTATTTATTGAGCGAATTGATTTTGATTGAATTTATGTTCCTATATACTAGTATTTCGGGAAACTCGTCTGAAGAAATATCAGCGCTCAGGAAAAGGTTGAAGACCTGGACTCTTTGCCTCCTAAGTCCTAATAACGAATTCGTGTGGTGTCACCAAATTAACTTCCTTGCGCGCACCACAAAGATTTTGTGCTTTGGAGCTACGGGCCCGGGCGGGCAACGTGCGCGATTCTGGCCCACGTGTTATGACTGGAGTGGTTGGTTCTGTAATATATGGAGAGCCGCCCGAGAAGTTACTAAGACTTGTTTGGCATAGGTATACTAGTGGGTATAAAAAATTTCTCTATTTTATATTTTTTATATTAATTATTTAATAATAAAAATATATTTAATTAAAAAATTATTTTATATTGAATTAAAATTTAAAATAGATATTCGTCCAAAAGAAAAAAATTTAATTTTAATTATACTATATAAGATATATAAAATATAAAATTAATTTTTTCATTCCTATTATCCCCGTACCAAACGAGCGCTTAGTGGTATATGTGTCAATTGGGTCAAGTTCGGTTCGGGTTATAGTGGATTAGATTGTTTTCCGATCGGGATATTTATGAGCTATTTTTTTTCTATGAATGGATTGTAGAGTGGGTAGGGTCTTTTTAGGTCATCTTATTGCTCGGGTTTAGATTGGGTTGAGTCATTATAAATAACTATTTTATAGGGTTTATTTACTAAGTTGTGTCGGGTTTACGATGAGATAGTTAAGTTTTGAGTTGGGTCTGGTTTGGATTATTTTAGGTTAGTTTGTCAGATCATGTTGGGTCTAGAGACGTAAAAGGGTAGATTTTATCTGAAATATAATGGGTTTTATTCATCGAACACTTAAACGAATATAGATAAATATATATAAAGGATGGAAAAAAATACGCATCGGGTTACGGTACTGATACGGGTATAGAATATCTATATCTGTGCTCGTACCCATACTTGTATCAATATTCATATATGTTTATTTTATATAGAATTACCCTTCTACCCTTAATTTTAAAATAAATATTGTAGAAATTAAGTTTAAAATTTTCATTTGCATTGAGTCTGAATTGGTATATCCATTGGGTAATTGATTCATCTACTGGATAATATCTATTAATGGGTAAAAAAACTATCTGTTGGATAACAGATACCCAACAGATATGAATATGGATGTGTTAGTGGATACCCATTCGGGATACAGGTACAATTTTTTTATCAGATACGGATACGAGTATCGGTGTATCTATCCTAAACCCACCTCGTTTACATCCCTGTTGGGTTCGATTTTTGGCCAAGTAAGTTTATATTTGTGTAATTTCATGTTTGAATTAATTTATCGGATCAAGTTTGGGTTAACTTAATAAATTGGATCTTTTTAGGTTTCGATGAGTCGAATTAGATTCGAGCAGAGTTAATCCTGAATCAAATCACTTTAGATTTGGATCCATTCTGACATTGACTGCCATAGTTAATCTAACCCATTAACCTTTTAGATAAGAATTTAGCTTAACTTCATGTAAGTATGTAATTAATAATATCTTATTAATTGTTATTTGTTTATTATTATGACCTTTTAATATTATTTTTTAAAGAAAAAATAGATAAATTTAGAATATCATTGGTGAATAAATAAGTTTAAAATAAAAATAAGTAAAATTTAATTAATAATATAATTTTAAAAATTTAAAATAAACAATAAGATATGTATGTATGTATTTATATATATATATATATGTTATCATACCTGGTTAATATCAAATTTAATTTTATCGATTTGAGTTGGGTTGATAGTGCGTCATGTTGATAATAGATCAGGTTGACAACAGATTATGGGTTGGGGTTGGATCGGGTTACTTATATTTTAGTTAGTGTCGGTTTGGGTTAGCTTTGGGTTAAATTTATATTAGGTTGAGTTGATAAATTTATCAAGTTAGGGTCAGGTCAAATTCTGTACAAGGTGGGTTGGGTTGGCGAGTTTGGTCAACTATTGTTTGCTTTACTTACCGGAGAGGCAATTGAAGCAATGGCCATTTAATATATGCTTACCTAATTTATATTCAAAATATTGTTCTAGTTTATTTCTATGATAAAAATTAATTATTATATTTTTTTAATATGAATGAAATAATATTACTAAATACATTTTAATATAAATAATAATTATATTTATATACTATAATATATTATATTTTAAAAAATTAATAGCTAAAATTTAATCTCAAAATGCACAATGATAATTTCTTAAATACAAAATGAGTATTATTTTTAGAGCCATCATTATAAATATAAGTATAATACAATTAATTATACTCACACACTATAATAATTATATTAAATGTATATGAATATTTTTATATTGTACTTAATAAATTATAAATATAACATAATTAATTATAAATATACCTAAAATATATGAAAAATACACTATAAAAATATTAGATGTACAGCGACAATTACACCATGCCTAGTTAACATACTATATCTAATAATTTTTGGTAAGGAGACAACAAACTTCCAAGACCATATACTAGTGTGTACAATTATTCCAATTTAATTAAAAATCATCTTCAATTATTTATGTCCATTCTTCTTATCAATTATGAAGGTATTGTAACAACTTTGTATTGGAATAGGTTATAATATAACATATGTGAGTATATATTTTAACTAAAAAGTTGTGATAACTTAAATGCAAGCCATAAACTTGAAAATGAACATACATATTCTTTTTTTTAGTAAGTAATTAGATATTTCATTAATTACCAAAATGGGCAAAATGTACAACAAAATATCAAAAGATACAGAAGATACTAGACAAATATATCAAGTCTATCTAAAAAAGCACCACATTTATCATTCTTCTTGGATGAGTTAAGACTAATGAAAATTTGAAGGATAATTTCTCAAGTCACTTTCTTCATATAAGGGACCTTAGCTTGGAAGATGGCTTGATTCTATGATTTGGCAATCCTGTAAATAATTACAGCAGTCATCATCCTCATAACCTCCAATTCTCCTCATCTATAATGCTTCCTTTGGATAAGCCAAGTTAGTAGATGATCCCAATCAGTGCAAGGAGGACAAATGCCTAGCCAATTAAACATGTTGTGCTAAAGATATCTAGTAAAAGGGCATTGAATAAAGAGATGGGTCCACTCTTCCTACTCCTAGGAACATATACCACAACTCAAATAAGTAAGGAGTGTCTTTCTACATAGAAGCCAGTAAATAATTTTGTGTTTGGAAAGAACTGCATGATTCCACACCAGCTTGTGCCAAGGCTTGACATCCTCTCTCAACCGAATCATATCATATATTTTTCTAGTTTTATAAATCACATCAGTAGCATCTCCTCCCTGCGGGATTGCATTAGGTAATCCATTTCTAAGATTCAGAATTCTTCTAAACATCTAAGATTGCTGAGGTTTACTTTGAACTTCACTCAACCTTGTACCTTTGATGTAATAACCATGCACCCATTTAATCCAGAGAGTCTCCTTACTATACATCATCTTCCATAATCTCTTCACAATAGCTGCAATATTCCAATAATAAAGGTTTTTCAGACCCAAACCTCCTTCATTAAGAGGAAGGCAAACCTGTTGCCAAGAAACCAAGGCCTTATGAGATTCTAAATTTAGGCTAATCAAAAAGAATCTTCTATAGATACCCTCTACATGAGCAATAACATTTTTAGGGACGATAAAGATTTGAGACAGAAATTCTAGATACCAAATAGCACTGATTTTATAATCTAGATTCTGCCTACATAGCTTAGCTTCTTGTTGGTCCAAAGAAGCATCCTAGCAGAGAGCTTGTCAATTAGAGGCTAAAAGTGGCAGATCCTCAAACGAGTAGAAGCAAGAGGCACACTAAGGTACCTAAAAGGAAAATTACCTTCTTTAAATTATAGAATCTCCAAAATCTAATATTTAACAGTAGTAGGGACACTAGTTAAATACACCAAGCTCTTAGAAGGATTAGCTTTTAATCTAGAGCATATTGCAAAATCTTCTAGCTTTTGATTGAGTAAAATGGTCAAGTTAACATCCCCTCTAGTGAATAGAAGAAGGTCATCAGCAAAACAAGATCAGTTATCTTAAATTTTTTTCCACAAACCCATCATCATTCCAAAGCTAGTGCAGATACCTGTGAAGGTATTCCATAACAATTACAAATAAATAAGGAGATAAAGGATCACCCTGTCTTAGCCCCATCTTGCAATCAAAAGGATTATTCAAAGATCCATTTACATTGAATGAAACTCTAACAAAGGAAACTCATTCCATAATCAATTGAGTGAAGTGATAAAGGAACCCAAAAGCAAGTAAGATTTGTCACAAAAAAGGCCATTCGAGGGAGTCATATGCTTTTTGGATATCCACTTTAAGCATCATTTGAGGAGACGCTAATTTTTTTTATAGTGCTTAACCAATTCAGTGGCCATAAGGACATTATCTCCTAAATTTCTCCCCTTCATAAAAGCAGCTTAAGAATCCCCAACAATATAATGCAGCACTTTTTGTAATCTATTGGTTAACACTTTGGAGAAAATTTTGTAGATAACATTACAATAGGCAATAGGTGTAAACTCTTGAACTCTTATAGCACCACTAATTTTAGGAATGAGAGTAATGATAGTGTTGTTAATCTACCTTAAGAGTTTCCTAGTATGTCAGAACTCAGAAATAGCTTCAATAATATCTTTACCAATAATAAACCATGCTTGTTTATAAAAAAAAATTAAATCCATCTAGTCTAGGGGATTTCAGGTTTCTCATACAAAACATAGATCTTTTTACCTCTTTAGTAGGTGGTTGGGTCATCAAGATTTGCCTCTAATCAGTGTTCAAAGTAGGGCTCTAAAGACAGGCTGCCATGTTAATATGATTGAGCTCAGCAGTTGTAGAACAAAGTAGTTTCTTATAGAAACTTACAATCTCAGCCTTAATCCCATTTTCATCCATGAGAACTCTATTACATTCATTTAGCAGTTGGATGATTCTATTATGAGTTCTCCTACCCTACAAACTAACATAGAAATATTTATTGTTATGATCTCCCAATTTGACATAATTGACGTGAGCCTTTTGCTGCAAGAAGACCACTTCATCTCTAGCTTTCTTCTCCCATTCTAAACGAGCCACCCTTTTAGTTGTGATAATCTCTTGATCAAAAGGATGCTGGCTCAAGATATTTGCCTTGTCCTGCCAAAATTTTTTAGCTTTTACTACCTCATGAAAAATATTCCCACACTGATTATCATTGAACTTCTTCAATTCATACTTTAATAATCTAAGTTTATACACGCACTGATAAGTTTTTGTCCCCTCTATATTTTTCTACCAAATTCTATTTACTAGGTCCATGAAACCCTCCTCCACCCAAAGATTTAGGAACATGAAGGGTCGTGAACCTAAATTTTGCATCACATTTAGATAAACAAACAATGGAACATGGTCTGATGCAAGGTTCTGTACAGTATGAATCTTAGTCATAGGAAATAAATCAAACCATTCACAATTTTCTAGACCTCTATCCAAAATACAATAAATCCTAGAGCTATGCTCTTGTATGTTAGTCCAAGTAAACTTAGACCCTACAGTAGGTAAATCCCCAAGGCCATAGAATTGAAGATAATGGTTAAAATCAAGAACATCCTGAGCATTAATGTTACTGCCTATTTTTTCATGAGCTACAGTTACCACATCAAAGTCACTAATTGCTAAATAGGAAAATTTGATTTGGTTTGCTAAAATATTCATCCAATCCCATAAATCACATCTCAAACTACCACCATTATAAGCATAAATGATAGTAACCCAAAACTTCTTTTGAGAAAGCAGAAATGTAGCAAGACAATGAATCCCCTGAGCATTCTTTTCTAAATTGTGAATATTATATAAAGAATCATCCCAGAGAAGCCAAACACTACCATTGTGATGATAATCATAGTTATTCTCCCATTTTCAATTAAGCCCCAACTTATGGATAATACGATCATCATTATCCTTCTTAACTCTAGTTTCCTAAAGTCCCGACATCCTAACTCTTTGGTTTATCAAAATGTTTTTCACAACCCCGTGCTTGAGGATCTTATCCAATCCTCTTATATTTTATATAGCTATGGTCATGTGGAGGGGGAGTTATAAGTTCCACCACCCCTATCCACCCCTCCAACTTTCAGTCTCTTAATTGGACTTCCTTGAGCATGAGAACCAATTTCAGGAAGGAAAAGGCATGACATATTACCTCCCTAAACAACAACCTCCTTACCCTTATTTATATGCATTTGTCTACCAAGAGAAACCTCATAATGCTTAGAGTTGTGAGTACTAGACAATTCTAAGACAGGTCTAGAGGGAGCCTTAGGAATCCGAGGGACTAGTTCATTGCTAGTTTCCTCTGGAGGAAATTTTTCATTGCTAGTCATAGGTTTAACTCTCCAAACTTGAGCTTTAGGCCCCTATTGTCCTAACCTTCCTCTATATTGAACACAATTATGCCCAATAGCATTACAGTAGGAGTAGAATTTTGGTCTCCATTTATAAGAAACTTTCTACTGAAATTCCTTTCCCCCAAGCAATAAAACAATAATGCTTTTGAGGAGAGGAATAGTTATGTCAATTTCAATTATCACTCTCGGGAAGGAAAATCTCCAATGTTGTACTATAACTGTATCCATACATACTGGTTGTCCTAATATGCTACCAAGTTTTCTTAAACTATCATTAGACCACAAATGTAAAGGAAGTCTAAGGAAATCGCCCACAAAGGCATGCTCCACCAATCATTAGACCAAGTTTGCTTAAACTATCATTAGACCACAAATGTAAAGGAAGTCCAAGGAAATCACCCACAAAGGCATGCTCCACCAATCCTTAGCAGATATTGACACTTTATGAGTCCATTTCCTTAGCAACATAGGTCTAATCTCAAAACTCCAAAAGGGTATATTCAGGACTTGGTACAGGTCCTCCTAAGAAGCAAATTTATAGACAAAGAACTTTTGGTCATGCATATATACCTCAACCAAAACATGAAGGAAGCTCTATTTCTCTTTAACAAATTGTGTCATCTGGTAATAACTAGGTTGAAATCCGGCCACCAAATCAACTAAAGTATTCTCCTATCAATTTAGTTCCTTAGTAATTTCATCCTTTAGAATATGTGCTTTGTTTGATCGATCAACAACAAGGGGCGGAATAAACTTTAGACTCATTCCTCTTTCAGGTCTTCTATTGTTTACAAGAATGCCCCACCAAGATCGACTATCTTTTTTGTCTAATATGGGAACATCATTCTCCAGTATCGGGGCAATTAGGTTTTCTAGGATAGGGAAATTCTGTTTTGGTGTATCACTAACATTCTCAAGATCGATATTATGATTCTTCAAAACTAGGGACTGATTGTCAGATTTTGATTCAACATAAATCATATCCCCTTGGTTGCTGGATCCCTCAATATCAATCCCTGATGTTAATGTAAGCGATCGATTTTTCTCTTCTTTAGAGGTAAGAGCTACCTTTCACTTGGCGGTTTTCTTTTTTGCTATTGAAACCGAGAAGAAATGTTCAATACCTATGTATTTATTGTTACCTTCATTATAAATGATTTTAAGACTTCATTATAACTCTTCAATTAGCATAAATAACACATAAATTTAGGAATTAATTAATTTAATTGCAAAGTTGTGATGGCTTAAATAAAGAGGTATGAACTTTAAAAATAAACATATCTTTTCATTGTAATTATTCAATTAGTATAAATACCCATAATCATGGGATGATTTTTTTTGAGATATTTGATTGAAGCTTATTAATATAATTATTAAAATAGTCTCTTATAAATGATTTATTTTATCGAGGGATAAATTGGTTTGTCAATATTATATTTAAGATAGTGTCTTATATGCCTCAAAGTAATATAAATCCATTATATTTTTTTAAGCCCACTAACAATTTTAAAGTAATATTATGGAAATGGATTCTAATTCGGCATTTAAAATGGGAAAATGGGATTTAATTAAGTTGAGTCGATTCGATGTAAGTAATTTTATAAGATGGAAAGATAAAATGGTGTTTCTACTTACTGCTTTGAAGGCATTTTATTTGCTCGTTACAAGTTTACCAAAGTTAATGGATCCAAAGTTTGATGATAGCGATGAAGTCAAAGAATAAAGAAAGAAGTGTAAAGAAGATGAATTAGTGTGTCAAAGACATTTACTCAAATTCTTCACTGAAATCACTAAAGAAAATATGGGATATCCTCAAAGCCAAATACAAAAACAAGAAAAGAGGTATGGATAAATGTTTGGCTTTGAAATATTTTGAGTTTTAGATGTCTGAAGATTTACCTATTATAGATCGAGTATATGAACTCCAAATTCTAGTATCCAAACTTAGTGATCTTAAAGTTAATATCCTTATTCACTTCCAGTAGGAGGAATATTATTTAAGTTGCCTCCTTATTGGAATGATTATAGGAAGAAATTTCTACATTCACTTGAAACCATAACTATAGCATAATTTCAAATACATCTTCAAATTGAGGCATAATCCCATTTTTGGTGTGTTGTTATTGAATTATAGAGTAAATTATTTTAGTGAGAACAAAAATAGAAGGAATCAAAATATAAAATCTTAGGAAAACATAAAAGCTAACAAGAAAGGGGATTCCTTCAAGAAGTCAACTAATATGAAAAAAATAGGCAATGCCACCATTGTGAAAAAAAAAGGGCATTACATTCGTGAATGCAGAATCAAGAATAAGGCGTATGTTATAAAATCAGAGAAGTTCAATGTTGTGGAAACTGAAGTCAACGAGATTGTGGTAATGGTATCTGAAATGCAAAATGGTATGGGGACATGACTTTATATGACCACTGTGAGTAAGTCATCAGATTAGTGGTTTGATTTAAGCAAAACTGCTCATGTGTGTAACAATAAGGTGTAACAATAAGGTGATGTTTAAGTCATGTGAAGAATTATCAAATCAAGAGGATGTTTTTATGGGAAACAACAATGTTGCCAAGGTTTTGGGCAAATGACCTATTGTCTTGGATTTTACTTTAGGATAGAAATTGACTTTGATAATGCATTTCATGTTTTTGATATTAGAAAAAGTCTTGTATATGTTAATTTATTGTGTAAGAATGGCTTTAAAATTTTATTTGAGTCTAATAAGGTCATAGTGACAAAGAATACTTTGTTCGTAGAAAATGAGTACACTTGTGATGCAATGTTTAAACTTAGTATAAATAATAAAGTTAATTACTCTTCTTTTTTACTCTTTTGAGCATTCTTCTTCTTTATGGCATGATAAATTATGACATATTAATTTTTGTTATTTAGATCACATACAAAAATATGGATATATTGTAACACCCCCAAATTTACTACTGAAAAATTTCGTTTAAATCAAAAGGTTTAGCAGAAGCAAAGGATAAAACCGTAAACTCTGGGGTATTACCGCCACACTTAGTACCAGACCGGTTCACTCCTACCGTTCCAGTACTAAGTGCTAAGGCTATATCCGATCAACCTTTAGTACAAAGTATCAAAAACGCAAGACAACATTTAAAATAAATCCTTAAGAAGAGGTAAGTCAAACAGAAGTTAGAATACGATTTAGGATTACAACCTCAGAATATGTTTCTCAAAACAAGAACGTAATACAAATTATAGCTAAACAAAAATAAATCCCGAAGGATCAATATCCGGATTGCCTACTCACTCAAGTCAAGGCTTCCACCCCAACACAGTATCTGATCTTAAACCTGCACAAGAGGTCTGCTTCCCACCATCGGTGGATCATCACATGACCCATTCAACCAGTGTAGTATCAGTACAAGTCCAATACTGAGTAAGTTCCACTACCTTAGTCTATGAGAGAGACGTAACTATACATCAAATGCATATTAAATTATGATACAATACGTTGATACAATATTACACATACTCAAACCCACATCACAAGTCCTACCATACACATATAATAACATGCGAAACATATGTAATATCTTAAACCGATAAGAGATTTAGATAAACCAACCAGGCATTTATAGATAATGTTAAACCAACCAACCAGACATTTTTGGACAACGCCAAACCAAACCAAGCCGAATCGGGCATTTATGGGCAATGCCGAACCAAACCAATTAGGCATTTAGCCTCGTGGACATTACTTAGGGACATATCCAGCCCCGAGCATTACTTAGGGACATGCTCAGCCCCAGACATTACTTAGGGACATGTCCAGCCCCGAGCATTACTTAGGGACATGCTCCGCCCCGGACATTACTTAGGGACATGTCCAGCCCCGAGCATTACTTATCAATTCCCATCATAGTCTTTATCAATTCATGTGAGTGCGGGAACCCCACTATTATAGCCGGTGGAACGGTCGCGAGGGCCATGCCCTACCACTATTATAGCCGGTGGAACGGTCGCGAGGGTAATATACCCTGCCACTATTATTTGCCGGTGGACCGGTCTGGCCCCGACTCACAAGGTATTCCACTGTAAATATTAGTATCTTTCCATGTCTTATCACTTTTACGCTTGGTTTGTTGAGCACGAAATCCCCCACTATTATAGCCGGTGGAACGGTCGCGAGGGCACATGCCCTGCCACTATTGTTGCCGGTGGAACGGTCGCGAGGGTAATATACCCTGCCACTATTATAGCCGGTGGACCGGTCTGGGTTCGGCTCAACTTCTTTCTCTGTAAGTCGTTAGTGTTTTAATGTATCTTATTTGAGGGCATTTCACCTTTGTCATGCAGGGTCAGAGATCTCAACACATCACATCAAAACTGAAGGTATATGCGTACTATCACATACTAATGAGGGCACATGCACACAACCCGATTCCAAGCCACGCCACACATGAAACATTTAGAATAATGGCTTTTAAGACCACAACGCATAAATTATATAGAACATCCATGGCACTTAGGACACATGTCACACATTTAGCCTTAGCTATATCCCTACTCGGTTTAGGTTACCGAACTATCTCCTACGCTTATATTAGGCCACTAAACACCCGTTGTAATTATCATACTTAGCACATTTCTCACATTGGAAACCCAAATCATGACCCTCAGACTCAACTCTCCCTCATACCTCACTCCTCCTCATTTATTCTTATTATTTTCTTTTTCTTTTTCCACCTTCTCAAATTAGGGTTTCTTCCCCAAACCCTAGGTACCCTTCTATGACCCTACGTACTATTGTTCACCTCGAGCCTTCAGACTCCCAAACAGACCTTCCATTACTTTCCCCACATCCCAAAGTAACTTTTCATACATAAGGTTCGCCCCCATGCGGACCTTAACCTCCCCATGCAAACCCTATCATTTCCACCATGCCAACTCTATCATTCCCATGCAAACCCTAGTTTCCCCCATGCAACCTTATTTTCTTCCACTCTTCTATTTATTTAATTCCTCCTTTTTCTTATCATTTCACAGATTATAGATTACCTAGGTCGCCTATACCTACGTTAACCAGCGTACTTTCCTTTGGTTATCTTAGTTGCTTATTTTTCTCTTTCAAACCCTCACTCCACAACCCCGCATCAAAACACCTAGCATGCGTGTCCTAGGGTCACATCACATCACATCATATTTGCATCATTTCCATATTAGCACATACAGACAAGTGCATGAGAACGTACCTCGGTTCCATGCTGCGCTACACAGTAAAACAGATAACATACACAGAATACAGCATATAAACCGTACGAGGCATCCAAGGCAAGTAAAACATGTAACACACACAGGCGGCCTTAGTTACGTCCTTACTAATTACCCATAAGTAGAGGTAAGTAGAGACTTACCTGGATCTGAAGCTAGCTAAGTGAGATAAGAGGGAGAGAGATCACTAGCTCGTGGATCCACGAGAAAGCTTTCCTAGATCCGATAGAAATCAAAAAATAAATTAGAAACTATTCTATCAATCAATAATTCACATATTCAAATTAAATAAACACAAACAACACAAATGATTTTTCTTAGAAAACGTGTCCAAAAATTAAAACTTAAAAGCATAGCTTTATTAAGATTTAAGGTTAAAACTAAATCAAAACGGATTAATACAAATATCACTTGGGACATTTCAACTTAATTTGGAAAGCCCGAGAAAGAATAATCAATCATAAGTTAATTTATCGAAAATAACTTATTTATTAGGTTTTACAACTAAATAGGTAACCTAACCATTTACATAGAATCAAATCCAAACCGATTAGGTTAAAACATAATTCAAAGATAGAAATTGATTAGATAAAGTACACATAGAAAAAATCAATTTTATAAAATCATCCCTGAAGATTAGGGTTTTAAAGCCCACGACATAAACTCAGGTAATTCAATTTAATTAATTCAAATTAAAGGTACTAGAAAGCAATTAATACCATTTCAACTATTTCTATACATTCAATTTTAGAAAAACAACAATACAAGTAATCGATTTCATAATTTCACTTGAAATTTAGGGTTTTAGGCCCAAAAATACAATTCATTAAAATTCTATAAATTTAATCAAATTGAATGTTTAGGAATGCAATTAAACACATTTTATAACATATCAAATAATCAATTGCTCAAAACCAATAAAAGAATTACACAATTTAGCACAATTAGGGTTTTTGAGCCCGGAACGCAAATCCGATCAATTCTTGCCAAAACATATCAATTGACGGTTCGAAAATGTAATTAAACATATTATAATGTAATTTATATAGTCAACTAAATAAAATAATCCGATTACCCAAACCAATTTAAACCCGCGGGAGTTTTGACCTAAAAATTCAATTCTGATCAATTACGCACAATTTTCCCAAATCAACACTTCCAATATAAAATTAAATACATTTTAAACAATATTATAAAATCAATTGAGCGAAACGGATCAATTATACGACCCAATTTCATTACACCCGAAATTCGACCTAGGAATCAGTTTTCGATAAAACCTACATAAATTTCTCAAATTGACGGTTCCAAAATAAAATCGGATACATTTTAAAACATATTGTATAATCAATTTATCGAAAATAGCTAAATCGAACGGATCCGAAAAATTCGGGCATAACCCAGCCAAGAATCCAATTTTTCCAAAATCTCAACACAACCACACAATTAACCTATCCAAATCAATCTTACAGCATATACATACATAAACAAACAATTAATTTATCTTTTTATAAGCTAATTCATACCCAATTAATCAAAACAAGGTTAGGGTTTTTCGGAAATTATACCACACAAAAACCGACAAATCAAGGCAAAGGAAGGCAGGGGGAGGTTCGTCGGGGAACAGGGACAACTCGCCGGTGGTCAGCAGGCAACGTCGGTGACCGGCGGCGGCGGCACGACCTGCGCATTGCTGCTGCTGTGCTGTCGCTGCTGCTGCTGGTACTTCGGTGGGCTGTTGCGGCTGCTGCTGCTGGGGCTGCTGCGCGGCGTCGCCGGCGATGGCGGCTAGTTGGAGGCTGGCGACCGACGAAGGAGGAGCAGGGAGGAGGAGCTGGGGAGGGGGCGGCAGTTAGGGTTGCAGGGAGCAGGGAGTCGGGGCAACAGAGGGAAGAGAAGAGAAGAGAAGAGAAAGAAGAGAAGAGAAAAAGGAAAAGGGAGAGGGAGGGTCGGCGGGGTGCGGGCTTTTTTTTTTTATACAAAAACAAGTATCAAATAAAATATTAAAAGCTTAAAATTAATATTGGAAGATTTTATCTAAAATTTATTAAATAAAAATTATTTTGAAACGATCCGAACACTTAAAATAAATAAAAGAACTATATACAGAATTTCAGAAACATTTTCAAAAGAATTAACCAACGAACGTAAAAATTTATATTATTTACGGAAATACATTATAAGACCTCGAAATAATATTTAAAAGCATAAAAGTAAATATTTAAATTAAATTCTAATAAACCGAGACTAATTTGAATAATTTCCAAAATCGGTTTTTCGTAAACCAAAAATCGTAAAACGGAAGAAAATTAATTCCGGAAAGAAATTCATAAATAAATTCCGAAATCTTTTTAATTTAAAACTTCTTGAAGATATTAACAATTTTCGAAAACGAATAAATTTAAAGTCGGAAATATTTTCTACGGATAAAATCATTTAAATAACTTTAACTATTTAAATAGAAATTTTATAATTTAAATAATATATTTCGTTAACGAAATATAACTCTAAAATAAAGTCGTAATCACACGACGAAGTTATAATCGAAAACGAATCTAAAATGTTAAAAATCAAAACACAAGAAAGAAAGGGAATATATATTTTTAACCTAAAATCAAAATCATAAGAATATAATAAAATCACGGTCGTGAACGAATTTGTCCAGAATGGTTCGCAACGGCAACGATTAATTAAATTCAAATATGAATTCGAAATCGTCGATAAATCCATAAAACAAATCAAAATTAAAATAATTAAATATTTACATCAAATTACGCTAATAAAATCATTAAACTTAATAAATTTGGGTTTTAAAAATACGGGGTATTACATATATTTATTTTAAGCATGACCATAATGAAAAGTGTGAAATATACATTCAAGAAAAAATTACTAAGAAACCATTTCCTAATGTTGAAATAAATAATATAAAAAAATGGATATTGTGCATAAAATATATGTGAACTTAATGGTGTATTAGCTAGAGAAGGAAATAGATATTTTATAATTTTCATCGATTATAGTTCATGTTGTACTTATGTGTATTTAATGAGAACTAAAGATGAAGCAGTTAGTAAATACAAGGAATATAAATCTATTGTTAAAAATCAAAAGGTTAGATGAATTAAGATTCTTAATAATGATAGAGGATATGAATATTTGTCTGTAGAATTCTATAAATATAGTTCATCAAATATTATAATACATCAATCATTCTATCCTTACACTCCTCAACAAAATACTTTGGTTGAAAGAAAAAATAAAACCTTAGTGGATATGGTTAATACTATGCTTATTAACGCTAATTTACATTTCAAATTATTGGGTGAAGCACTTGAAATAACATGTTACATCTACAATAGAATTCCTTCCAAGAAAATTAATGTTCATCCTTATGAAATTTGTATTAATAAAAAATTTAACTTAAATTATTTTAAAGTGTAGGAGTGTGTTGCATTTTATAAAACTTTTGATCCTCATAAATGTATGTTAGGACCAAGAGGAAGAAGCTTATATGGAGAAAACAAAAGGATTTGTTCTTCCCGATAATGAAAAGATAGTTTGTAAATTGGTGAAATTATTATATTGTTTGAAACAAGCTCCAAAATAGTGGCATGATAAGTTTGATGAAACAATATTATCAAATGGTTTCAAACATAATTGTGGAGACAAATGCATAAATTCTAAATTCACCAATAACTATGGAGTTATGATTTATCTTTATGTGGATGATATGTTAATATTTGGTAATGTCATCCTTGGTGTGAATGAAACCAAGAAATATCTAAATTCTAAGTTTAAGATGAAAAATATTAATGATGAATTTTGAGGATTCAAGTAAAAAAAACATGGCAAGGATTTGAATTTAATTCAATCTAATTACATAGATAAGCTACTTTAGAAGTATTATTATCTTAGAGTGAAAGAAGAAAAAACTTCATATGATTCTAGCATAAAACCTTCAATCAATGATGGTTGATGAATTGCATAGTTAGAATATGCTATTGTGATTGGAAGTCTTATGTATGCTATGCATTGTATAAGACCTGATATTACATTTTCTGTATGCAAAATTTTGAGGTATACAATTAATCCTAGTAATGAACATTGGAAAGGAATAAGTAGGATATTGGGATATCTTAAAAGAATATATAAGTTAGCATTATCTTATTCTTATTTTCTTAATGTACTAGAAGGTTATTATAATAGTAGTTGGATAAAAAATGCTAATGGTAATAAATCCACAAAAGGATATATTTTCATATTATCAGGCGCTGCTATTAGTTGGGCCTCAAATTTACAGACATATATTAGACATTTGAATATGGAGTTGGAGTTTTTAGCCCTTATCATTATAGGCAAGGAAGAAAAATGACTAAAAAAATTTGTTAACAAAAATAAAGTTGTAGCCACAACCTATGGCATCTATTTCAATATATTGTGATAGTGAAGTGATTATTTTTAGAGCATATAGTCATGTTTACAATAGAAACTCTAGATATATAAGTGTGAGACATGAGCATGTGAGAGAACTAATCTCACATGGTATTATTACTAGTGTTTATATTAAAACAAACATTAATTTAGCATATCCCTTTACAAAAGGATTATCAAGATATATGATAAGAAAGACATCAAGTATGAAAAGTAGGACACATTTTATAAAATACTTGCGCATTACCACAAAATAACATAATTATATGTAATAAGTATATCTAACTACCAACTTCCTCAATATTAACTAAACACATTGTCAAGTAATTATCTTCCTCTAGAAAAGTATGACTTCGTCAAGAACTTACAATTAATATACCAAATAACTCCATAATTAATAAAATAAAATTATTAGTTTCATTTATATTTAATTGATATTTTAAATTTGAAGAGAAGAAATGATGATTAGTTAGTAAATTAATAACTAGGATAGTGAGCAAATCAATAAGTTAGATATACATATTGTATATAATGATGATAGTATATTAATAAATTTTTAAGAAGGTAAAAGTGATGAATATATAAGGTTTATGTGCTTATTAAGAAAAAACAAATTTATAAGAATTGAGATTTAAAAAGTTAAGAAAATGATATATTCTAGAAAATTAAAATTTTCAGCCGTTATTATATGGTAAGATTAATAATTGAGTTGGATGGTGTTTGATCAAATTAAAAAATAATCTAGAAGGTTGAAGACATTATATATATGATTCATTTACTAATTAAGAAATAATGAGAATTAAGATAAATATTTATAATAAAAGGATAAATTCTAGAAATTAGGATTCTATTAATTCATTGTTATAGTTAAGCTGTGTCAAATTATATGTGCTAAATTCTTTTGGTAACTGTCTCTATTCATAAATCACATATATTCATCAACCACATATATTACTATACATATCAGTATCCAAACATAATCTTACAAGTTCACTATAGTCTCTTTAATGATGGATTTTGTTGACAGACAAAACTCATATTACCCTTTAATGTCTCGAATATATCTATATAACCTCTGCCACCACTATAATGATGATGATTACGATGATGATGATAGTATCAAAAATATTACTAATCATAATCATAATAATAGTAATTAATAAAAATAATATAAATAATAATGAATAATAATAAATGTATTAATGATATCAATGCTAATAATTATAAAGATACATTTAGCTTAGATATTTTGATATTTCACATAATATTTTATAGGTAATTTATATTTTATATAATTTCTACTTACCTAAATTTACTTTTCAATATAATTTCACTTAAATACCAAATGAGTAAAATTAGAAAATTATTTATTTTCATCATTTAGGTACCCATATGAAACTAAATTGAAATATAAAGATATCTTAGTAAAATTATTAAAATACATGATATCTATAAAATATTATGTCAAATGTTAAGATATAGATCTAAAGAAAATTTATCTAATAATTCTATTATGAATTATTTTTATAACAACTATTACCAAGAAGTTCACTATTAATTTTGTTTTGTAAAAAGCTCAAAATATAAGTAAACCTTAAGCCATCAACCAAAAGAATATAATAGCTAAGGATTAAAGCACAAAAAAGGGGTACGACCCTCTTCAAAGAGGCAGCATTAACCACGTAACACACCTAAGTATACAACTCGAGATACTATGTCTTGATCTCCTCCTCAGACTCCAAAGTGGTCTTTTCTGCCCCATGATATTCCCATAAGACCTTCACAAGTGGAAAGATCTTCGAACATGACTCCCTATTCTTGGAATCTAGGATCCTCAATAGATGCTCCTCGTATATCAATGTCTCGTTAAGCTCAATCATCTTTGGCTGAATGATGTGCAACTAATATGACACGTAAATCCTCAACTAAAAGATTTGAACAATGTTATGCATGTATAATCCATCTTCTATCAAATTGGTCTTAAGAGTGAATAGCAATAGATATGGATGAACCCGATGATGAGTAGGAGGTTACCTTTAAAGCAAACTTTGCTTATATAAGTGTCTTGTTTTTCCATTTGGGTTATCTAACACCCCAAACACCTTAATATAGTTAATGAGTCATATATTATGCAGATTTATTATCATTTTTTTAATTTTTATTATATCCTTATATTTAACAAATTCTATAATAACTATGTGATACATCCAAGAATTGTGCTTTATGTCCTTAAATGAGAAAACTTTTATGCGAATGCCTCAAAGTAGGTATGTCTTGAAGGTGTTGTGTTCTTAGGTTTTCTAGTTAGCAGGGCAATGTTAGAACGGATGAGGGAAAATAATCAATACAATTAAAATTTGACCCACCTAGGAATTTGTCTAAAGTTAGGAGTTTCCATAGGCTATGTAGGTTTTACTGAAGACTTGTCCCCCACTTTAGTACCATAGCTTTCCATATTAATGACTTAGTAAAAAAAACATATGAAGAATATAAATGGGGACCTTCCCAAAAAAATGACTTTAAGGTTAGGATAGAAGACATATTGTCTTCGAGGTTAATTATGATGCCTCTAAGGTTAGGATAGAAGACATATTATCTCAAGAAATGCTACACATTGATTATTTTAGTGAAAATTTAGAAGAGGCTTGATTGAACTAATCTACTTATGAGAAAGAAATTTAGGCCCATGTAAGAAAATCGACAGCATTATCTTTGGTTTAAGGATTTAATCATCCACAATGATCACTAAGCCTTAAATTATTTGAAAACATAGAAATAAATGAATATACTCAAGGTTAAGTGCAGCGAATTTATTGAAAAGTTCCTCTATATTGTTAAATAAAGGAAGGAGGAGATAATAAAGTAGTTGATGCCTTAAGTAGAAGGGGACACAATTTTGGTCACTATAGATGCCAACATATTTGTATTCTCTCATTTAAAAAAACTATAGCCTAATGATGAGGATTTTAGGGATTAAGTTATGAAGAGTATGAGTGCTACTTTTTACAGATATTATCTTCATGATGGATGTCTCTTTTGGGAAAATCATTTTTGTTTCCCTTATAGTTCCTTTTGTCCGTTCTTTATTTTAGAAGCTCATGGTAGATTAATGAGACATTTTGGTTATGCTAACACTCTTAAAATTTTCAAAATAACACTTTTAATGGCACCACGTGAAAAGGTATTTGTAATGCTTTTTTTTCTAATTGTGTGCCATGTAACCAAGCCAAGTCCACAACTCAATCTTATGATATATACAATCCCCCTTCTCTTAGCCTACCTTAGACAGATGTGTCCACGGTCTTTATCTTTGTCTTCTATGATCTTGTGTAGCACACTTATTTTTCACTTCTATAATTTTTTTTAGAAAAAAAATAATGTAGAAGAAAACACAAGGATGGAAAGTGTTACTATCACAACTAACATAAAAGAGATCCCCATCATCTATCTCATGATAGGTGTAAGGAAAAAAAATCTATATAATAAGACCTGAAAAAATAATGATTTCAAAATACTAAACCAAATCATCATTAATTCAAACAACCAAAAATTTGTAAAATAAATCTAAATTTTAGAAAATCTCAAATATGAATCAAAATGTAAATGCCCTTTTATAAAAGTAAATAAAATTATGATATGATAACTTAACTTCCTAAATATTTACAAATAAAAAAGTGGAAGTACTTGTGGAACAAAAAATCCAAATAGCTCTAACACTCTACCTAAACAAACAGTCGCAACTAAAAAATGCCAGAGTACCTACACACAAACACCTAAACAATCATATCATCAATATGATGATGTATTGGGTAAACCAAACTCAGCACACAACATTAGCATGCACACATTTCAACATTTGATCATCAAATAAGAAAAATGAAGCATTGATTACTATGTAATTTTTTAAACAATGTACATGACGTGTTTATAAATAATCAACCCATCATGGGTTGTATAGATGTTCAAAAATCACAGGAGGAGATGAAAAAGAAAAACATGCTTTTATAGTGGAAACATGTTGTCATGTACAATACAAAAGGATTCACAACATACACAAGAAAATCATTAGAAGTAGTACGATATCCTAGGATAGTTGCAAAAAAAATATAAAAACATGATCTCACTAAATAAGATGATATGATACAAGAATAGGAGTATGTGTAATAATATGAGGACATAATACCTTTCCTTACATAAAACCATTGATGCCAACCATAGAAGAACATAAACAACCTAGAGTAACATGTGATTATGGTAATAACAAGAGGAAATAATACATTTTGATACATGAATTACCTCTTAGCGGCCTAGTGTAAATAATATTTTGAAACATATTTACTATCATGATATTATAGGTAATAGAAACCCTATGAACATAATGAAGAAAATGGCCATATAAGTTCCACTAGTTATGCTATTCTAAATTTATATTGTCATATAATCCACCACAATTAACATTTTATCTAATAGGGAACAATACTAAAGTCAAAGCATTAACCACTAAGACATCAATCTAAGACACTATAACTATGGAAACAGGCCAAAACTACTAAGGAACTTTCTACGCTTAAGTATGAATATTCCTTATAGACCTATGTGTTATCTATAGAGCAGAAAGAGAATTCCCTATACAATACTAGTGTAACACAATCACATAATATAACAAGGAGTGCATCCACTACAAACCCCACATTAGAAGCCATCCCGAGGCTACTTACTGAAATCCCAACCTTAGCTTTTCACTTAAATTATTAGTAAATTTTAGAATATCTATCACTTCCACAATCTTATAAAATCAACACTTGATATTACACAATGAACATCATTTAAACATGTTACAAAGGGTTACACCAAAATTGATTCAAGCACCGTAACACCCCAAAATTTATTAGTGAAAAAATTCTATTTTACAAAGGGAGCATAAAATCAAATAATTAGGTGTTATTACCGTAATTGACATAAGTCTGGCCTACCAACCCATCCTTATGTTAATCACAAGGCAAAAAAATTTAAAATTCTTAACCGAAAAAAAAAGAAAATGAGAAGAGTTTCACACACTTAAATACGAGTTTGGAGATTAACACCGAGTACAATAATCCAAAATAATGAAAAAAAGGGATACTATGGGTCTAATAGTCCCAAAAGGGTATTCGAAAAAAACCAACATCTGGATAACATAACTCTACACCCAAAAGTCCTAATACATAAAATCAATCCCCCTATAAAGCATTATAAGCTACAAAATCATCAGCTTAGTCCTTATTGACATGCACACACACATCTAGGCCATCTGCTCATGGGAATGAGCAAAACCCATAAAAAGATGATCAGTACGCTACGTACCGAGTAAGATAACAATATAGCTGAAATAGGAAAAACATATAATTACATGTATTCACAACGGAAAGCAGCAGACATAACCCTATTCTCAACCAATAATTACTTATTTTAGATTCATACCATTAAAATATAACATGATCTAATATTTTATTTATGTCTAATTCAGCGATCCCACTATTCTCTACCTATGAAATGGTTATCAAAATTATATAACCCTAGGGAAAAAAATCCTGGCCATTATTCTTTACAGGTGGAATGATTATCAATATATAAAACCCTAGGGCAGAATGCTCCTGACAACTATTCTCGTCCAGTGGAACAGATAGGTACAATAGGTTTTGACTCACATAGTCTTTCAATTTGAATGATTAATATCTTATCCATGATTATTACCGTTCTTAGTATTTATTTTAGATTGAGTTTAGGCACCCCACTTTTCTAAAATGATGGAATGGTTATACAACCCCAAGGTACAACGCTCCTAATCACTATTCTCTATTGGTGGAATGATTATCAAAGTTATATAACCCTAAGGTAGAATGCTCCTGACCACTATTCTGGTATGGTGGAACAGACAAGTACATCCAATACTAAATCATGTGCTCTTTCAACTTAAATGATTAGTATCTTATTTATAATTGGTTTGATGAGTAAAAAACATAATTAAGGCAAGCAAGACATCGACATAGAGATATTAAGACCATCTTTAAAAGTTACTATTCACCAAGCTCCCAAAATCCTCATTTCATAGGTAAGTCATAACTATTCTCATAAGACTCATATAGTTACCCAAATTTAATATACATTCTTACAATACCAATATTAACAACATATCCAGAATTCTTGTAATAGTAACACTACTATTTTAAGGTTACTATTTTCTAACTAGGCCATTATCTTATTTTGAGAAATCTAAGATATTCAATAATCACTCCAAACACTTCTCATGATATTATTATCATACCTTAATCCACTTAACAAGTGAAAATACCAAAATTTCCATATTAACCAAAATGCCTTTAAGGATAAATGACAACCCTTATTTTACGAAAATCTTATATCTTCAATATCATTAATTTTCAATCCTCCATTTCTCAGCATACCTCTTAGATATACTTATTTCCCACTTATCATTATATATTTGACCCATATTACACTTAAATAAGTTATACTCATCTAAAAATACTAATAATTAGCATAACAACATCATATCATCACATCTTTTGCCATTCTTACTCTCTTTCTATTATATAATCCATATTATTATAACACATCATTTATAACATACATTTAACAATATAATAACAATAACATGCCAAAACACATAGCCACCCTAAACATCGATCGATATCCATACTAATAAGGACAGTGAGCTCTAAGCACATAAATCCTAAACTACCTCCTCCAAGATCACCAAAATATCACCTACAAAAATAAAATAATATGATTAGGATTGGAGATTAAAATTGAGGGAAAATTTAAGTTAAAAGAGGGTAAAAATAGAAATAATATGAGTCAAAGGGAAGCTTGAGTTTGTGGAAGTGTGATGGAAGGTATTGGTGCTATGATGGTGTTATGGTGTTGTTTGGGTGACATTTGGGGGTGTAAAAAGGGATGTATGGCGGAGAAAAAGGCTTGCAATAGCATGTAGCAGGTTGTGCACACTTACATCGAGAGTTATTAACTTGTATGGGTAGGCTGTGTAAAGGAAGCATAGGTGTGAAAGAATAGGGATGCATGAGCATGTGCAATGTTATATGTTACTTATACTAGTATGTAGGGGAAAACTGTGCGAGCATACATAGGCATGTGATGCTGGTGCATGGCTGTGTGAGGGACTGTGTGTGAGGTGTGCAATGGTTTGTGAGGAGACACGACTAGGGCATGAGTGATCTGCATGGTCATGAGCCTCTAAAAAACATGATAGATGCATGAGAAAGAGAAGGAGAAAAAGGCAGTAGTGGATGACGATTGTCACTAACGGTGAGGGGGAATGATTGGGTGGTTGATTTACCAAGCTGAAGGTGGCGCTTGGTTACTATGATGATGCATGGTTATAGTGGTGGTGGTTTGGTTAAATGAAAAAGAGAAAGGCGATAGAGAAGAAGAAGAAGAAGGTGACTCTGCTAGGGTGATACTAGACAGAAAATGGGGAAAAATGAGACAAAAAAAAATGAGCGAGAGAGGATAAGGAGGTAGTATATATATGTATATGTATATGTATATGTATACGGTGTCATGTAAAGTAGAATGGTTGGGGGAAAATGGTAGAGGATGATGTTGATGGTGATAATCAATTGTGAGCTTGTGACTCATATTTGGTATGTAGAATAGCTTGGATTGGTGTTTTAAGTGTTTCGGAGGAATTTGGAGTAGAACTATGAGCTGTTCTGAAAATATGTGAATATATTACCTTGAAGAAATTATAATTTGGAAATGTTATGAGCATAAAAGTTGTAGATATTTCTGTTATCGTTCCAACGCATCAAGAATTAGCTCGATAGGAGTTCAGATGAAGAAGTTGTGGCCAAAATACTAAAGACTGTCAAAACTAGAAAGAAATATGGGGGGCCCGTGTTTATGAAACACGATCCATGTATTTTCATTTTTTCGCTCCGCCTCGGTTTTGGCTAATGATAGTTTTGTATAGTATAAATACCATGCGATTATAACCCTAATCGAAGAGCGAATGCCGTCTTCTTCTCTTATTGAGTTCTCTTGAAATTCCTTGATGTATTGAGTGATTTATGTGAGAATTTCTTTGATGCTTTGTAATCACAATTACTTCACATCAATAAGATCATCTGTTTCCCCAATCTGTGTTCTTGAGTGTTCTTCTCTTCTCAATTCTTGTGTGTTCTAATTGATTCTAATTATATCTTATTTTTTTTGAATTGGTATCGATCCACAACAAATTAGTATCAAAGCATAGGGTTTGTATTCGGGATGTCTACAAGATTTAATATAGAAAAGTTTGATTGGTTTGTGAACTTTGGCTTATGGAAGTTGAAGATGAAGGTGATCCTGATTCAGAATGGATTGGAGAAGGTGTTACTCAGGATATAAAAGAAGTGCAATTCGATGACAGATGAGAAATTTGAGGAGATAGATCAAAAGGCCCTTTCCACCATATAGTTGTGTTTGTCTAATGAGGTCTTACGTGAGGTGGCTAAAGAAACAACAACGTCATACCTATGGCTCAAGATGGAGTCTATATACATGACGAAGTCGATGACAAATCGTTTGTTATTGAAGAGCAAGTTGCACAAGTTAAAATTAGGTAAGAGACAATCCCTAAAATCTCATCTTGATGAATTTAACTCTATAATTATGGATCTAAGGAATATAGATGTTAAATTGGAGGATGAAGATCTTGCTATTACATTGTTTTGTTCTTTACCTGTTGATTACAAACATTTTCGTGAGACCATACTGTATGGGAAGGATGATGAGTTGGTTCTTGATGATGCCAAGACTGCTCTGCTACAACAGGAACTGATTGAGAATCAGTTGATTGGAGGTGGTTCTAGTGACTTACATAGTGAGGGACTTATAGCTAGGGGCATAACTTAGGAATGGGGTTTTGGTGATAAGAAGAAGAAGTATAGGTCGAAGTGAAAGCATAACATATCCAAGAATGTCATGTGCTATGGATGTCACAAGAAGGGTCATATCAAGAAGTTTTGTCCTAATAGAATATCTAGAGATAAATTTGGTGAATCATCTAGCACAAAGGATGATGCTGCTATAGCTCAATCTGATAGTGATGGTGATGTGTTAACTGTCACTGATAGTCAGACCAAGATTATGGATAGGTGGATCTTTGACTGTAGATGCTCTTACCATATTTGTCCCAATAGGAACTGGTTCCAAACTTACGAGACGACTCGAGGTGGAGTAGTTATGATGGGTAATGATGTTGCATGCAAAGTTGCCGGGATTGGGACAGTAAAGGTGAAGATGCATGATGGTGTAATCAGAACACTGTCTAATGTTCGACATGTCCTTGAGATGACCAAGAACTTGATTTCATTGAGTTCTTTGGATTGTAATGGATATCGTTGTGTGATCGAGGATGGAACGATGAGGATTACTAGAGGGGCTCTTGTTGTAATGAAAGGTAAGAGGATCGGGACATTGTATGAGCTTGTTGGTTCCACTATTGAAGGAGCAGCTGCGGTAACATCATTGAGTATGTCTAACTCGGATGTTACTAGACTTTGGCATATGCGACTTGGACACATGAGTGTCAAAGGCTTGACTGAACTCTCTAAGAGAGGGTTATTGGATGAGAAGCATATAGGTACTATAGATGTAATCCCCCAAAATTTTAGAAAACCTATAATTAAATAAATATCTTTTATTTGAAATAAATTAGCTTTTAAAATTATTTAGTTTGATTATTTTATTGATTTTGAGTATGTAAATTTGGATAGGAGTATTTAATAAATTAAAAATAAATATTTTGTTATTTTATCATATTATTTTTATTTAAATAAATTTTCAAACTAATATTTTACTAAAATTAGCCTTTTTGAACCAATATATTAATTTATATTGAATTAAATTATTAAATTAAATAATTTATCAAAATTATTATATTTTATTATTTTATAAATTAAGTTAAATTATTTTCCCCTTTCACTTTTTCCTTTTTTTTCTTTCTCCCTTTCCCCCTTTTTCTTCTTTCCTTCCTTTTCCTTTTTTTCTCCTTCTGGCCGCCTGCCAGGCCAGCCTACCTCCCCCTTCCTTGCGCCTGGGCCGTTGGCCCATTTCCCTCGCCCCAGCCACGCGACCCAGACCTGCCTTCATCTTTTTTCTTTTCTCCCCAAACCGGGCCGACCGCTGGTTTATTTCCCCCGACTGGCCTGCTCCTTTATTTCCTTCTTCCTTCTCAGGTCCCGACCCAGCTACGCCCCCTCCAACGCCTTCCCCAACTTGTCCTCATCGGCCAATGCTGCCACCTCGAGCACGACGGCCACCGTCCCTACAACCATTGCCACCACCTCCAACACACTCTCCCTCTCTCTCTTTCTCTCTCCCCTGTATTTTTTTCACCAAATTAGAATTGGACAGCCATGCACCCCGTCCCGCATGGCTCCCCTTACCTTTCTTCGTCAACCTCCCCCTGCTACCCTACGACACCCTACCATCCTAGACACTGCCGCTAATCAGCCCTTGCCCCCTCTCTTCTTCCTCTTCTTTTTCTTCTCCCCTTCATCCATTTTCTGCCCATCATTCCGAGCTCCTTACCCCCAGATCCTCCTTTCTCTCTCATTTTCTTCCTCTCCCAGTTCCACCCTGTTTTTGCGTCGCCACTACCGTCCGCCACTCCTGCCGCCTCACTAACCCCTGCACCGCTCCCTGCCACCCTCCACCTTAGCCTTGCGCCACCACAATGTCCCTCCCGAGCCATCCCGCAGCCCTCTTCCTCCCCTCTTCTTTTTATCCCTATATTTCACCCTTCTCGATAGCCCACCTGTAACGCCGCCGATCGTCGCCTTTCGGCCGCCTCTTCCGCCACCCAAGCCACCATTCAAAACCCTGCAACCCCCTCTACAATCACCATCCCTTAATTGGTCGAAAACAGCCCTTGCACCCCTCCATTTATTCCTCCACTTTTCCTTCCTTCTTAGCCCTTCCACCTCCACCCACTTCAGTAGCCACCTTCGCCACCTCACCGCCGCCGCCTTAGCCGCCCTTGGCTGCCAACAACCCATCCCCAGCATCCACCTACCCCCCCTCTTCACTCCTGCACCATCCCCTTGCCTCCAAACCTCCCCCATCTACCTTCTTTACTAGCCCAAATACCCTAACCCAACAATAACCATCTTTTCTCCTATCACCCCCTCTTCGAGCCCTTTTTCCTTTTATTTTTGCATGCAGCTCATGTTGCATATGTAGCATGAGTTCCTGTAATATTTGGTCATTTTTATTAAAATCTTTTAAGGTATGATAATATTTAAATTAATTATTTTCTTAAGCAAAATTTATAAAGTCTTATATCTTGATTTTCTTATTTCTAATAAATATTGATATTATTTTTTAGGTATTGGTGTTTCTAATCAAAGCTTGAATCTTTAACCGGGATACCGGTAAGATTCAAATTTTGAGAGAAATTAAGGTAATCGTTAAACCCCACTTAAACTCATGATAAACGTATGTTTACACATTAGGTATTTTAATATTTTATTATGGTTGATACATGGTTGTTAATATAAATTATATGTTTGCTTGTATTCTTTAATAAAAAGGAAAGTATGCTCTTTTATGTGATAGGTGTGGAAATGTGGTCTAAGGGAAGAATTTGACTATTAATGAAATCGTTAATTACTTATCTATGTTATTTTATGTTATTGTGACCATTTATGCATGAATAATATTATTGTGAGCCCTAGGGGCATTTTTGTAATATTCCTTGTGTTAGATTATGGCCTAATATGTGTAGGTGCTCATATGTATTATGTTAAAATATAATAGTTGGTGGAGTTGGATATTGTTAATGGAGTATTAATAATATTATTATTTCATGTGGTAATGTTAATTTAATAAAAGTAGTCAAATAAATGGGTAAAGTGTTAATTTTGAAGGAAAAGGGCAATATGATAATTTTACAAGTGAAAAGGGTATTGTGGTAATTATGGAAGTTAGAGGTATTATGGTAATTTTATGAGTAAAGGAAAAGATAGTAATTTTTCAAGTAAAGGGGCATTATGGTAATTTTTGGAGGTAGAAGGACAAAATAGTAATTTTATAAGTAAATGGTAATATGGTAATTTTATAAGTGAATGGCGAAATGGTAATTTTATAATTAAGGGGTATTATGGTAATTTTGGGAGTAAAGAGGGTAATATGGTAATTTTGGAAAAGGAGGGAAAAATGGTAATTTTGTAAGGAGAGATAAAAATGGTAAATTGGATGTAAAAGGGTAAAATAGTAATTTGTAAAGTAAAAGGGGTAATATGGTAATTTTATAAGTAAAAGGGTATTGTGGTAATTTTGTTAATAAAATGATATTATGGCGATTTGGAAGTAAGGGGTAGAATGGTAATTTAGTAAATTAAAAGGATATTAATGGCACACTTGGGAGTAAGGGGTAACTTGGTAATAATGATAACAATGGAGGATAACTTGGTAATTAAATTATGATTAGAAAGGGGAATTGGATAATTATAATAGAGAAAGGTAATTTAGTAAATTAACCAATAAAAGGGTGTTATGGTAATTTTAATAATGGAGAAGGGCAATATAGTAATTATATGAATGGAGAAGGGTAAATTAATAATTCTAAATATAGAGAAGGGTAAATTAATAATTATAGATATGGAGAGAGGTAAGTTAATAATTATAAATGCGGAGAAGGGTAAATTGGTAATTACAACTATGAAGAAGGGTAAATTAATAATTGTAATTATGAAGAAGGGTAATTTGGGATTTATAATAATTGAGAAGGGTAAAATGACAATTATAATAATTGAGAGGGGTGAAATGGTAATTATGATAAAGGAGAAGGGCAATTTGGTAATTTATCCAACTAAAGGGGTAATTTGGTAATTTAACCGATTAAAGGGTAAAGTGGTAATTATTTAACCTAAGGGACAAAATAGTAATCCTGATAATGAAGGAGGGTAATTTGTTAATTTATCCAACACAATGGCAATTTAGTAATTATAACAAAGGAGAAGGGCGATGCGGTAATTTAACCTACCAAAGGGGAAATATATTAAGGATAACAATTATGAAGGGTGAATGGTGATCTAAAAACCGTAGGAGATAACTTGGTAACCTAAACAGAGTAAAGGGTAATTTGGTAAATAAGCAACCTAAAGGGGTAATATGGTAATTTGTCAAGTAAGGAAGGGATGACCTAGCTATTATTTAAGTAAGGGGTAAATGAGTAAATTGTACCTGACATGTCATTGGGACTGCTGAATGTTATAATATGACTCAAATAGTGTTGAGTAGTAAGGTAAGATTATTTGATAATTAGTAAGTAACATGAGAATGAATCGTAATATAGAATTATATGAGATTATGATGGCCTTAATTGTTTCTTTGTGACATCTTGGATAACCATCTGAATAAGAAATGACGAATGATATCAGAACGATTGAAAGTGAATAAGTATCGGATTATTGTGCTTTTGGTGATCACCTTAATTAAGACACTAATACTTAAAGCGAAAGACCTCGAGATCGGGAATGGTGACTCTTTAGGAGTCGCTACCCTAAAGACGTGGTTTAGTCCACGATTATTATGGTATTTGCTGGTGTGCCTTTGTGCCCTAGCCAGGCCCTATATCTTACTCTTTCTAGCTCTACGGACCTAGTTACGAGGTATGCATACTTATGGATTAGGTGTCCTTGTCGGTAGGGTACTGAGTAGCTTTATGCACCAAAACGACCAGGGTACCTTTGTGTCCTTGGGTTCTTGGTTGAAGGGTACAGTAGCTTGTATGCACCGGTACGACCGGTGTACCTTTGTGTCCCGGGTTTTTTATCTTCCATTCGATGCAATTAATGGATTTGTTGTGCTGATTAAAGAAAGGAAAAATACTAATCATGAAAGTGAAAGATTATGAGCCGGGCCCAGTTGGATTATGATATTGATTACCGATCCACCTGTTATAATAGTGGCCCAGGAGCGTGTTGCCCTGGCAAGTAATTATGAGTACTGATCCACCAGATATAATAGTGGCCCAGGAGCGTGTTGCCCTGGATGATGTTGATATATATTCCAATCCACCGGCAATAATAGTGGGGGCCCCGAGCTCAATAAAATCAGTCATGTAATAAAGTTATGTGAATAAACACCATGTGAGTTGGGGCCATACCGCTCCACCGGCGAATAATAGTGGCCATGAGCGTTTTGCCCTGGAGATCGATCCACCGACATATAATAGTGGTTAGGTGGGTTATGCCCTATAAGTGACTGATCCACCGGCTAGAATAGTGGGGTTCTCACACTCACATGGATATAAAATATGAGATTGATTGAATGATGACAGAATAATGGCTTAGGCCTAAATGTATTGATTTTGCACTATGACATGGCTTAAGGCCAAAAGTATCAATTGTTCATAACTACCTATTGATATCTGATGTGATTCTTAATTATGTTAATGTTATATATACACATCTTGTTATATATGCATGTGGTTTTGTATTATGTTTGACGTTACAGGCCTGCTTTTAAGTGTGACTTTTAAGGGTTACTCAGTACCGTAGTACTGAAGGGTTCCATTTGTGGGGCCCTTGCCTATTCAATGGGCAGTGTCCCTTGCAGGTCCAATTTCAGGTGCTACTCAGTTGGGCAACGGGAAAGAGCATAAGGATTATCCGGACCTTTAGGGTTCTCCCTTTACTTATAATTTCCAGTTAAATGTATTTCTTGTCCTTTGTAACCACCACCGGTGGATTCTAATTTTGTAAAGTGTATCACGCTACTCTGATTTAAACATGTTTTGGAAATCTAGTAAAGTGTATCTCATTCCTTTAGCCTCAGCACTTGGTACTAGAACGGTATGAGTGAACCGGTCTGGTACTAAGTGTGGCGGTAATATCCCCCAAATTCACCGTTTTATATTTTGCTTCCGCTATTTGTTTTAAATAAAATGAAAATTTTCACTAGTGAATTTTGGGGGTGTTACAATGGATTTCTATGAGCACTGTGTGTTTGGCAAGTAGAAGCGGGTTAGTTTTTCAAAGGCCACACATAATACAAAGGGGCCTCTAGATTATGTTCACTCTTATTTGTGGGGTCCTGCAAGGGTGGTTTCCAAGGGCCTCTAGATTAGTAACTAGGAAGTCTGACTTGCCTATCTTTATGGCCACATCTTTATTACGTTCCAATATAACCCTAGAAGTAAATATCATAGAAATAAACATAGACGAAGATGGAGAAAAAGAATCTCTAGCTATAAAAGTAGAAGATACAAATGATAGAGAAGCCCCCAAATCAAATAACACATAAGCTAGTAGCTAGAGGATGGAGAATGCATGAGTGACCACATCTAACTAGCTGTTAGCTTTTTCTTGGCTAATGACATTTAAATGCTTGCTTGTCTTTCCTCCCTTGTATCCTCCATAATACCTTCCATAAATTAGGGTTTATCCTCCTTCTTTAGGAATAAGGGAGGCCCATATAGTCTCCCCTTCGCCTTCCTAGGCTAACCACTAGATGGAGTAGGTGACCTCTACCACTTCCATTATGGTTTGTAGGGTTGCTATTGGAAGGCCTACTATTATGGTATCATTGGTTCCTAATCCTAATATTGAACTTGCTAATATTGAAATTCAAAAGACCAGTGGTCCAACTAACCACACTTTCTATATCAAATTGGTGTGCCTCAATCTTAACCACAAAATTGACACATGAAGTGCCTTGGCTGACCCCATGATCAGCCCTAACCTCCTGATAAATCATGTTTTCATATTTAACCTACGTGAGGGTGGAATTAACCTCATTGTGAAAGCCCCCAAGGTTCACCTCCCCAGTAATGGATTCTGCCTCTAGAACTCTAGGTCTCCAACTTTCTCTTACCTAAGATGAACACCTACTTCTAAGCAAATATAATAGCGATACATGCCCACTCGTATAACATTACTAAGTGCTCAAAAAGCCACAACACTCCCCATCCTTTAGATGATAAAATGGAGCCCCATCTCAAAATGGTAAACCTTTTTGGAATCATTAACAACAATCCCTAGCATAAGCACCAATGACTTAGTAAACAAAGCGTGGTACTACCTCATACTCATGCTTTCCTAATTTAGTTCCATGAACTCCTTCAGCTTATCCCTTTTAAGAATCTTGGGGTGAAACTTAGCATAAATCACTAGCTTGAAGTTCTCGCAAAATATATACAACCCTCCTTACACATGACGACCTAACCACTAGGTTTCAGCGATTCCCTATAAGAAAAATGCTGCAATGCTTCCCTTCTGAGAAGGTAGGCAATCAATAGCCTCATATATCCTATCCATATCCAAAATCCATCCCTTCGGGATGATGATAAATTCATATTTTGACATATTTTATACCTTTATAATCTTAGTTTTTACTATTTTATTTAAGTAATATAGGTAAATAATTATGATTTTATGTTTAAGTAATAATAATTACACAAATATTATTATTTAAGCTAAAATGATACAAATTAAATAAATTTAGAGCATAATTTTATTTATTAATTTTTATTGAATTTTTTTGTAGTTTTTTTCAATAAAAGAAAATAAAAAATTAATTTGACCTTTGGACCAAGGGTCCAAAGGCTTGGGAACAACAAGAAAAAAACGAAGCCAAATGGGAGCATATATGGCTCAGCTAGAGGGAGTAAAAAAGGAGACGAATGATAAAAAAATTCAAGGAGGAGATTTGCATGGTAGTACGATGCATAGAAGGAAGCAACCGTCAGTGAAAAAAATTCAAAAAAAGGAGGCTAGCAATAGTAGGATGGCCTAAATGGATAAGGATGTAAACGGGGCGGGTTCGGGGTAGGTATACTATACCAATATCCGTACCCGATAAGAAAATCCGTACTTGTACCCGAACGAGTATCCGCTAACACATCCATATCCGTATCCGTTGGATATCCATTACCTGACAGATTATTCGTTTACCCGTTAATAGATATTATCTAACTGATAAATCCATTACCCGATGGATAAACCCATTTATAGTTAAGCTAAATGAAAATTTTAACCTTAATTTATACTATATTTATTTTAAAATTAAGGGTAAAAAAGTAATTATATATCGGGCAAACAAATACGGATATAGATACAGGTATGGTTACGGGTATGGGTAGGGATATCACATACCCGTATCCGTACCCAAACCCGATGGTTATTTTAATCCATCCTCTATATCTGTATCCGTACCAGTTTATCCATATCCATTTAAGTATCCGTCGGATAAAATCCGTCGGGTTTCGGGTAAAACCCGCCCCGTTTACATCCTTACAAATGGAAGCATAAGAAGTAGGGCTTATGCAGAGGTAGGGAGGATCGCTCGAAAAACAAAAATTAAAAAGGGAGTAGGCACGGAACTCAAAGGGGCAGAAGCTGTAAGCTGCAAAGAAAAGGAAATAAAAGGGTGAGGATGTAAGAGGGAAGTGGCAGGAGAGCAGCATAAAAATAGAAAGAAAAGTAGAGAGTTAGAAGGCTCTGTTGAGTAATTGCCGCAAGGAGAACAAGGAAATAGGGAGAAAGCCGTCAAGTGTGGTAATACAATGCATGAAAACTGAGGATATGCAATGAGGCAAAGAGAGGTTGTGCAAAAGAAAGAAAAGAATTTTATACACAAATTAAGGGAATTGAGAGAAAATGTATCTAGTACAAATTAATTTAGAAAAAAAATTAATTTTTTATCTAAATAAATTTTTATTATTCATTTATAATTTTTTTTTATTTTTCTATTTTTAATTTATATTTTGGATATATATTTCTATATAATTAATTCAATAATTATGGTTGGCTGATTATTTGTTGTTAGTGAATAGATTAAAACCCTAGATTAGAGTTTTACGTATTATTTTATTTTTCTTTGTTTCATGAGAATTTTCTTGGACTCTATTTTAATTTCTATCATATATATAACACTATATCAAGTATAATTTATTTGGTACATGCCTTGTTTTGGTTTCCTCATAAGTGATAGTATGTAAGATTATTTGCCTGCTAGGTCGCCATATAAATATACTAGAATTTGTGTATATAAATTGCAGCTAGGTTAGATAACACCACACCTAATATTTTTGTGATTCTAACCGAAGTAGTAAAACATTTAGATATGTGTACTTAGATTGATAGCCTTCTAATTATACTTCATGCATTAAATCTAGTTAAATATATGAGCCACTTGTTGCTGCTATACTGCTACCATTTAAAAGGTTTAATATTGGCGTTTTGTCATATTAATTAATTATGGGAAGTAATATAAGGTGTATGGACCTACTTTTGGTGTACAACTTGTTTTATTTCTTTCTCATGATTGAAAGATGACTTAGAAATTAATATTATATTTTGACCTAATCTAGTGGTGGATTTCAAATTCCCTCGCATATATATCATATATACGGTTTTTCGTTATTATTTTATTTTATTCTATTTATTACTTTTATTATTTTAATTATTTTATTATTTCATAACCCCCATTAGTATTTTTCGTAATATTTTATTTTCTGTTATTTAAGATTCTTATTTTTATTTATTTTTAAGCTATTTAAATATAGGTGAGTAATCTCAATCCTCAGTTTGGAATAATACCCTTATTTACCAATACTACAATTGATAACAAGAGAGTTTAAATTACGTGTCGACTACGCCTTATAACCTTCCAAAGAAAATCTTTACCTATAACCTCATATAAGTAATGTGAAGGTAGTGGTGGCAACTAAGGTTGAGACGGTATCAAAAGAATTCAACGAATTCCCAAAGGTCTCTTCCAAATGACCAATGCGCTTGTTATGTGTCATGACAAACTAGCAGTGAGTAAGAAAACATGTTAAGGAAAGTATTCTTAGCTTACTAACACATGGTACACATAATTACATTCAAAGGCCACCTAGGCTACCTGTTAGCTATTCCTCACAAGTTAATCAAGGTGTTCAAAGAATCATATTTTTTGAAAAAAAATTATAAATAGAGTGATAAAAATAGATGAGGGATTGTTTGAAAACCATATTCAAAATGTGTTAATCGAAACCAAAAGCTTTGATAACAACTTGTAACACCTCAAAGTTTACTACTGAGAAATATATATTTATAATAGAAGCATAAAATCAAAATATCAGATTTTACCGTTGTAACTAACATAAGAATGGTTTACCAAACTATTCTTAGATCAATCATAAGCCTACAATCATTTTTAGTAAAAATAAGACAATTAAAAAGGAAAGAACATTTTATAATTTAAATATGAGGTTTGGATATTAACCTTAGGTTAAAATAAAACAATAAAACTAAGGGATGCCTTGTGTCAAATATTCAAAAATGTAGCAAGGTAAAATATCATCCGAATTACATAACTCTTCACCCAAACATCCAATATAGATAAAATTCATTTGTCTCCACACATTGCAATAAAAGAAACAAAAACATCCACTTGGTCCTCAAAGATTTTTACAAAAGCATTAGGGCTCATAGGAATGAGCAACACCCTTGAAAATAACGGTCAGTATGCTACGTAATACAAAAGGTAACCATACAATCAAGTCAAGGATAAAGCTTTTAAAAAAAATAACTCATAACAGATGATAAGTATGCATACAATGTACAAAATGTATCATAAGATAAATATTAATCAAAATGGTTTTATTAAATATAACCATGTTCATTCTCTTACATACATAGAGTTTAGGGACGTTGCTATTCTTAAACTAGTGGAATGGTCTCAAGAACCTTCTCATGGAGAACATACCCAACCTACTTTTATCATTTGGAGTAATGGAACTAAAAGCATCACATTCTCAGGGAAAAATACTCTAGAGACACTATTATCATATATTGGAATGGATATGACAGAATCACTTTGATCATGAATAAAGCTCTCTTCACTTCAAATCATTAGTGCCTTATCCCTTAGGTTACTCAGTTTATATTCTTATTCATGATGAGCATAGTGTCATGCGGTGACAAGTTTGAAGCTCATTGGGAACATTTTAGAGTGAAGTAGAGCCTTCTAAGAGGCTTAATATGGCTAAGTATCTACATTAAAGGAGTCTAATACACTCTAGAATTTTCTAGTAGGCCCTAAAAAGTTCTAGAGGATCCTAGAGAAGTATGGATTATTATATAATATTGTAGAATAAAGTGGAAGTGAGGAGAGTTTTCAAGACTGTTCTTGTACATATTAGAAGGTAAGGGAATATGGTGGAATATGCTAGACTCAAAGGATGAGGAGGATGTAGTTAATGAAAGGTCTAGAATCTTCTATTTGAGAAGGTGGAGTGGAGGCCTCAACTATAAAAGGAGGGGACCTTATTTTCTCTAAACCATCAAAGAATTCTCAAGTCTTGTGAACTCTCTACCTTCAAACACATTATATTCTAATATAAAGGTTCCTTCTTCCTAATTCTCTTGTGTTCCATACTACTCAAAATATTATCGTAGCATTAATTTAGATTAATTTGACTTGATTTAGCTTCACACAATGATTGTGACTAAGTGGGTGCAGTGTGGGACTCTAAAAGAAGAGTTAGAATATGACAGTTGGTATCAAAGGTAGTTTGAGGGGAACCATGCCTCTGCAAGTTTGCTACAATGGATAAATTTTAAGAGTAGTAGTATGATGGGGGAACACATTGATATCATCACTATGGTGGATGTGCAAGTAAAGAAAGTAAGTTATGGGAAGTACAAGGATGTCCTCGTCAGGTTCAAGGCTAAGTTTTTAAAGGTAGAGGATCTTATAGGAGACATTAAGGATCTAAGAGAAGACCTTGACGAAGTGATGAATACTATGACCAAGCTAAATGACGACTTTAATGTAACCCAAGATATCTTAGTGAACATGATGGAGGATAACACTAAGGGAATGAATGAAGACTCAATCCTTTTTAAGGCTTCTATGGAACAAAATATGGGGAAGTTAAAGGTATGTTAAAGGAGATATTTAATGAATTTGCCACCATACGGGAGGATATGACCCAAAATAGGAGAAGTGTGGCATTCAACACCCTCTTAGAGGGTCCTAAGATGGTGGATACACCAAGGCCTGCACCTTTTTTAGGCCTATAGTATGCCAAGGTACTTAAAAGCTTCTTTTTTCACATGGAATGTTTCCTTGAGAACTACAGGATCATTGATGAAAGAGAAAAGGTATGCACTGCCTCTCCTTTCCTTGTTGATACTATTATAGTATGGTTGTGAAATTTTTTTAATGATATGGAGCTAGGACGAGCTACCTTCACCACTTGGGTGGAGTTTAAGTAGGAAATTAAGAAATAATTTTACCCAAGGAATGTTGGGTTCTTGGCCAAGGTAAATATGCAAAAACTCAAACAGACTAGTTTAGTGGGGGAGTATGTAAAGGAGTTTGTGGAACTAAATTTAGAGCTACCATGAATAAATGAGGATGATTTGTACTTCAAATTTATGATGGGCCTCCAACCTTAGGTTTGAGTCGAAGTTGAGAGGTGTGGTGTTACAAGCATTGATGATGCTATGGCCAGGGTAGAATCGTTCTTGAACCTCACCTTTACCTAAGAGGCTCCGTAGGGAGACAAGAAGAAAGGTGAGGGAGTTGAATCTAGGGAAGGACGAGGCCAGAGTCCTTCAAAAAGTCCCTAAGATTCTTATCAAGATAGAAGGTTAAGTGGTAGCAATAGTGGACACTAGTGGTAGGAAAAGGGTAAATAGGGAGACAAGAACCCGAATTGTTTTCCATGTGGAAAGCCACACTTTGCTAGGGAATGCCCACAAAGGCGGAAAATCACAAATTTAATATTTGAGAGGTTCAAGGAGCTAGAGGAATCTAAAGAGTCTAAGGAGAAGGAGCCACGACTCAAGGGAGACATGCAACATGTCTACATGGTTCACTCTGTCCCTAAAGGGAAACATGGTAATGGGTTGACATATGTGGATACGGATGTTTTTGGAAAGCTAACTATTGCACTAGTGGATACTAGGGCCACTAACAACTTCATTTGTCTAGGGCTCACTCAAAAGCACAAGTTAAGAATTAAAGGGAATATATGTAACATCAAGGTAGTGAACTCTAGCCCACAACCAATTCATGGGATCACCTTGAATGTGCCTATCAATATTGGAGTTGCTTGGAAGAAAAGATTAACTTGACAGTGATAGATCTAGATGAATATCCTACAACATTGGGCCAAGACTTCTTCAACATCATGAAATCATGTGTAATGCCCACGGATAAGACTTTGTGCATATGTGATGGGGAAGACTTGTGCATGGTGGAGCTTCTTTGAGATTTGGATATGAAGGGAATGAAATGCTTGCTAAGGGTTAACACAATCTCAACAATTAAGGGCGAATCAAAAGGAGTGCACCAACCTTAGACAGGCCTAGAATCTTGGAAACAACAAACCTACCCCAAAGAGGTTACTAGACGAAAATGAAAGGAATGCCAACACCAGTAGATGAAGACCCATAATGAGGGTGTTGCATATTTAGGTGGGAGAGAATGTCAAGCAGTGACAAGTTTGAAGCTCATTGGAAGGTTTTAGAGCAAGATAGAGCCTTCTCGGAGTCTCAGTATGGCTAAATATGTATATTAAAGGAATATACTACACTATATAATTTTCTATTGGGTCTTACAAGGTTCTAGAGAGTTCTAGAGCATCCTAGAGAAGTATAAAATATGATAGAATATTGTAGAATAAAATAGAAGTGAGGAGAGTATTCTTACACATAAGGGAATGTAAGGGAATGTGTTGGAATATTCTAGACTCAAAGGATGCAGAAGATATAGTTAATAAAAAGTCTAGAATATTTTATTTGAGGAGGTAGAGTGGAGGCCTTAAATATAAAAGGAGGGACCTCATTTGCTCCAAACCATCTAAGAACTCTCAAGTCTTGTGAACTTTTTACCTTCAAACACATTTTCTTATAATATAAATCTTTCTTCTTCCTAATTCCCTTATGTTCCATACTACTCACACCATTATCTTACCATTGATTAGTGTTATGCCGACTTGACTTAGCTTTACAAAAGGATTGTGACTAATCGGGTGCCACACGGGACTCTATAGGAAGAGTCAGACTGTAACAAAGGGTCCAAATTTTCTTAATCCATTGGAATGAATTGAAGCACCTTCTAAGTGATAATACACCTGAACAATTATTATCATCTGATGGAATAAATATGAAAACATCACCTTATCAGGGCAAAAAGCTTCTGAGCTACTATTATCATCGGGTGAAACAGATATGAGAACATCACTTTTGTCTGACTCATGTAATCTTTCACTTTAAATAATTAATGTCTTAACCATGATTTATTCATAGGTACATAACACATTAGAATATGTTAGAACATCAAGTTGATCACAAAGTCATTCTCTAGAGTCAAGATCATTATTTCTTAAAAAGTTACTATTTATATGGCTGTTAAACATTATTTTTACAATGATATCATAACTTTTCAAGCGGAGATAAAACACTTACCATATTAAATATATATTCTCAAAATACTAATGTTAACAACATATTCAAGTTTCAACATTTAACTCTACCATTTTATACATGTGATAAAAGCCTCTTTGGTTTTTAGGCTACTATCCCCTAATCAACCTATTTTCATACTTTATTAAACTTAGGTTAATCAAAGATACTCCACACACTTAATATAGATTAATTATCAAATTTTGGATGATATAACACCTTAAGATATTGTGATTCCTATATTTAACCCAAATTGACCAAAATGGCCTTTTCGGTAATGTAACCCTTATTTCATGTGAAACTAAAGTGTTTAATTACATTATTACCAAATCAACATTTTATGCAAAGGAATTTCCATAATAATTTCATATTCATCATAACATAATTAAAACCCATGATAAAACCATATTTCACACTAAAGGCTTTTACCACAAAAAATAACAATATCGCATGAACTATACTTACTTTTTTACTATCATACAACACCAACCACATGTCACAATGTCAACAAGCATGTATTATTTCTCAAAATCACAATGAAATGGTGTAACATAAAATCATTTATAGAATTTAACAATCAAAAACCCTAAACTATGATAAGTATGCTTACAAAACTGGCTCTACTCTCTAAGTTTGCAAAACCTATTCTCCATCTTCCAAAACAAAACACCTAAGAAAGTCATAATAAAATATCTTTAGGGTTAAACAAACTAAGTAAGAGAATAATTAATAAATTAGTAGGATAAAGGGAGGAAAATAATTAATGGAGCCAACTACACATGCTTTCTTGCTTGCTCACTCACATTATAATCACAAGGAGAAAAACAATGTGTGCAAGTGTATTCATTAAAGAAAATATTATTCGGCGATCTTGTAAAACATGGTTAAATTTTAAAGTTGGTATGGGAGGAAAGTAAAGATGATGGAAGATTGGATTATAATCAATAATGATATAAAGGTAAGCCATCAATGATTTTTCAAAAATCCATTTTAATTCTCAAAATATATGACAAAGCTAATAAAATACAGCCACCTACCAAGTAAGTTTTGATAAACACTTGAATCAGTTACAACTACATGGGGAAGTCCCCTTTCTCTTGGAATACTACTACAATAGTTAGGAATTAAAGGACTTTTATCCTTACATTTCTAAGCTGTAGGCTACAAAATGAGGCTCATGACTCAATATTAATGACATAATACTTGCAAGATATTCAAACCAACAAGATATATATTCCTAAATATATATTGTTAATGTTTCATTAATTGGAAAATAAATAATAGCCTAATTTCAACTTGTCATGATTGTCCAAGAAAATTAAATTAAAATAAGTATGATCAAGTGATCATATGGTAAAGGGGCATAGTGAACAAATAAAAAAAATAACAATACTTTAAATTAATAGCAATAAAGACTTACCAAACTTGATATAAACAATTACTCAAACGAATAATAAAAATGTGAACCTATGTGATTCTCTAACTCCAATATGTAGTGTATTATTGAATTTACTCCATGAACAACAAACATATAACCTTACATTATTCAATATATAACCCATCTCAAATGTTTTTGTAGTTGATAATATTAGTAAAAAAAAATGAACATATCTCTATTTACCATAAAAATATACAGATAATTTGTTAATTTATATAACTACCTAACATGGATTATAAACAGTTGAATGCATTTTTTGTATCATATATATCACTTTAGTGTTCAACATCAAAGTACCTACACAATTTTTTGAGATTTGATGATGTTAGTAAATAAAACATATTTCTAAAAAAATAATATGATAATGTACTAACACAAAGAAGGAAACACTAAAATGTTTGCCTTATAAAACTACATCAAATTATTAGTCATCACATAATTAGCTTAATTATCCTAGTCAAAATTAGCTACTCTCTCATAGTTATATTTCATACATGTCAATCAAAATCAAAAGAAAATAAAATGAGAATGTGTGGGGTATTATTAGCTCATCTACTCCCCACCCACATCTACCATTGATCTTTTGCCTTTATAGCTAATAGCTTTTAATTTGCCTCCAACACTAAAACTAACTTTCCAACCTCCTTCATTTTAAGACATTGAGGAAATACTTCTTATGAGACTAAAATTGAAGTGTTATAGAGTAGATTCTACCAAATTCTTTTTAACAAGGTGAAGTCATAACTGTAATTCAAATGAAAAGATATGAGTAAGAATTACTGAGAGGAGAAAAGTAGAGTAGAAGCTTCATTTTTTTAATAATTAAATTCCAACTAATTTTTTTAATTCCATATGCTTTACTTTCTTGGAAAATTAAATTATAAAAAAATAAATGTATTTTCTCAATGGAAAATTAAGAGTACTAAGTTTTATAGTGTTTTGCAACACCCCAAAATTCACTATTTTGTTTAAAAAATGGAAGCAATTAAATTAAAAACTTGTAAATTTTAGGGATATTACCACCATACTTAGTACTAGACCGATTTACTCCAACCGTTTCGGTACCAAGTGTTAAGGTTGAAAGGAATTTTATAATCAATTTGGATTGAATCAAATCAAGACTTCAAATAAGAGTGCATGATAATGAGTAATAATCTAGAATATAGAGTCAGAGTTCCTTAAGAGAAAATAAGTCAACAAATGTTTAAAAGTTAAACTTGGGAAACCCAATATAGAAATGAAATAAGAGAAGGAAATAAAATAACATGGAGAGAGAATTCGGCCATGTCACTCTCGATCATCGAACCAAGCCCAAGATTAACACTGAGTCTCACCTAATGTCTTATGAATATTGAAGACATCAAAATATGCATCACCCACCTACACAAAGTCAAAAAGACCTACTGCTCATGGAAATGAGCAACACCCATAAAAGGGGTGATTAGTACGCTATGTACTAAGCAAGGTAACCATGCACTAATGCCAGTACATAAAAATGCATAATCCATAAAATAGCATACAATCAATTCTAATAAATAATAAATAAAGGCAATTTATAATCTGAATTAAGTAATCAATTAATCTCTTATCAATACTCATTTCACATCATGCTCTTTGTCAAATACATGTGAGTGCAAGAGCCCTACTATTATTGATGGTGGACAAAAAAACACACAGGATATAATGCACCTGACCATTATTATTATCCTATAGGTCAGTCACATATAGGGCATAAGGCGGGATGCCCTAACCACTATTCCTTACCAATGGACTGATTTAGCTCCTGCCCCCATGGTGTTCCACTATAAGTACTTAGAGTCTTTTATGTATCTTAGCAACTCATGTTAGGTCTATCAAGCTCGAGATCCCTCACTATTATAATTAGTGTGCCGAAACATAAAGGGCATAAAGCTCCTGACCACTATTATAATCGAAACGTCCTAACCACTATTCCTAACCGGTGGATTGGATTGGACCCGGCTCAATAATCTTTCACTTTACATTATTAAAGCCTTAAGTGCCTTATTCAAAATTTTAACCCTAGACATGCATGACTAACTCCCTCTATGCTCATCTTCTAAAAAGGATCCATCTCCCATCATAAGACCCATTCACCTTCTAACTTCATCCAATATTCTTTCCTCCTTACCCTAACTCACACTAAAGCCCATTTTACATGTACTTGGGTCAAAACCCACTACCTTACACTTCCCAGTCCACTCATCATCTCATCCTAGGGTTTAATTCTGAAACCCTAATTTAGACCTAAGGGTCCATCCTACTCCACCTCACATGACCCAAGTAAATTTAACACTTCACACATCACAACCCATAAAATCCACCCTCGTTATCACCCTTTAATCACCAAGTACACATATGACTACAAAACCCTAAGTAGTCACACTAAACCCTAGTTGACCACACCAAATCCTAGCTTGGTCTCCTATGCACCTTTATTCAGTCTCACGTGCTATTTTTCATCTAAAGGTTTCAAACACTCAAAAAATAATTCCATCACCTTCATCACACCCCAAATCAACTTTCCATATGTAAATTTCACACCTATGCAGACTTTACACACCCCATGCAACCCTTCAAACTTTTTCATGTAAGCCCTAAAACTCCCACATGAAACCTAGATTCACTCATGCAAACTCTAGATTCTTACATACATACTTAGATCCTCCCATGCATACCCTAGATCCATTCATACAAAACCCTAAGTTCCTCCATAAGAAACCCTAAATTCCTCCATGTGAAACCCTAGATTCTTCCATTTATGGCCATGTAAAATTTAGGTTAACTCCACATCACTTCAACCCACAACATCATATTATATAACATAGTATGCATGTATTATAGGCCCAAATCACATCACATCACATTCACAACAAAAACATATGATATACAAATCATAAGATAACATATTTCATACCTCAACTCCAAGCCGCACCATACCTCAACAAAACATATAAGGTACATCACATATTATGGCACATGACACACAAGGCATATAAGACACATTAAATATATACGGTCTTAGCTATACCCTTACTATATACGACACTGGTTTTAGAGCATGCTCCTATGCCTCCTTAGAGCTTTGATTGGTCTCACCTATAAGGGAAAAGCTAATCATTAGATTCCATCCTATTGAAAATAATATTATTTTCTAATTTATTCTAAGATTAGGGTTTTGGATAAAATAATAATATAATAGTAATAACACTAGCTAAATACTAATTTTGCTAAAGTAAAAGTAATAATAGTCATATTGTAAAAGATGATAATATAAGATTTGAAGATTTTACCGTAATAATAGTGATGATGATGATGATGATGATGATAATAATAATAACAATAATAGTAATGTGCAATAATAATAACCATAATGATAATAATAATAATAATAATAATAATAATAATAATAATAATAATAATAATAATAATAATAATAATAATAATAATAATAATAGTATAATGTAAAGTAGGGGTTCGACCCTAGTTTTAAATAATAATAATAATAATTAAATTAAAAAAAGAATAGGGCCTCACCCCTTAATAGAAATAATAATAATAATAATAATAATAACAACATTAGTAGTAGTAGTGGTAGTAGTAATATATTCTAATATAATGGAAATATAATAAAATAAAATAATTAAAGCTTGTATATATAGTGAAAAAGGGTTGAGAGGGTTTAGGGTTCCACTTTGGGTTGATGGTGACAAGCAGTACGGACAGTGGTGCACAGCGGCGATGGTAGTGGCAAAAAAAAGACAAGAAAATGTGAAAAGTTGAATTTGGGAAAAAAGAGTGGAAGAATGAGGGTGAAGTAGGGGTGTTTATGATTGTCTAGATGGAGAGGACTAGATTGAGGGTGGCGGCACAACCAAAGGTGGCGACGCACAACAATGATAGTGGTGGCCAAAAGTGGAAGATGAAGAGAAAGAGAGGGGAGATGGAGGAACAGAAAAAGAAGAGTAGAGGAGATAGAGGATGGTCTATAGGTGTTTTTGGGAGGTGTAAGGGTTAGTGGTGGCAGTAGAAATGGTGGCTAAGGGTTGTGCGAAGGGCGACAGATGGGGAAGAAAGGGCTGGTCGAGGGGGCTACGTTACACGACCGGGGTAGTTCATACAGAGCAAATCGAGGGAGATGGGAGGTGTAGTTAGTTAAAGGACAGTGTCGTGAGTACTTAGGTGGGTAGAGTGAGCAGCAACATTGGCCAACAGTGGTGGAAATAATGTTTAAAACTCTACTTTTGGGGGAAAGACTTGATTCTAGGCTAGGTAGGACTATTTATAGGGCTTAAATAAGAGAATAATGTTAGGGGAACAATGAGGGAATAGGGTAGGTCGGTTAGGGCTAATTGGCGGAGATGGTAGGTCGGCATAAATTCAAAAACATAGTAGGATAGTTGCATTGGAAAAGAAGGGGTCATGTGAGAAGAGAGGGAAGTAGGTTGGGTTAAAGGGAATGGCGAGATAGGGGGAGGAGAGTGGAGAGGAAATGGCTAGTCAAAATGGGCATAGCCGGCGGTGACATTTTCGGGAGGTTCGGGGAGTTGCAGGTTAACGGGGAAAGGGAGGATGGAAGATGAAGAAGGAAGGGGTGGCCAGTGGGGTCTAGGCAACCAAGAAGAAAAGAAAGAAAATTAGTCAAGCAATGAATTAAAAAATATGAGGAAAAATGCAGTGTGTTGGGCTAAACTTGATACGTCTGACTTTTGCTTCTTATTTCTAAGGTTTATAAGAGTTTTTACCTCTAATTTTAGTTGGAATTCTCCCTTTTTGTTCTTGTTACAGCCTTTGTGTTGTGAAAATTTGCAGGGTCTCAAGAAAAAAAAATCATGAAGGATAGAAAAAAGGATAAGCTTAAAGAGAGGAGAAAGGGGCAAAGAGGAGCAAAAGTTAAAGTGGAAAGAGATTTAGAGATAAAATGTAAATTATAGAATAAAATGAAAGTAAGAATGCATATTTAAAGTATATGGACCTGAAAGAAGTTAAATTTAGACTAGGAAAATCTGAATTTGGAGATCTTTCAACATCAAAGTTGTAGATCATTTTAATAGCTTTCCAACGCATCCAAAATCAGAGTAATCAGAGTTATGCTGAAAACTTTAGAGTCAAAATATACATCATTGTCAAAGCTGATACGGGAAGCCCATCTTTATCAATACCCTAGGGATGCATGAGGCGGTAATATAAAAACTCTCATTCTAATATCTCAAGGCAGCCTCCACCCCTCTTCTTTTTTCTCTTCTCTATCCTCTTCCCCAATTCATCAAGATCTCTCTTATAAATTAGAGACCGAGGTTCAAGAAGGTAAATTTTTGCAAGAATTTGTGAACATCAAGGGTATTATCTAATGATCTTTTCTCTATCTATGAAATATCTTGTTGTATTTAATATTATTGCTATGAATTTGGGTTAGATCTTGTGCTAAGGTGAAGGGGAATTTTCCCTCATCCTAATGTGTTGAATTATTGCATCTTTTTTTATTCAATTCATTATCTATATGTTGTATTATTGATTGATTGACGTATTTATAAACCACAGCCGGGTTCCAATTTTTGGAGTGGGAAATATATGTGAGATCAAGAGATAATCTATGGGAGAATAAATTGTAGGTCAAGAGATGATCAATTTGACCTCTACAAAAATAAAGGAGGAAACTTTATGGACATTAATGCATTACATTCTAGTAAACTCTAAGCTAGATATAGTCAAGGCCATAGATATGTAGTAGGGTGGTTGTGACTTGAGAAAGCACAAAACTTTCTATCCTTTTTGTCATGATTGATTATGATTGTTGAATTATTTTGTGATGTGATATTGGATTACATGTGAGGATCGGGGGCAATGAACTGGAACCTTAGCTCCTCTATTTATTTGAGTCACTTGAGTGCTATTCCTTTCTTTTTAGCTTAGTTAGTTATTTTAGTTAGTTTACCATATAATTTTTTATTTCATATTATCTTGTATTCTATACATAGCTAAGTTCTATCATTATTCTAGTGGTCATTCACCAATCCCTGTGGGATTGACCTTGACTACTACTCTGACCCCATGCACTTGCAGGTAGGAATGTGCTAGTGCTAAAGGAGAAAAAGGAAAGAAGATAGGGGTGGGCCGGCAGATAGGCACACTCAGGGGAAAAGAAGAGAAAAAGAAGAAGAAAAAGAAGAAAAAGAAAGAGAAAAGGAAAAAGAAAATAGGTGGATTGGGTTAATTAAATTATTTTTAGATATTTTAGATATCTAAAATAAATAAATTTAAATAAAATAATATTTAATTTTCTTTTTAGGCATATTTAGGATTTCTAAAATATTTTTCCTAAATTTTAATTTAATTAGAAAAATACCTAAATTTTTCTTAATTAAAATATTTATTATTTTCATCTCAATTTTCCTCAATTAACCTCCTTTTATTCTAATTAAAATAATTAATTTAATTTATTTCTAAAATAAATCCTTATTTAGTTAAATTCTTTAAATTAGTGCTTTGGGGTATTTCATTTTTAGTGCCTTACTAAAGTTTTGCAATGTTGTTTCATGTGTCATATACAATTAATACATGTAATAACCTTTCCCTTTCAACTACCTATATCGCTTGTAAGACACAAACCATTAGTGGTCCTTGTCAAATAATGTATGGCCCATCGCCCACCTTGACCCACCTATGTTAAGGCCTAGTTAAAATCCAGCTTGCATGACTTGTGGGATCAGGTCGGGCCTTGTATCATAATACCAGCTTGAAATAAGGTGTGCTCATGTATTTCTTTCTTTTAATGCCTTAGCCTCCGAGTGACTTCATATTTCTTTATCGTTGTTTGAAAACTTTGGCTTCGCATCTCTACCATGATTTTAGTGTGTTTGAGAGGCTAAAAATCACTAGAGATACTAAAAAGTCACTAGTTATGCTTACTAAAAAAATGCTTTTGAAATCTTAACTTTTGGAAGGATTTCAAGAGATATTACTATAATGAAAAGTGCATAGTATATCAGCTAAGCAAGTAATGGTATTATATATATAATTAGGGTTGGTTATTATAAGAAATGTTATGGTTCTTATGTTCATTAAGTTAAATGCAACCTTTAGCTCTCTTGCCTTGTATGAAACTATGTCAAGGAAACAACAATATTACCATAAAGATGGTGAGGATGATGACCTTACAAGTAATAATTTCCACCTAAAAATGTCACAAAGTAGGAATAGAAAAAATTCATCCTTAGGTATCTCTTCCCCAATTCATCATGTAAATGCTAATGATAAGGAAAAATTATTACTTAATATTAATCCAATTAGTTATAAGTACAATTTCTTATGAGTAAAAGAGTGTGATGATGACTTATGCTATTTAGCTTACATAGGAATTTGATGCAAGTGTGAGATATATCCATCATGTTTATGTGATTTCACCCATAGAAATTTAGCAAAAAAAAAAATGAAAAGAAGGATGTTAAGACATGAAACTAAGTATCACGTATGGTAACCATGACCAATATTATAGTCATTAATTATTATATGAGAATCAAAATACATAACTCTAAAATTATAACTATCATAAATTTAAACCATGTTTTATAATTTTATTTTAACTTTCAATATGTTACACATATAGCTACTAAATGGCTACCGACATAAAATAACACAACCTAATACACATTTATGATATCATACCTTCACAAATATATCATATGACAATTAATGATTTTATTCCTCAAATTTTTAGCTCCTCACTATTTAACATATATATGGCATTCACATTCAAATGTAGTAACATTTTTGCACTAATGACAGGAACTAACATGGCTAATGGGACAAATGGCTTAACAAAGAAATTTGGTGGCTAAGATATATATATATATATATATATATATATATATATATATATATAAGATTGACAAAGATTATATGGAATGAAAGTGAGATATAGTGTGAAAGTGAAATATAGTTTATCTGTCAACCATGACTTTAATGGGACTAATCTTGATGCATTCATGATCTTCAATGTTTTGATTGTACATTGATGATGTTTTCCAATTACATTTAGTCTGACATTTGACATTAATGTGGCTAAGTCTACCTTGGGATCAAGGTTGCTCTCATTATTACTCAGGATCCTTTAAGGGAGTAAATATAATTTTCCACAATTTAGTTGGTAGAGCAACAATAGTTCAGCAATGGTATTAGCTCATAGATTGATTTAAGAGCCATTTTATTTATTAATAATAAGTTTTCTCGCAAGATATTTATTTGATTGAATAAATGATCATCTCACAATAATTTATTTATTTATTTATTTTCTCATTTGATTAAATGTAATGTAGGCTAACATACATAAGCTTCAACGCTTTTGACTTATATTAAATAAGTATCATATAAGCCTCCTAACTCAAGGCTACTAAAGTATAAAAATTATAATTCATCAAATATTATTAAATATATATATATATATATATGAAGATGATAAAGGAAAAATAAAAATAAAGAATATATATATGATTAGGGCTTAGTGAAACTTGTTTCCCCAAATTTGAATGAAGTTTATTTGTATTTAGCATCTTATAGGAGTTGGTTTGGGAACCTTAGCTTTTGTCTATAACACCACCATTTTTCACTACAAAAAAATAATCAATTTTTAACATTTGTGGAAGAAAAAATATGAAAATATTCTTATAAAAAATGAGGTTTTACTACTGTGTGTAACATAAGATAGAATCTCATATCCTAACTTATGTTAGACGAAAGGTTGAGCATCTAACCAACTGAACACAAGGAAAAACTAGAGTGCATAGTAATCACTTAAAGATATGAGGGCTAAGGTTTACAGCTGAAGAATATGTATGCCTAAAAATAGTAAAAAAAATTATATATGATAGAAGAAAACATTAACCAAGGGAAAAAGAATACTAGAGAAAACACCTCAATCACTTATTGACCAATAAAGGGAGTGCCTCCGAAAATGCCCACACCCACATAGCCCAACTATTCTAGAGAAGATGTTGGACCATTGATGGGTTATCTTCATATATCTACACAAGACATCTTATTAATGGTTTTACGTAGGGGATTTTAGCAGCAACTCTATTAATATCCATACATACTGAGCAAACCAATCTACCACTATTATGCAGATCATGATACAAGTAAGATCCATACAACATGCTTATGCTACAATGTAAAAGGTTATGTATTCAACATATCTATTATGCCATTCGTATACTATCACACAAGGTCATTCTAGATATACTTAGATCTATGAAAATATACTTTATTATAATCATATATACATATATGTCATATTATACCTATCGTATTTCTAAATTAATAAGGATAATATAAATTGGCACAAATTCTCATTTAACCATTTTATAAAAATATGGGATATTACAACACTACCCTGTTAAAGATTCTAATTCCTTAAGCTCATAAAATCTTATCACATCAATACACATAAGGTCAAACACACATTATGTTCACAATCAAGGAAAAGGCTATTGCCTCCTTATAGAAAAAGGTTTATACTTAAGATAACAACTATGAAAACGAATATAGATACTTGGGTAAAATTTCATCATCAACCTCCAAAGTATCCTTCTTTCTACCATATCGTCACCACAAAACTTTCAGTAAAGGAATGGTCTTTGTACGCATTTCTCTATTATTGTTGTCTAGAATACTCACTGATTGCTTCTCATAAGTTAAAATCTCATTAAACTCTAGCAACTCTAGTTGGATAACATGTGAAGGATCTGTTACATACTTTTATAGCTATGATATATGGAAGACGTTGTGCACACATGACAAATCCATCTATAGAGCTAAGAAATAAGCAACTTCACCGACAAAGTTAAGAATCTCATACGGTCCAATGTATCATAAACTAATCTTACCCATCCTACTAAACCATGTGACTCCTTTAGTGGGAGAGAACCTTAAAAGGAGTCTCTCACCCACCCTGTAACCATCAATCTAACTTTTCATATCTGCGTAGCTCTTTTTTTTTGGTCCTAGGCAACTCTAATCTAGTCTTGAATCATATTGATGTACCTAGTCATCTCCTCAATCATCTTGGGTCCTAACACAAGTGTTTCATTGATGTTGTTCTAACATGAGGGACTATAACACTTCCTTCTGTACAAGATTTCAAAAGGCATCATCTTGGTACTAGCATGATCACTAATGTTGTAAGTTAACTCAATCTAGTCCAAATGATCTTCCCAACTTTCTCCCAAAATCTAGCACATGCGGTTAAAGCATGTCTTCTAGAGTTTGAATGGTCCTCTCTATATAACCATCCATAGTTGGGTGAAATGTCTTACTCATGTTCAATTGAGTACTAAAGGTGGCTTATGATTCTTTCTAAAAGTGTTACAAAAATCTAGAGTCTTGATCGGATATAATGTTCATAGGAACTCCATGAAGTTTACTATGTGCTTTTTATAGGCATTGGTTAGTTGCCATAAGCTCAAAGTTTCCTTCATTAGTATGAACATGATTGACTTAGTTAGATGTTCCACAATAATCTAAATAGAATCAAGACCACTATAAGTCCTCTATACACTAAGCATGGTGTCCATTTATATAATTTTCCACTTCCACTTGAGAACTTCCAATGGTTACACTAACCTTGCTGGTCTCTTGGGCTGAATCATGACCTTGTGAAAAGTTAGATATTGAGCAATGAACTTTGCCACTTCCCACTTTACATAGGACAACAAACATGTATTCTTTAGATCCATGTATAACTTGTCTACTCTAGGATGAATTGATTAAGAAGTGTAATGTTTTTCCTCAAGGATCTTCTTCTTAAGCTTTACACACCCGTGTGGTACACACCATCTACCACAATATTGATACTACCATCATCATGGACCTAGAATCCTTCAAGTCTACCTTTCAAATACTTATCTGGATTATCTCAAGCTCAACATGGAACTTTATTAGCTTGGATCAGATAGTTTTATTCTTATAACTTTAGTTTTCTTAAGGCATAAGCCTCCACTCTTTCAAGTTGCATAAGCACACAACCCAGTCCATGCTTGGAACTATCACTATATACCTTAAAACCATTAGACCCACTTGGCAATGTGAGCCCTAGGGATGAAGTTAAACGACCCCTTCAACTTCTCAAAGCTTCACTAGACTTCTTGTACCATTGGAATTGTGTAGCCTTCTTCATTGTTATGTCAACGGTCTTAGAATATTATAAAAGTTTACCATGAACCAATGCTAGTAATCGGATAACCCTAGAAAATTACTCACCTCCTTCATAGAAGTGGGAGCTACCACTCAAAAACAACTTGAATCTTAGCAGGATCCACTGCCACACCATCCTTAGAGATCACATGACCAAGAAAATATATTTGATCTAATTAAAACTCACACATTGAGAGTTGCATACAGTTTGTGTAATCTCAACAAGGCCAAAGTCTACCTCAAATATTGTTCATGCATCTCTTAGTCATGGAGTAGCTGAGGATATCATCGATAAAGACCATGGCAAACTATTCCAAGAAAGGATACAATATTTGGTTCATCAAGAACATAAAAGATGGAGGGGCATTAGTGAGTATGAAAGGCATTACTATGAACTCATAATGGCCATATCTTTTCTAGAAAGTAATCTTAAGAATGTATAGCTCTGCTATCCTCAATTGATGATAGCCTTATCAAATATCAATTTTGGAGAATACCTTAGCTCCCTTGATTTGATGGAATAATTCATCAATCCATAGCAATGGATAACAGTTCTTTACTATTGCTTGGTTCAATCTATGATAGTTGATGCAAAAACTCAGGCTTCTATCCCTCTTCTTCATGAATAGCATTGATGTTTCCCGCAACTATATGCTTGGTCAGATATAATCTATCTCCACAAGCTCTTCTAACTAATCCTTTATCTCTTTTATCTCTACAGGTGCCATAGAGTATGGAGCCTTAGATACCAACTCTATTCCTAGAAATACATCCACAATTAACTCAACTTTCTAAATTTGCGACATTCTTAGAATCTCCTTAGGGAAAATATTAGGAAATTCACGAGCTACCACCATCTACTCTAATAAGGTCTTAGCTACTTCTATGTCTCTGACACTACATAAGTAAAGTGGATATCCTTTTTGTATAAAGTTAATCAATGTGCTTGGTAACATGAGCTTTGTAGAAGGATTAGATTTAGACTTCCATTATGAAACCCTAGTACCCTTTGGTTCTTGCAGAATCACTTGTTCTTACACATAATCAATTAGCGCTCTATATTTTCCTAGCATATCTATATCAATAATTACATTAAATTCATGCAACTCTAGCTCTATGAGATCCAACACAAACTTTATTCCTCCTAATACCAACATAACTCCTTGATATAACGTAGAGCATGTAATCCTATCCCTATAAGGTAATAGATTAAAAGTATAAATGCTACTTGAAGGGATAAGGTAGCTCTAGTTACAAAAGTAGATGCAATACAAGAATGCAAAGCACCAAAATAGAACAATATGTAGGGAGAATGAGTAGAAATAGTGAGCATACCGATCACCACACGACCCAGCATTTTACCTCTACTTGACTCATCATGTTTAGGTGTCCTACTAATGGAACTCCTACGGCACACATTGATCCTTGCTCTTGTTGAAAAAGGTGAGGCCTTAGACCCTTCGAATGCTCATCTAGTTGCACTGGCTGGCAATGGAGGAACTCTTTATATCTATGGTTGTTGCTATTGTATAGATCCCTTGCTTTAAGCTCTAATCTGGCTCCTTTAAATGCTATCATTGCCAACTTGCACCCATATGCCTTGTGTCCTATCATACCACACCCATGACACATCACCTTGTTTCCTTTGAAATTCATCCTTGGTTGATCTAACCCACACCTTTTGCAGTGGTGGTGCCTCTTCTCAGAACGACCCCCCAGATAAACCACTAGATTGAGGTGCTGACCCCATGCTTGGACCAAATCTCAGCAAAAAGATAACCCCAAAGAAATCCTTCTTCCAGTCATAGGAATGCTAGCGACCCTCAAATTTCTTCTTATTCTCTGATTGAGCATTCCAAGCATACATAACTCAGGATGCCATTAGAGCTTGATCGTGCATCTCAACCATGTCTTGTGGAGTAACTCCCACAAATAGATTTTGGTATTAAATCCCTAGCCTGATACTAAAACGGTGATCTTACATCATCTTATTTTCCTTTTCCTACATGGAAAACTAGACCATGTCTATGAACTAAGTGTGATACTCTTCAATGGACATACCTCCCCACTAAAGTGCCATAAACTCGTTATACTTCTTCATTTGATTATAAGTTGGGTAGAATTGGGATCACAATGCTTCCAAGAATGGACCCCATCCTGTTAGTTCTCCACCCCTACATTAGATGCTCCTTCACCATTTCTACCCTTCCTCTCAGATAGTAGATGACCATGTCTACCATATTGTCTCTTATGTAACTACAGGTAGTGAAAGTTATTGTTATGTCTCAGACCCCTTGTTCCATGATGTTGGGGTCCTCCTAGCCCTCAAATATTAGAGGGTGATAGTGTACAACCCTCTTGAGCTAATCCTCGGGACCTAGTAGCTACTTGAACTAGTGGAGGAGCTCATATCTAGCCCTCCACATATGCTCTGAAGGTCCACATAATGACTCAATATGCTTGTAATGGTGGTTAGGGACCATCCCATCATAAATAATAGAAGAAGTTAGGGCTATAACTCTATGTACTAGGTACTAAAATTTCATAGTAATAATCATAAGCTATCTATAGTACAATCCCAACCCAACTCTCTCTCACGGACATCTGAGTTTGAAATAATTAAACTTGTTGAAAAATAATGAAAAGAAATTTCAAATGATAACTGATACCTTCCTATGGTATCCCCTTTTAAGAAAAGTTCTAATACAAACATGTGGTATCAACTAAATTATTGTTAGAAGCAATGCATTTTTTAAGAAAAGCTCTGATACTAACTTATGGTATCGGCTTAATTATTGTCAAAAGCAATTTGTTTTTAAGAAAAACTCTAATACCAACCTATAACATCCCTATTTAATTAAAACAATTGCAGAATTATAAAGCACCTCAAAAAAATGGGGTGTTACTGTTATACCTAGGCATGATAGCCATTTGTAGCCTACCTCATATCCTATACAAAGCTAAACCAATCAAACACTCAAAATAATAGATTACAAAAATAATAATTTAATATAAAAAATCTAAAATTATTTATGTCTAAGGAACCTAATGGGTTCCAAATATCTCATTACAAAATACATGCAAATAAATTACAGGCTGCAAAAAAAATTTAAATCGGAGGATGATACCCAAATCAAGCCTATGGTCTTCCATATACCTAACCAGTACCTTCCAGATTTCTTTTTTTATCTTAGGCCTAGACCCAACGAAGTTACATTACTAGCCATTATCAAAGACCTACAAAAGGTCCTCTACTCATGGAAATGAGTAGGTGACCAAACAAATGAGCATATCAGTACGCTACATATTAAGTAAACTAAGTTTCTCTCTCAATATAACAATGATATACAAATTACCATAAATGAACATAGAATAAAACTTGCATCATGATAAGATAATCTACAAAGATGAAAGTGCATAAGGACATGATAACATAAACAATTCCATCACAACAAAATACATCATGCTTAAAGTCTCCACCTTATCACATAGGCTCTTTCATAAATAATAGTAAGGAGAATCTAAGCAGCCTTTAGGGTTTATTAGAAATATCCAATTCCTTAGGTCTCACCACTTGCTCATCCTTATAAGAGACAAATGAGTCATGCAATCAATATTCCATTTCATAACTAGTTAGTCATTAACCCTTAGCCAAATGTATAAACTAGATTTTATTCCAATTCAATCGGTCATACCATTATTTCCATTCTTAACTAAGTGTAAACATTCTCTTGATAATCATTCATAATTGATCAATTAATTAATTAACATTCATATTTTATTATCATTGAGCTATGAACTATACACTATCCAATGGTCTTGATATGAATCTCCAAAATTTGTGTTTAATTAATTCTGATAATTGCTATAAATCATTTTGTACTTATAATTGTTTTTCTTATTGTGTGCTTGATTAGGGGGAATTAATGCCGCACATGGAGGATGGAATTAAAGTTTTTGTAGCTGTTGAAGTTTTGTTGCAGAAATTTATTTTTACGATATTAAATCCCATGTGATACATTCGCTGGCAAAGTTGGCTAATGGGGATTAAGTTGGCTGTATAACCTGCCACCCGATCCATGGTTCATGGGTTAGTTGGATTGTGGGTTAATCATCCCTTAGTAACCATAATTAGCTAAATTATTCTTAGCTGATGGGAATTGAATGTATAATTATTTCTTTGTAATTTTTGGGTATAAAGTTGTAATTGTTTTGGACTAGTTCGATTGTTTAAGCCATCGACCCATCCTTTGTTTATTTGGGCTGATTATTGGCTGAGTATGTATAGGCCGCGTCGTGTATTTGTACGAGTCTTGTATGCCATATAAATATGGCTTATACGGAACGTTCGGGACACTTTTTGGTGGAATAAAAGTTGAATCTGATTTCTCTCTCTCAAACTCTCTCTCGTGTTCTCTCTGGCGAATCTCTCACTCATGTTCTTCTGCTTCTTCTTCTTCTTCTTCCCTTCAATTGATTATTGATCGTTCTTACTTCTCTAATTCAGTAGCTGTTCTATTACTACGCTCTGAGTTCATTAGATCTTCCTTTGGAAAATTCCTTAAGCTGATCGCGGCGAATCGAACCCCGCGCTCGATTATTCTTCAATCCTTTTTAAGAAACCCTAATAGGTTTCCATCATTTGGTATCAAAGACTCGATTATTTGAGTGCTCATGGTTTAATTGTTTGTTACTAAGTTCTTTTACTTCTGGCTCATTATTTATCGATTTCGCTAACCCCTATTTCTGAAGTGGGAAATTTATGGTTTGCGATTGACGAAAGAATTTGAAGGATTCCGTCGCATTTAAGTCAGCGACCAGAGTGTTACATATGTTGTTTCAGAATTTCTTGGAAAAAACCCTATATCGCTTGGACAATTTGTCGGTTAGGGTTTGGTCAGGAACTCTGAATCTTGATGATTCTTGAGAAATACTTCCCGATTGGTAAATTCGAACATTATCTCGTTACGTACTACTATCTATAGTAATTAATTTGCAAATTCTTTTCGAGATATTATTCTGTCACGATTAATAAGTGTATAGGAGAAATAACCGGCGAACCTTTTGGTTTTGAAAAGGAGTAAGGCCTCCAAGAAGAGGGGTCCTATTTAGTAATTGGATTATTTGTTTTAAGTGCTCGCGGTAATATCATTTCTCTCTTAAGCTATCTGTTACTTTCGATTCAATACTTACCAGGAATTACTATATAGTCTGTGTTGCTGATATATCTTTGATATTATTTGATACTGTGATATTCTTATAATTAGGTCACTTAATTATTGTCTGTCTGATTTATATTAAAGTAAATTGATCTTGTTGACTATCTGTAATTGTGTTTAATTGAGAATAATAAAGAAATTTAATAATGTCTAACAACAGGCAGTCTGTTAATCAATCTGTTTCCATTTCCAGTAATGATTTATTAGAAACCCTTAGGACTTTTCAAGAACAAATGACTGCTCAATTTGCTATGTTATCTGCTAACTTAGAACAAAGAATAGGAGAACAAGAGGTAAGAATTAATGAATTACGACATAATAAAGTCGAAAATCACCAAGCAGGGGTATTGGGAAGGCTCCTATGGACCCTAGGATCAGAATTCCACCCATAGCTAATCTAGAAGAATTAGAGGACCAAGTATCCAACAACAATGATAGGAGACCTAGGCAGAAAAATAGATAAGAAAGGGATTTAGACTTCGTTGATAGGAACCTAAGTAATCTTAAGCTTAGTATACCGGGGTTCAATGGCAGAAATGACCTTGATTATTATTTTGAATGGGAAAGAAATATAGAGTTGGTATTTGAATGTCATAACTATTCGGATGATAAGAAAATTAAGGTAGCCGTAGTAGAGTTTACTGAGTATGCTTCCTCTTGGTATCATAATCTCGTTTTAACTAGACGTAGGTGTGGAGAACCACCCATACAGACATGGGATGAATTTAAAATTTTGATGAGGAAAAGATTTGTTCCAAGTTATTATTATAGGGAATTACATAAAAGGTTACAAACAATAAGTCAAGAAATGAGAACAGTGGATGAATATTTTAAGAAATTAAAGGTACTGATAATTTAAACAAGAGTTATTGAGGATGATGACGCTACCATGGCTAGATTCTTGAGTGGGTTAAAGTCTGAGATAGCTGATAAAGTAGAATTATATTCTTGTGGGACTTTAAGTGAAATGGTTAATATAGCTACTAAGATAGAAATTCAATTAAAGAAGACCAGACAATATAAGCCCCCTGGGATTAGGATTAAGAGTATAGTGCGAAGGAATTTTGGGGGAACTACTTCTGGAAATTGGAGGAACAATGAAAGATTTGAGTCTAGAGGTAGAAACAATGAGACAAAGGTAGGAAATAAAATTGAAAAGGTAGGAATGTAACAACAAACCTTGTGAGTGGTCCAAAGAGAACTAGGGATATTAAATGTTTTAGATGTGGAGGATTGGGATATATAACTTCTAAGTGTCCAAACAAGAGGACTATTTTAATTAGAGAATCTAGAGACATAGAATCTGAATCTGAGGAGGAAGATTTGGAGACTAGTTTGGTTAAAGAAGATGCTAGTGAGTCAGAAGAAGAAATAGAACTACCAGTAAGTAGAGATCTTTTTGTAGTGCGCAGGGCTTTAAACAATAACAAATTACTTGATTCTAATGCGATACAAAGAGAAAATATATTTCATACTAGATGTTCGATCGATGATAAATGTTTTAATATGGCTATAGATAGTGGTAGTTGTATCAATGCTGCTAGTACTTTATTAGTGTCTAAGTTAGAATTACCAACCACTAGACACCCAAAACCATATAGATTGCAATGGCTTAATGAGTTAGGAGATGTAAAAGTTAGCCAACAAGTTTTAGTAAATTTAAAATTAGGAAAATATGAGGATTCTATTTTGTGTGATATAGTTCCAATGCATGCTGCTCACTTATTATTAGGTAGACCTTGGCAATATGATAGGAGGGTAACACATGATGGTCATAAAAACATATATACTTTACATAAGGATGATAGGAAAATTGTTTTAGCACCAATGACTCCAAAGGAAATTTTAGAAGACCAAATTAAAATTAAGTCTGACTATAAGGAGTTATCTAAATAGAATTTGGAGACTGAGGTTAGTTCAAAAGAAATTAAGGGAACATCTGGATTCTATGCTAAAAGTAAAGACATAGGAAAGGCTATTAAGAGACAGGCCAATGTATATCTTATGGTTTATAAAGAGTGTTATGAATGTCAATTAGGACTAAGTGAGGAAGCACCTGTTGCTGTGAAACAATTATTGGAAGACTATAGTGAGTTGTCTCCTAAGGACATTCCTAGTGGATTACCTCCATTAAGGGGAATAGAACATCAAATAGATTTTGTTCTAGGAGCTGTTATACCAAACAGACCTGCTTATAGGGCTAGTCCTGAAGAAGTTAAGGAAATAAAAAGGCAGGTTTCTGAATTACTAAGTAAAGGATACATTAAGGAATCAATGAGTCCATGTGCAGTTCCAGTATTACTAGTACCTAAGAAGGATGGTAGTTGGAGAATGTGTATAGATAGTAGGAGAGTAAATAAAATAAATATAAAGTATAGATATCCTATACCTAGACTTGATGAGATGTTAGATCTTTTACATGGTGCTGTCATTTTTTCGAAAATAGATTTAAAAAGTGGATATCATCAAATTAGGATGAAACCAGGAGATGAATGGAAGACAGCTTTTAAAACTAATTTTGGATTATATGAATGGTTAGTAATGCCTTTTGGATTATCCAATGCACCTAGTACCTTTATAAGACTTATGAACCATGTTTTGAGAAATTTTATTGGAAAATTTGTGGTTGTTTATTTTGATGACATACTTATATATAGTAGATCTTTAGAAGAACACTTGAAATACTTAAGAGTTATTCTTGATGTGTTTAAGACAGAACAACTTTATGCTAACTTAACTAAATCTAGATTTTGCCTGGAAAATGTGGTTTTCTTAGGATTTGTGGTAGGAAAAGATGGCATATCTGTGGATAAGGACAAAATTAAAGCTATTCAAGAATGGCCTATACCAAAGAGTGTAACTGAAGTAAGAAGTTTTTATGGGTTGTGTTCTTTCTATAGGAGATTTGTTAGGAATTTTAGTACTATAGCTGCTCCTTTGACTTTCATAACAAAAAAAGAGAGTGGATTTAAGTGGGTTTAAAACAGCAAAAATCTTTTGATACACTTAAGAATAAATTAACCCAGGCACCTGTCTTAAGCCTTCTTGACTTTGAAAAGATGTTTGAACTAGATTGTGATGCTTCAGGGTTAGGAATAGGGGCTGTACTTTCCCAAGAGGGAAAACCAATAGCTTATTTTAGTGAGAAATTAAATGGTAGTACTTTAAATTACTCTACTTATGAAAAATAATTATTTGCTTTAGTAAGAGCTTTAGAAGTTTGGCAACATTACCTATGGCATAGAGAATTTGTGATTAATACTGATCAAGAGGCTATTAAGTATTTAAAAAGTAAATCAAAGTTAAATAGGAGGCAGGGTAGCTGGATTGAATTTATTGAAAGCTTTCCTTACATGATTAAGTATAAAAAAGGAAGTGATAATGTAGTTGCAGATGCTCTATCTAGGAGATATGCTTTATTAAATGCTGCAGATACTACTTTGTTGGGTTTTTCTTGTATTAAGCTTTTATATTTGGAAGATCTTGATTTTAAGGAAATTTATAAGAAGTGTGAAATTGCTACACAGTGAAAATATTTTATATCTGAAGGTTATTTGTTTAGGGAAAATAGGTTATGTATTCCTGATTTTTCATATAGAGGATTATTAATTCAAGAAGCTCATAATGGAGGATTAATGGCACATTTAGGATTTCAAAAGACTTTAGATGTATTAACTGATCATTTTTATTGGCCTCACATGAAAAAGGATGTGTTGAAATATTTTGTTAATTGTGTGGCTTATAGACAGGCTAAAAATATATCAAAACCTTTTGGGTTATATACTCCATTACCTGTACCTAATGAACCTTAGGTTGATGTTTCTTTAGATTTTATTTTAGGCTTACCTAGAACTAAGAGAGCTAAGGATTCAATAATGGTTGTAGTAGATAGGTTTAGTAAAATGGCTCATTTTATACCTTGTAATAAAACCAATGATGCTGTGACTATGGCTGAATTATTGTTTTCTCATATAGTTAAATTACATGGCATACCTAATACCATAGTTTCAGACAGATATGTTAAATTCCTGAGTCATTTTTGGAAGTTTTTATGGGGAAAATTAGGAACTAAATTTTTATTTTCCACAACTTGTCACCCTCAAACTAATGGACAAATAGAGGTAGTAAATAGAACCTTAGGAAATATGTTAAGAGCTGTCCTTGGAAAGAATCTTAAACAGTGGGAATATGTTTTACCTCAGGTAGAATTTGCTTATAATAGAACTTCGCATTCTACAACTAAGAAGACTCCCTTTGAAATTGTGTATGGTTTTAATCCTTTGACTCCTTTAGATCTAAGTCCTTTACCTAATGCTAAATTGCAAAATTTTGATGCTAAATCTCGTGCTAATAATATAAAGAAGTTGCATGAATATGTAAGTCAACAAATCACTAACAAGGTGCAACAAATGGCTGAGAATGCTAATAAAAGGAGAAGAAAAATGGTTTTTAAACCTGGGGATTTAGTTTGGGTATATCTTAGGAAGGAAAGATTTCCAAACCTTAGGAAATCAAAGTTAGATTCTAGGGGAGATGGACCTTTTACTGTGTTAGAGAAAATTAATGATAATGCTTATAAGATTGATTTACCTGCTAAGTTTAGGAATGTTAGTAACTCTTTTAATGTTGCTGATCTTAGTCCATTTATTGGTATTACTCAAGTTTCAGAGGCGAAACCTTTTCAAGAAGAGGGGAATGATATGAATCTCTAAAATTTGTATTTAATTAATTTTGATAATTGCTATAAATCATTTTGTACTTATAATTGTTTGTCTTATTGTGTGCTTGATTAGGGGGAATTAATGCCGCACATGGAGGATGGAATTAAAGTTGTTGTAGCTGTTGAAGTTTTGTTGCAGAAATTTATTTTTACGATATTAAATCCCATGTGATGCATTCGCCGGCAAAGTTGGCTAATGGGGATTAAGTTGGCTGTATAACCTGCCACCCGATCCATGGTTCATAGGTTAGTTGGATTGTGGGTTAATCATCCCTTAGTAACCATAATTAGCTAAATTATTCTTAGCTGATGGGAATTGAATGTATAATTATTTCTTTGTAATTTTTGGGTATAAAGTTGTAATTGTTTTGGACTGGTTCGATTGTTTCAGCCGTTGACCCATCCTTTGTTTATTTGGGCTAATAGATTTGGGCTGATTATTGGCTGAGTATGTATAGGCCGCGTTGTGTATTTGTACGAGTCTTGTAGACCATATAAATATGGCTTATACGGAACGTTCGAGATACTTTTTGGTGGAATAAAAGTTGAACCTAATTTATCTCTCTCGAACTCTCTCTAGCATTCTCTCTGGTGAATCTCTCACTCGCATTCTTCTGCTTCTTCCCTTCGATCAATTCTTGATCGTTCTTACTTCTCTAATTCAGTAGCCATTCTAATACTGCATTCTGAGTTCATTAGATCTTCCTTTGGAAAATTCCTTAGGCTGATCCCCGCGAATCGAACCCCATGCTCAATTATTCTTCGATCCTTTTTGAGAAACCCTAACAGATTTCCATCATGTCTCATATACCATGGAAGTCCCTCCAAATAAATCACATAAATTCTAGGACAAATTCAATCACCAACCGTACATAAGTTCAAGTAGAAGCCAATAACCAGAATGGATATAAGTCAAAGGAAAAGCCAACCACTTATGTAAACATACCCTTTAGTATCGATAACCCTTAGTGCATCATTAGTATCTAGAATAGGTAAGGCAACATGATCTATTAGGATCCTGCTTGATGTCACCAAAAACCCCTAAAGGTAAACTAACCCCTGGTAGCTAATCGATGATCAAGTAACATAGACCTATATTTAACTTGACTTTCTTTTGCTTTACATGACCATTTTTTTATTCATGAAGATGGTTGATCATACAAGGCACATACAAAGCAATTAGGTCAACTTTCCCTAATAATCCACATTAATTCTTTTTCTTCCATTTTTTTCCCCAACCATATGGGTTTTCCATTTATCCTTGGCCAATGTTATTCATATCCACTATTATAACTAGTTCCGGTCTAGCTAAGTTTCATTACTCTTTTCTCAATAGCCTTACTTATCATAAGTGAAATACCCATTTAGTCCTTTCACTAATCATAGAGCATACCATAATTCATGATCCATTTTGATCTTTTAATTAGGCCAATAGTTTATAATAAAAAATATATTTTATCCCATTCATAGCTACGGTATATGCCAATCATAATCTTAAAGTATAATTGAACTAAAATGAATAAACTCATGCAAACTAGTCAAACCAGTCTATTGGTCTAGCCTAACAAGTGGATGGGTTGCACCAACCAATAGATCAATTTGACTCAACTAGACTATGCTTTCATCTAATCATTCAATTAATGCGGGCAAACCATTCGACTATTCATAGACCAACATATTGGTTTTGCCAAATCAGCCAATGGCTTTAGGTAGAGAGAAAGACCAAGGTCTCTACAGGCCTACTAGTGCATGGGTTGGGTTAGCAAAATGAATATTATAGAAACTAATCTATCGATTTGACCTAATTGGCTGATTGATTTGCCCTAATATAGCTCCAAATCACGAATTTCATGTAGATTCTTCCATATAAATCCTTGTTAGCCATATTAAAACATGTATTAACATTAACTAGCATATCCCATACTAAAGTAATAATCATTTATCAACTTGAGATCATTGTAGCCTACTTTTACCCATTTTCTTATTCTGTAATCAAATCATGCCACTTAAGCATCCAAATCATATATACAACTACATTTCTTCATACCAACATGCATAATTTAACTAAAGATAACTATAACATGCAAGTAACATTTACTAAACATTTTGTAAGCAAGAACCACTTACTTAATGAAGATAAAATCTCCTAAAATTAATAATTCCAAACGTGGAAATTATCAAATTTAAAAACCTTAAACAAAAATATAAAATTCAAACATCATACCAAAATCTTATTAAATTTTGAATCTTAAAAATAAAATAGAATAAGAACATACCAGCTTGAGGCTAAAAATAAGGAAACATCTAAACTAAAGTACTCAACATTTTTGTAGAATCTAACTTTGCCTTACTTGAGATCAAAACAAGAAAGAACTAGAGACAGGATGAGAAGAGTGTGTGAAATAGACTGACAAAGCTTGAAGTGTGGAATAAAGAGAGGAAGTGTAAGACTTAGGGAAATTTAGTGGATGAAAGTAATGTGAAATATGGAGATGATTAAGGCCATTTATTGGCCACCAATTGAAGGGAGTTACTGAAGATCATAAGTTAACCCAAAACCCTACCATTAACCATTTGAATTTGATCAGAAAGGGTGTGTTTACCTTATTCTTGCTGACCTCTTCTCTTGTACTCAAATGATGTCTTTGGAGAATTTAGTTCAAATAGGCTATAATTAGTCTTCACGAATGGGTTAATTGCAAGTCGACATTGAAAGATTCTTCTAGCTACTCAGAAGTATGCCTGAGGTCAAAGTATTCAAGCTCAAAATTAGGCAGAGGAGAGTAGAATTGGGGTCATCTCTCTTCCTTAATTGTCCTAATCAACCTCTAAATCTATTTGATGTAATATTATGGGTTAAATGTATCATCAAAATAGTTAAAAATATCTTAGGGACAATCTTTCATAGGTTATTAATCTTCTAATTTTGTGTCCGGGTTTTTTTGGGAAAAATAAAACATGTAAAAATATGACTAGCTGGATAAACCAGTCAATGGTTTTGGATCTACTAGTCGACTATTCTACCATAGGTTGATTAGTTTAGTCCTCAAAACTAAATTTTTTATAACAATGAACCGGTCAATTAGTTTATGAAAACAATTAATTAGTTTTATATAAAACTCAATAAACTTTATTTTTCAACGCTATTTTAAGTCAAACATTTTTTCATACCAAATCATACTATTAAATAAAAAATCAAAGGCTTAAATTGGGCACAAAGTCTCATTCAACCATTTCATAAAAGTGTGGGGTATTACAAAAACACCTTAGTTACTCAACCAGAAACAAAAGAAATGCCTCTAGAAATGCTTAAATTCAAATAGCTTAACTATATTAGAGAAGAGGACAAACCACTTATCAGCCATCCTTAGAAACCTATGCTACACCTCATCCTTAAGGAATTGAGTAAAGGATTATAACAACGCTATTAGTATGCATAAATAGTGAGTAAACTAATCTACTAATATTATATAGATCATGGTATAGGAAAGACCTATGCAACATGCTTATTGATGTATTGATTTTATATGTTAATATTTAATGGAAAAGTGTCTTAGTTACCTCATTGCTTAAATTAGATTATCCATTATTCCTTGAGTTCTCTTTTATTAGATTTATGCATGTACAAATTAAAAAAAATGAAGAAATAAAAAGATGAATCAAGAGACAAGAGCAAGGAAGAAAGGAGCTAATAATGCTTTGGAGAACCTATAGTCAAATACAAGAATATTATCTCATCACAAGTTTAATTAAAAGAACTCTATGCTAAGAATTGTGGTAGATAATACATGTAAAAATAAAAACCATGGGGGACTTTGTGTCTCTTAAACATGATTGGTTTGTTGGCATAGAAATTCCAAATTAAACCCTAAACACACAAACAAGTATTAAGCATTAAGTAGGAGTCACTATCATGAATAATGTTATTTAATCCATAAATTTCAATTATCAAATTAATTCCCTAATTGCTAAATTATGAATAACAAATTACTAATAATGTAAAGTGGAAAATAACAATTAGCATAATAACATGGCAATGATGAGATAATAAGGGTCTAAGGATATATTCATCATATGGATAACAATCGATTATTGAATAATATAGTGATGTAGTATTTTCGATGTTAAATTAGAAAAGCTTGCACATGTCTGCTTCCTAGCATCCCCTTATGCCAATAAACCAATGTCTGATTATGATTTATTATCTAATAAGTTAATAACCAAGGGTAATATCTTAAGATTTAATTGATGACAACATTAACAATTAGGGATCACCTAACTAAAAGCACAATTACAGCTAGCTCAACCTATAGAGTTTTTTGGATTAAAAAGCTAGATCAAATTAATATCTTTCTTTAGAAGTTAGACAACCTATTTGCTACTTACAAATGTATATGTTAAAAATATTAATGAAGTACACTATCCTAGCATATGAATAGCACTCAAATAAACTAAGTGGTTAATCTAGATAATAAATTCCTAATCTTGGACCCGTGATCATTAAAATAGGTTTATTAATCTAACCAAAAATATATATAATAATAAAGTTTAATTCACATATCACGATCAATTATCCCTTAAACTTTAGTGCACTTTTATATGTATAACAAATATAATAATTAAATCCTAATTCCAAATATATAGTAAATGGCTAGTAAGAGTTGCACCTATAAGGAATAATTTGTAATTAAGAATTATATGATTAATGTCAAAACTCTTCTTATCTAATAAAATTAATTTGCATCACTAAATCAAATATTACTAACAAGTAATAAAATACTTTACTCACTAATGAATGAATAAGAATGGGAGATAATCAATTATGGATTTAGGGCATTGAGCAATAATTTAGAAAATATTAATTCTAATTACTCTAATGTTGACCTATAGAAACTCACAATAATTCATTTTCTTTCTTTCCTTCAATTTTTAAAATCAAATAAGCTCTCAATTTACTAGCTAATAAATTAATAACCATGGTTAACAACACTAGATTTAATTAATAGTAGCATTATGAAGAGAAAGAGATCAACTAAAACCATAATCACACAAGATAAAATCATACAATTCTATGAATTAAAACACAAGATTAATAATTAACCTTCAATACTCTAATGATTATAATTAACAAATACATATTAATCTCATCAACCTATCTTTGATTAGCATTTAAACTAATAAGGTGACTAATCTAATTAGTTCAAATTCATAATCTACGATACAAAATCATTCAACTTGATGTATTAATTCAATTAGATAATGCTTATAATCATAAATAAAAACCGTGTTTCATATCCAAAACCATAATCTCATCACCGATTCCTCCTAGCCTCTACTAATCTATGCTACCATCTTCATAATTATGATAACACAAAATTTAATTTAATTTAATTCTTCATAATTACTATCAATAATTAATAACACAAAAACAAAGAATTTATAAATGTCAATGAAATAATAATGGAGTAAAAGGAATAAACGCGCATTCAAACAAAAATATAACATTTGTAATTGAGAGATGAATGGAGAAGAATTTATCGACTTGAATTGCAAAACACCAGTTGTACAATCGATTACAATGGATAAAAATAAGGGAATTGAAATTGTGAAATATGTCTAATATAGGGAGAAAAAGATATTATGATTATCAAAAAAAGGATTAATTCCTTGAAAACATGGAAATAGAAAAGATATAACACGGAAAAACCCACACAAGCGGTTACATAATTTTTATATAAACATGGTCCATGTTTATAAATCACGAGGGTATTGTGTTTTTTTTTTCTTGAATTGTGACCAAATCCAAAAAATGAAAACTCTTGCTTTGATGGAAAAACACGATTTATAATTGTAAAACATAGGGGTACCATGTTTTTTTTCCCTTTTTTGTCTTCTCCTCTTGAAACTTCAATATCAATTCTCTTTTGATGCTTGTTCTCCATTCTTACTCTTTTCTTCCATTGATTCCATTTTCTCTCTATGTGTTCTTTGATTCTTTTCCTCTTTCCTTCTATTTCTCATTTTAATTTCTTCATTTTAATCTTTTCCTAAAAATCTATCCAAAAGAGAAAACATGAGAAAAGATTAACTATTATAAAAATAATAAGGAACAAATGAAATTTTTATATAGAATAATAGCATATAAATCTCATAAATTAACCTTCATTATCCCCCTAACTCCTACTAATCTAGCCTAGTATACTGACAAAATAAGAAAACTTATAATCTAAACTCATAAAAATAATAACTATAAAAAAAATAGATTAAAAAAATAACAAAGACTGAATTAGACTACAAAAAATATAAAAATCAATCAAATAAATAAATAACAATAACTACATTAAAAAAAATAAAAAGTATGAATAAATTAAATGATATAAAGTATGGATAAAAATTAGGAGATTACACAGCAACAAACATTTTATGTTCTCAAATCCTTCAATTACAAAATAATGAACTAACTAAATCTAACATAACAACCCTAATGGTTTAAACATATCAAAATGAAGTCAAAGCTGTAATGGTTTTGTGTCCTATTCAACATAATAAATATTGTATATATATAAAAAGAAGGCTATATAAAGCAAAATCAAAATTTAGTAAGAAAATGGTCCATATAACTGAATGTAAGGAACTCATATTTTTTCTCTAACATTATACATGTGAGATGAATTAATGAAGCACATGGGAGAGAAACCAGGAAATATGAGTCATATTTTCTTATATATAGGCCCTCCATATTTCCCCTCTCTTCATTGTTTTGTCTTAATATTTCTTCACATTCATGTTTAGGATCTTGCATGATGATACATTCAAATTTCCATAACTCCAAGCTTTAATCCTCATATTTTGCTTCTTCTCCTTAGTTGTTTGCCAAACCCATCATTTTTTAATCTTTTCCTACAAAACTAGGCCAATAGGAAAAAAACTCAAGGAAAATTGTAAAATTATCATAATAAATTTGGAAAATTGAGTCTAGAATGTTAAATAATCCTATAAAATATAAACCCTTCAAATACTCCCGTGCTTGAACCATTGCTTGCACTAAAGCAACACAACCACAAAAAGTATGAGAAGTTCTAATTATCAATCAATATATAATATTCGGTATTCCCTTCCAACATATAATAAGAGATAATAGATAATTGGCATACTAAATACATATGTTTTATTGGAACTAAAACATTGAAAAGTAAACATACAAAAAAAAATCATTTTCAAACTCATTTTTTTTTTTACATATATCACAAACAAATGACCATCCCATTCTAGTTTTTATGTCATGAATCATGAAAAAATGTGAAGAATTAGGCCAATAAATCCTCACCTTAGGCATATAAAGCACTTTATTCCCATGTGACTTAGGTTGTGTTTACTCTCAAAAATTATATTCATGATAATGATCATCCATAGGCTTGCCACTCTTCTCTATTTTCCATTTCTTATAAACTAAGGCATATAAAAATCAAGAGACCTTTTATTTGGTGGTAATGAAGCTAGGATTGAAGGTAGGATAAATCCTAGGATTGTGATGCAATGTCTATTAGTAGTGAAGCACACAAATTCCTTAATTCCATTTCTTTATTATTTTCAACTTCACCTTCTCCTCAATTAATTTTATACCTCCAATGATTGCCTCCTATACTGCCAGCAACTACTAGAATGATAGAGTTTTTTGTCTCTCTTTTCTTTTCTTCAAATTGAGTCATGCTTCACTAGGTAGGTATATTTTAAACTTCATCCTATCCAGCATAAGGATTTAGTAGCTACATAATCCAAATATTTTTTTCAACATTGGTACCTCAAGTGTGTGTGTGTGTGTTTAATAATTCACTATCCACTAAACAACACTAACACACTGCCATACTTTGATTTTTAACCACATGAATAACTTATTACTAATTTTTTCTCCATTACCCATAGATTAAGAGAAAAAATATAATATATATAATTAGCTAAATATGGAGGTTAAATATCAATAACAAATAGGCTTAAAAGATCAACGAGGTTATCTAAAGGAAAAGTTGTAACATGTAGGCTATCTGGCTAAGTGGTTGATGAGAAGAGAATTATTCCTCTATCATCTTAATTTATGCAATAGTTTCACGACACTTTGGATAGAAAAATGAAAAGTTATAGTTTCACACACCATCTCAGAATAACACACAAGAATGAAAATTATACTAGATTAAAAATATATCCATCATTAAAGCTCATTAGCTCCTCAATTTGTTTCCATTAGGCCTAATATTTTTTATTTCTACGATGACTATCAAAATTTTATGTTCAATTTCTTCGTTAGTGAGATGTTTTAGTGAGATGTAAAAAAGATATTATAAATCATTTTCCTCTCTTATAGAAGCATGTTATTTAAAAAAAAAAACAAAATTAATCCCGATTACTTATACACATAAAGGCTATCAATTTGAGATTTATTTCATTACCTATTATCAATGTGCCATCTCTTAGATTTTTTATTTCTTCATTTTTTAAATAAAATAAAATAATTTTTATTAAAAAATAATAGATTTTCAAGCATGCTAAAAAAAGAAAAAAAGAAATGCTAGGCACATAAGATAATCCCACCCCTTCATACATAAATCACACATTGTCCTAAATGTGTAGAAAAGTAAAACCATATATAATATACAAATGGAGAGATAAATAAGTAAAAATTATTAAAGATGAAATAAAATTTCCTTTCATAATGAATTAACTCTTGAGCAAAAATATTTTATGTTCATTAGCTTGAGATTTATTGAAATACCACAAAACTTTAATTTACGAAATTATGGTCAAATAAGGATTTATTAGGGAAATTAATTAAATAAATTATTAAAATAAGGGGAAGTAATTAAGAATAAATCAACATGAAAATAATAAATAATACATAATTTAATTAGAAAATTTTAGGTGTTTTCCTAATTAAAATGGAATTAAGAAAAAGAATATTCAAAATATCCTAAATTAATATAAAAAGGAATTTATTTATTATTTTATTAAAATATTATTATTTTAAATATTTAAAAATACCAAAATTTTATAAATACCCCAACCCTTCTATTTTTCTATTTTCCTTTTCCCTTTTTCCTTCTTTCCAATCTTTTTCCTTTTTTCCTTCCTCCCTTGATTTGGGTCAACCTCTCATATAGCCGAACGTTTCCTCCCTCTTTTCTCTCCCCCACGCAACCCAAGGCCCACCTCCCTTTTTTTCCTCGAGACCTATCCGACACACTCTTTTTCTTTCTTTCATTTTCCCCTTACTCCTTCTTCTTCCCCGTCCCTTATTCTTCCCCCGTTCCTTCCTCGTGCAGGCACGTAGCCCCTACAACACCACACACCAACCTACCACCTCCCATATATTCCCCGTCAATTCCTTTCCCTACTCAACCTAATTATCTCTTCTCTCTCTCCATATGCATGCCCCTATCCCCCTTCCTTTATCCTTTCTTGACTAGATAGGACCTACAACTTTGCAGGTCATTACCGCTCGTGCGTCGTCGGCTAGAGACCTACTATGCATGCCACTCTCTTCCCCTCTTCCCACTCTATCATTTTCTCCTTTCAATGGCTTATAAACACCCCCTTAACTACCCTCATTTGATCTTTTTTGGTTCCAAGAAAATCCCGACTTTGTTGCGTCGTCGCTTCTTCAGACCACCACCCCGTCACAACGACCTAGCACCACTGCCCAAACCATCTCCCAAACCACTACCTACACCAAACCCACTGAGCGTCACCACTCACCTCCCTCTATTCCTCTTGTGTGAGGTGCCTTGGCCATGTAAATTTGGCTATTTGATCAACATGTTCTCATATGTTGCCGCCCTTCGTACTACCGTCCACCATCGTTCCCGCCTCAACCACCACTCCATCAACCCCCCAAAATGACCAGAATAACCTCCTTTACCTTATTTTTCCATACCTCCCTCTCCTTCTCCCTTCCTCCCTCTCCACAACATTCAGTCACCACACCCACCGCCGCCTACGCTACCCATTTGGCTACACCACCACCACCATTCCAGCCCTCTCAACTTAGGGCATCCTCTACCACCTCAATCACCCTCTCATTGCCCCCTCTAATATCCCAAAAAACCACCTTTCCACCCCCTATTATTCCTCTAACACCACTGCCACCATAGTCATGCACCACTATCGGTGTTGTCTAGCCACCACCATCCCTAGGTGGTACCCTTACCCCCACAACCCTTAAACGCCATTTATGTAAATGTTAACTTTTTTTATAAGTATTAATATAATTATTCTTAATAATAATATTATTATTATAATCATCATCATTATTATAACTATTATTATCATTATTTTATCATTATTATCATTATTATTATTCTTATCATTATTATTATTAAATATAACTTCAAAGTATTAACACTATTATTATTATGAATGATCGAAACCTTATTTTTATTATTATTATGATTATCATTATTTTTTATTATCATTATTATCATCATCACCATCATTATTAATAATACCAACTTTGGCATATTATCACTTTTATTATTATTATAATTATTCAAACCCTATTGTTGTTGTTTACCATTTCCAATATTATTGTTATTAGTATTATCCTTGAAACTTTTATTGTTGTTGTTGTTGTTGTTGTTGTCGTTGTTATTATAATTACTACTACTACTCTAGAATTAGTGTTAATATTACTATCACTACTAGCATTTTTATTAATATTAGTGTCATTATTTTCACTACTTTAGTATTACTAATACTATTATTATTGTTAATAAGATTTAGGTTTTTATTGGTATTATAACTATAACTATTATTATTATTATTAGTAGTAGTAGTAGTAGTAGTAGTAGTGGTAGTAGTAGTAGTAGTAGTAGTAGTAGTAGTAGTAGTAGTAGTAGTAGTAGTAGTAGTAATATTAAAGCTATTATCTTTAATAATATAAAAATGGTTGTAAATACTTTAACATGAACCTATGTACCTCTTAAGACATATTTTGACTAGTAATAACATGGTTAGCTACCTTAAGAATAATCACCCTAATTTTACTTATAAAACTACCATTAATATGTAGGGTGAGTATGGGTGTCATGGGAAAGAAAGTATGGTAGGTGAGAAATGGAGAGGAGACATATGAGAAAGAAAGTTTCTAAGGTTTGGAGTGTCCAACTAGAATTTTATGGTCATATGTGTATTTATGGAGTAAAGTGAAATGATGGGGGTTGAATCTAAGTGAGGTAATGTGTGGGGTGGTAAAGGAGTTTTAGTTTCATAAGGTAGAGAAGGATGGGCCACATAGGTATAATTAGGGTTTCAGGGGGAAACCCTAGGGGAAGATAGTGAGTAGACTTAGATGGCATGAGGTAGTGAGCCTCAACCTACACCCTTAGGAGTTAGGCTTCTAGTGTGAGTAAGTGGAATAAGGAAAGGATGTTGGGGAGTGTTAGGAGGTACAACAGTCTCAAGGTATGTGATAGACCCTCTTCAGAGAATATGAGTAAACAAATTGATATGTTCATGTCTATGGTGAAAAATTATTGAATAAGATATAGGAAGACACTAATCATTTAAAGTGGAAGACTATTGAGTCGGGCTCAGACCGATCCACTAATATACTAATGGTTAAGTGCTAGGATGCCTTGATAGTGGTCAGGTGTATTTTGCCTTGTACATTTTTGATCCACCGATAATAATAGTGAGGGATCCCTAGCTCAATAAACCAAACTCTAAGTTATCATAAGGTTTAAAAAATACCATGAGAGTGAGGGCCAAACCGATCCACCAGCATAATAGTGGCCAAGAGCGTCTTGCCCTAGAGACTAATCCACTAGCATATAATTGTGGTTAGGTGCATTCTGCCCTATATGTTTCTGATCCACCATCTATAATAGTGGGGTTATCATACTCATATGGATTGTTACTGTAAAAGAAGTATTGATCAGAGATATAAAGAATCAGTTTATTCAAAATATAGATTAGCCTTTATTATATATATTGTTACTATGCTAACTATATGATTATGGCTTCATTATATGTCTTTGTATGCTTGGCCTTAGATACATGGTTACCTTGCTTAGTACACAGCGTACTGACCACCCGTTTCATGAGTGATGCTCATCCCCACGAGCAGAGGGCCCTACTAAGCTTATGTAGGTAGGAGATATTATTTTCCATGCTTTTGATGCTTATGAGGTGTCGGGTAGGGTTGAGAGTTAAGCTTGGACTTGGCCTAGGGATTGAGAGCAACTTGGCTAGATCCTCTTTTACCATTTATTTACCTTATATCAATTTACTTCAGTTCTGTTTTATCATACTGTGATTTTTGTCCCTTTGGGATATTTAGTTATGCACTCTTGGATTGCTAACTCTTTTATGAATACTCTGATTTTTGTATTATAAACAATTCAGTTCTTCTATGAGATCTTGTTTTAAGTTTGAATCATTATTGATGGTAATTTTTCTTTGATCTTGTGGTTAGTAAAAAATTGGCTGGGTTTCGGCTTGTACTAATCATAGTGGTAATATCCCTAAAATTTACAGTTTTATTTTTCTTGATTCCATTGTATCTATTAATGAAACAAAATTTTTTAGTAGTAAATTTTAGGGCTGCTACAATTGTTCCCGAGGTCTTGTTATGGCGAATTTTTTAGCTCCATAACTTCAAGGCCTTCCCTTTGATGTCCTTCATAGAATGGCTTGATTTGATACCCATTGAATTGTCCATCTTTTACATGCCTTATCATTTTTGAGATAAGAATGTATTGATGTAGTGCATTTTTATATACTTTTAAGACTTTAATCAACTTCTCATCCTATAAATATATATGGTTACTAGCAATGATGAGAGGAAGAGTTTGATTATTCCCTAAGAAGGCATATTTCATATTATTGGGTAAGGGTTTGAACTTTACTTCTAGAGCCTTTTGTATATAGGGTGGAGTTTTTCTCTCATAATAATCAATTCAACATGCTCCCTAATGTGAGTGGGATAAAATCTAAAAGTTGAAACACATTTTTCTAATTTTTTATCTGATTCAAATTTTCCTTTGACTCCTTATAAGAGTCTATTTCTATTCGCTTTGTATGAAGAAATTACACTGGATCATAAATTGTTAGTCAGAAAACTTGTTGAAATAAAGTGTCAATTACATCCACCATAAAAATAGATTTACAATCAGTAGGATATCTCATAGTCATCAATATTAAAACAAATTTCCTTCATCAAATTAAATAGTAAGAATCCCATTAAACACATCAATTTTAGTCCAAAAGGTTTTTAGAAATGATCCTCCTAGTATATTAGGAGAAGGGGATCCATCATTTTTCATGTTTAGAAAATAAAAACAAGCATAGAAAACAAGTTCATTCACTTGAACTAAAATTTCCCCTTTCACCTCATAAAATTATCTATTATATCTATTAGTTAATTAGATCAAAACATCAGTCTCTTTAAGGGGTCCTAAACTAAAGGCATTAAAGATGGATAAATGCATGAAATTTATAGAGGATCATAAGTCTAACATGCAATTGTCATACCTCGTGTTTGCATTTTTACAAGAAATGGTGAATGTACTAGGATCCTTACACATAGATCGGGGTTTCTTTATAAAATTGCAAATGCATTCTCCCCTATGCTAAAATTTTCATCCCCCCTTAATTTTATCTTGTTGGTACACAAATATTTTGAAAACTTTCTTTATTACAACTATCATGGAAATGCGTACCTCCACTTTCCTAAAAAATTCCATCATCTCCTTTTCATGACTTTCAACTTTACCCATTTAACTGACTAGGAAAAAAACAACTTTATAAGGGTTATGAATATTTATTTTAGTTACCTTATAAGGTTTTTCTTTGATCTCTTCTTCTACATTAATTGATTCTTTCTCTAATTCTTTCTCTTCTTAGTTTATCACTTGGCCATCCTTAATTGTCTTTGGACTATCTAATCATTTCCCACTCCTAGTAGCAATATCACTCACACTTTCTTTATGATTCCTATCTATTTAGCCAAGAATAATTGAGGAATTATATACCTACATTTTACCTCTAGAATTTTCCAAATAACTCACTTGATTGTTCAAGTTCTTTAGCCCATTTATTATTTCTTTTTTAAATTGAAAAGTGTTAGTTTCTAAAGTTTTTACTTTATCGTCCAATGACATATCCCTACATTATTGTCACATTAGTTGTTGAGTAAGTAACACAAATGGTTGTTTTGGTTGGTTTTGAGGAATAGGATAGAATCCAATTGGTTTTATAGCCTTGTTGATTTTGGTACAATGGTAGTCTTTAATTATTTCCATATCTTTAGTTGGGAATATCCATCCATCCTTGGTTACAATTTGGAGCATAGGGATCATACTTTGGGCTTCTTTAAGGTCTACCTATTACATTAACTTATTACTCTTCTTGTAAAGTAGGAAATGCATATGTTGCAAGGCATGCATATAACAAATTCCACATTCTTCAGCCAACATTCCCCTTTTTCAATATCTTTTCAACTAAAAAAGTCAAAATATTTAATTTTTATTAAGGTATGTTATACTTGTCTCTATAACATGTTGACATGAATAGGTAGTATTTCCATTACCAAAATATGGGGAATTACATACCATATTAGATATTAGCCTTCTAGGATCAGTTGGGGTCTTATCTACAAATGCTTCACTACTAGCATCATCTATCATATTATGGTCCATGGGTATCATTTATTCATAGAAATATCTTATTAATAATTTCTCACTAATTTGGTGTTTAGGATAACTTCTACAAAATTTCTTAAATCTTTCCCAATACTCATATATAGACTCCCCCTATCTTCTCGAACATCATATATTTCGTTTCTAATATTTGTGGATCTAGATGATGGAAAGTGATTTTCTAGAAATTTTCTTTTCATATCAATCCTAGTATTAACCAATCCAGTAGGAAAATCATATAAGTACTCATTTTCAACATCAATTAAAGCGAAAAGAAAATCATTTAATTTAAGTTGATCTACAATTACCCATGCTCATTTCATACCTGAGCATGCTATATAAAATTCATTGAGAATCTTATTTGGATTAGTATTGTAGATTCATCCCAAAAAGCTAATGTACCACAAATATAAAAATTGGAAACACACATATCAGTCTATGTCTCATCTCATACTCATCTTGTTCATCAAGATATTTAATGCAAAGTCAATTGGTGTTAAAAGTAGGAGCTGCAAGCTCCGTTAAAGTCTCATTCCCCATTGGTACATCAATAATTTTCTCCATATTATCTATAATCCTTTCTTTAGATGATGCTAAGCTATCACTTAGAGGTAAGGGAATAGTATGAACGTATTCTAGTCGCCTTCAAGTTCTATTTACCACCTGAGATAAAGAATTAGGTTTCACTAGTTGAATGAGTTGATGCTTTCAAATGTTGATTCCTATAATACATAAATAATAAGAGAAAGGTTAGTTATAAATAAATTATATAATAACCAATAATTAAAATAAGGAATAAATTTACTAATCCTTGGGAATGGTGCCAAAATTTTGTTTACTACCATAGTCACTCCAAATTAAACCTTATACATACAAACAAGTAGTAAGAAATGAGTAGGGTTTGATCCCATCAAAATTGTAATTTAATCAAAAAATTCCTATTATAAAAATAATTCCCATATTATTAAATTACAAAAAAAAATTACTAATAACATAAAGATGAAAATAATGATTAACATAATAATTAGATAACAATGATAAGATAATAGGGGTTAAAGGATTTATTAAGCATAGGCATATCAACCAATCATTGAATATTATGGTCATTTAGTATTTTACTATTAACATATAGAAGCTTACACATGTTCACTTCCTATCATCCCCGTACGTAAATAAACCAAGGTCAACTTATGATTTATCCTCTAATTAGTTAATAACCTAGGATATGATATCTAGAGTCAATTAATGGCAGCGTTAATGATTAGGGATCAGCTAACTACAATCATAATTACGGTAAACTCAAATTATGGAGTTCTAAAGATTAATAAACTAGATTAAATTAATATCTTTCTTCATTAATTAACTAACCTTTTTGTTATATGTATATGTATATGTATATACTAACAATTATGAATTAACTATACTATCCTACCATCTAATTATCACACAAATTAACTAGGTGGAAAATCTAGATAATAGAGTACTATTATTGGATGGGTGATCCTTAATATCAATTTATTTATCTAATGAAAAATACCCATAAAAATTTAAGTCCAATACACATCTCATAAGTACTTAATGTGTGGGCTTCAATTATCCTCTACCCTATACAAATCTAGAATAACATATTTATAAAACAAGAAAACCCATAAACTAAACATATATAATCATGACTTTAATAAGAATAGATAAAAAATTTAAAAAGATTGAATAAGACTATAGAAGATCAAAAAACTCAATTGAATATATAAATAATGAGAGTTGCATAAAACAAACTAAAAAGTACAAAACAATTACACTAAACAAAGGAAAGAAACAACAAAAGATATTAGAGAATTACAAACACTGCATGATCTCTAATACATTAATTAAAGCACAATGAGCAAATAAAATTAACATTAAAACGCTAAGGGTTTAAAAATAACCAAAACAAAGCCAGATGTCTAATGGTTATACTCTTTGTGTCCTATTTGACCTAATATATGTTATATATAGAGATAGAAGGCCATAAAAAGAAAATCTAAATTTTGGAAAAGAATATGGTTTGTGTTACAAATTACAGGCTCATGAATTTTTTCTCTAACACTATCCATGTGAGATGAGTCATTGAAGCACATGGTGGAGAAACAAAGAAATACATATCATGATTTTTCTTTGCATGACTTATATTTTATTATCTTTCATGATATTACATCCCAATGACTCCAAGATTTTCTCCTCATATTATGCTTCTTTTTCTTAGTTAGTTACCTAAATATCATTAACTTCATTTTTTCTTGCAAAATTAGGTAAATAGAGAAAATTTGAGGAAAACTATGATAATAAATATAGAAATTTAGGTACAGATTCATCAAATAATTCCATAAAACATGCACCTATTAGTAACTCTCCAATAATAAAAATTCTTAAACCTAGGGGTTAATTTTTTAAAAACTATATCTTGTTTTTCTTAGTTTTTTGAAACTTTTTGACGTAGATTTTCCCATTTAATTTATAACTCAACTTTGTTAAAAATAATTATTTTAAATGTTAAGAGTTAAACAAAATTTCTCTCTGTATTTTTCAATATTTTCCATTCAAATAATCTATTTTCCTTCATGATGAAGTAGAAGGTTGAATAATTATGCACGAATGATGATAAGTTATTATTAATAACTTCTTATATTTGAAATATATAATTTCTAGTGAATGCAAGTATTTTCCCTTAGTCATTTGTTCTCTTTATTTTCTTCTTGATTAATTAATATGTACATGTAGATGATCAGTGAGAACATTATGTAGAATTAAAAACTTAGATAAGTTCCTTATAACTCTTGAACCAATTGAGGAAAAAAGTAGAGTCATGGAGGATAATAGCATGCTATTTGAATCATTCTTGGTGGTTCGTAACTAGAATATTGAAGATAGTTGCAATTTGAGGAGGACATGGGTGAAGATAAGAGGGTTACCGGTGCTGACATGGAAAGAGGAGTTTATAAGGAAAATAGTAAAACCTTGGGGGAGGTGGATTTATTTGGAGGAGATCAAAGACTCCAAATACTCCATGGAAGCCACTAGGGTGTTGATTGATACCCATAACCTAGAGGAGATTAGAGAAAAAGTGATAGTGTGTTTTGTAGGGCAAAAGGTGATGATCGTGGTGCATGAGATCATACAAGATTTCATCCCTTGGCAGCAAAATGCGGTGGCTAGGAAGATGGTTCGATTTGATGTTTCAAGGAGGCAGGTGAATGGTCTGGTGGGACTCTAATCATTGTAGGAGGTGATAGCTATACATCCAATAGCCGAAGTGTGCAGGCTCTCTCCTCTAGGTTGGTAGTTGAGTTAGTAAGCATGGCATTAAATGAATATTCATGCACCGATGGCTATAGCTTGAAGTATTGGGGGGGAGGAAGAAGTATTAAAGTCCATTTGCTGTAAGGAAGGGTTGAACCACATAGTGGATAGTGATGATGGCATTTCATGGGAAGTGGCAACCTCACAATGTTTTTATGATGTAGCCGGTACATTAGCAAGAGTAAAGAATTTTTAGGGAAGTGATGAAGAAAAAGTAGCCAATCCTTCTAAGACTAAATCAACAAAGGTTCGTCGTGACTTAGAGGGGGAAAGGAGATTGATCAAAGAGTGGAAGAGGTACGAAAACTTGGAGAAGTACTCAAACTTGGTATTAGGGGAGGATACTTTTGAAAATAGAGAAAAAATGGAGTGGGGACAGGGGTTCACCACAAGAAAGTTTTGACGGCCCCATTGGGTTTTAGGGTGCATTACATAATATCTCAATTGTAACTAGAAAGGATGGTTTGAATCTGATGAATTCAATATTTGAAGAGAATAGGTTAGAGGATGAAGAAAGGGAAGCAATAAGAGAAACTGGACAGCTAAGGAAGAAGATAGGTCTATCCTCAAAAGAGGAGAGGAACAGTATAGAAAAGATTGAAGGGTTGAGAATGAGTCAGAGAAAGGTGAAAAAGAAGTTAAGGTAAGGGAGTGTAGTTGGCTTAGGGTGATAGAGTTGAGGTTTATCTTATGATAATAATTAGTTGGAATGTAAGGGGAATTGGAGCTATGGGAAAATTGTCTTATATCTAAGCATTGATTGCAAAAGAAAGGCCATGGATATGGGGTTCATGGAACAAAAATTAAAGTGGTGACAAAGTCATAGAAGGGTAGGGTATGGAGGAATGGGGTGATTGGGTGGAGAGATTCACCAACACAAGGTAGCAATGGGGGTCTAATTATTAGTTGGGATTCACAGCGGTTTTGTGTGTGTAATGTTAAGAGGGGAAATAGATGGATTTTGATTGAAGGATGTTTAGGTCTTCTTTCTTTTGAATGTGCAATGCTTCTTGTTTATGGTTTCTCTAATCTAAGAGATAGGAAGGATTTGTGCGAAGATTTATGGAACCTAGGATGGCATTATAATAGGCCACTATTGGTGATGGGGTATTTTAATGAGGTACAAAGTTAGAGTGAGAGAAATGGTGGTTAGGTGGATAGTGGCGGTGTTAGTTCCTTTAATGGTGGGATTGAGAGGATAGGGCTTATTGATCTTCCACCTTCTAATATGAAGTTTTTGTGGCTAAGGGCTAGTTTAGCCGGTCTTTTAGATTGGTTTTTAATTGACCCATCTTGTTTATCTATGTTTCTAGGTTTGATTAGTTCAGTCTTATATCAGTCTCTAATGGATCATACCCCTTTTGGTATTTATATTAGGGCTTGTGGTGATGGGCTGAAGCCTTTCAGATAGTGGGATATGTGGTTCTCCCATCCAAAGTTCTATAGATTCATGGCAGATTACTGGGTCAAACTTCAGGAGGGTTCATTCCAAATCAAATTAAAGAAGATGAAGAGCATGTTAAAAGATTGGAATAGAGAGGTGTTTAGGGATGTTGAATTGAAAATTAAGTTTTTGGAGCTTGAATTGATAAAAGTAGGTAATCTTGATGTTGTCATTAATTGTGATGTAGAGATGATTACTAAAAGGGAAGGTTTGGAAAATCAACTTTGGAAATGGCATAAGAGGGAAGAATCATACTGGATGCAAGTTGATAGGGTTAAAGGGTTTAAGGAAAGAGATAGTAATACAAAGTTCTTCCACACCATTATAGATGTAAGGAAGAAGAGAGCTATTATTAGTAGACTCGTGGAGAAGGGTAAGGTGATTGGTGATCCTCCAGAAATTAAGTAGGTGATTGTTGATTACTTCAAAGGCCTTTATAGTAGGCAGGACTTGCCGGATATTATTATCTCTAAGGAGGGTTTCAATAAGATTTTGAAAGAGTATAGTCGGGATTTAAATAGCCTTCTTGGAAGAGAGGAAGCCAAAAGAGCAGTTTGGGCTTGTGCTCCTCTTAAAGTCCAAGGTATGACAAGTACTATATGGGTTTCATTAGAAAAATGTGGGGTCATCAAGGAAAATTTCATTTACTCTGTTTTGGGATTATTTTATTCGAGTAAAATGCCACAATCTTTAAATACCACTTTATTTACTCTGATTCCCAAAGTGGAGAAGTTAGAGGAGGTTAATCAGTTCAAGCCTATCAATCTAATAGGGTGTATCTATAAGGTGATCTCAAAGATTCTAATGCACAGATTGAAGTAAGTGGTTGGTTGCTTGGTTAGTGATTCTCAATTAGCATTCATTAAAGGTAAAAGCATTCTTGACGGAGTTCTAGTAGCTAATGAGGTTGTTCAGTGGTCTAAGAAGATAAAGGGAGAAAAAAGGGGTGATGATCAAGCTAGATTTCCAAAAGAAATATGACAGTATAAGATGGGAATTTGTGGATAGCATCATTAGCATCATAAGCATCATAGGGTTTGGAAGCACTTAGAGATGTTGGATAAAGGAATGTATTTAGTAGCCAGAATTTTAGTTCTCATTCATGGGACACCTTCTACTCCCTTCAAGATGAGACAAGGTCTCCAGCAAGGGGATCCCATCTCACCATTTTTGTTTGTGTTGATGGTTGAGGCGTTTAACCAACTTGTCAGAAGAGGTATGAATAAAGCATTGATCTAAGGCTTAGAAGTGGGGAAGGATAAGTGTGAAGTTACTCATCATTAGTTTGTAGATGATACTATAATTTTTTATGGGGCTTCTCTTGAGAATATCATAAACTAGAGAATTTTTCTTGATTGCTTTTACCTATTGTTTGGATTGAGTGTTAACTTTACAAAGTCCAAACTTATAGGTCTTAGGGTGGATACTTAGTTTTAGAAGGAGGTAGCAAAAATTATGAATTGCATGATCGGTGCTTTTACCTTGGAATCCTATTAGCATCTAATGTGAGAAACAGTCAGGTTTGGAAAACCGTGGTGGATAAGGTTAAACAAAGATTAGTAGGATGGAAATGAAAAATTCTTTCAAGAGTAGGGAGACGGATTCTAATAAAGAGTGTTTTGAATAGCTTACCTATGTATTATATGAGCTTATTCAGAATTCAAAAAGGAGTAGTATAGGAGATTATTAGCATAAAAAGGAATTTTTTCTAGAGTAGTAGCAGGGATAGAAAGAAGTTACCTTTGATCAGCTGGAAGGTGATGTAAAGACCTAAGAGACTAGGTGGACTAGGTATTGGGGACTTAACCATAAGGAATAATACTCTCTTATTCAAATGGTGGTGGAGGTCTTTTTTATCAAAGGGCTTTGTGCAAAAAATATTATGCACTCAATTTATTCTAATGATCAATTTGGTATACTATAGATTCCTAATCGAAGGAGGGGATAAGCCCTATGGGTGGACATTGTGAGAATAGTTAGGATGAATCCCATCCTTAATTCTAGGTTGAAGATTATCCTTGGAGAGGGTAGTAGAGTTAGGTTCTGGCTTGATAAATGGATGGAGTAAGGACCATTAAAAGGCATTTTCTAGAGGCTTTTTATGTTTTCAAATTAGAAGAAAGAAAAAGTAGTAGATATGGGTTTTGAGGATGGGGAGCAATGGACCTGACATTTTTTGTGGAGGAGGTGACTTTTCTCTTGGGAGAAAAGAAAAAAGGAACAGATGGAAAGTATACTCAAGTAGATTGTTCTAAGAAAGGTGACATAGGATAGTATTAGGTGTACATATGATGATAGGGGGTCTTTTCTGTCAAATCCTTTTGTGAGGCCTCTTATCAAAGTGTTATTAGGGGTAACTTGAATTGTAGCATCTGTAGTAGGATCTAGATTGGGTTGGCATAACTGAGGATTGATATAATCTCTTGGTTTGCGATTAAATAGAGGCTCAACATAAGAAATAGACTGGTCAGACTTCACATTAGTAATATCAGTGAGTCATGGTATCCTTTTTGCAGAAATAAGCAAGAGTTAGTTAACCATGTTTTCCTTTATGACAGTGTGACAGGGAAACTATGGTATGAGATATATGATAGGTTTGGATGTACTTGGGTGATGCCGAGGTCAAATGAAGGAATTGCTACAATTTGGTTAGAAGGTAAAGAGAAAGGTATAAAGGGAAAATTTTGGTCAACATGTTTTTTTCCCAAAAATGGAGACTATTTGGGAGTTTAGAAATAAGGTAATTTTTTAAAATCTTCAAATTTGTAGAAGTTGGATGGCTTTCTTATAAAACAAAGGATTGGCTCTGGATTATGAATAGAAGAGAAGATTTCAATTATAGAATTGATGAGGTGGTTTATAACATGCAAACATTTCTATGAATTGTGGGTGTTCTGGGGTGTCTCTTTTTTGCATTGGGGAATACCTTCCCTTTGATTTTGATGTTGCTTTGTCTTATTTTTTAGCATATCTCAATTATCAAAAAAATAGATGATTAGTAATAATCATTTTGAATTATTATATTTTCATTAAATTAAGAATATGATTGAGTATATTTAAATGGGTTAGGAGAAATGTAATTATGAATCCAGGATTCTGACGTCAAATGAAATTTCAATTTTATATTCTAAGTGTACTAAATTAGATTAGTAAAAATAATAAAATGATTGTTAATCAAAGAATCAAAATTTAAATTAATTAAATTGATCACTTAATCTATTTAGATTCTATATTAATACTAGGATGATGAGATTAACATATAATTATTAAGTGATATCTCTAAATTAGGTAGGGAAATTTTTTTCTCATTATTAATAAATACAATTACATAATTGGAGCTTGTGTGATTATGATTGTAGTCAATTTTTTTTGTTAATGATTTTGTTAATTGAATCAAGTGTTCTTAACTTAGATTATTAATCATTTAGACAATAAATCAATAACATGTTTGACTTTTTTTACCCTAAAATAAAACTAGGGACCCAATTTGTATGAGTTTTAAAAGGTTAATATTCAAACACAAAATTTGTTGTTTTCATTTTATCTTTTGATTTACTTGTTTTATAGTTAAATCTCCTTTTTTGTATATTTATAAGTCAGATGTTATGGGAGCTTTGACTGGGTGTTTCATGCACGCCATAACATTATTTTCATTCATGTAGGCATTAGAGAAGTGTTTCGCTTGACATATGAATTCTGTGAAAGACATAAGCTATGTTTATTCATATAATTTTTTGTGTGATTTTTTGGGTAAAACCTAAGAGTAAGGAAATTAACCCAAGGGTTCTATATTTCTAACACAAACCACATTTTTTATGACTTTACAAAATACATTATTTTACCCGGTAAAGTTTTATTTGATATAATGAAGATATGATAAAACCATAGCCATTAAGTTATGCGAGCTAATAGTCTTCTTAACCATAGTGTTCTCCTTATTAGAGAATTATTGATTTGTGTAATTGGTTTATTGCTTTTTTGAATGAAATTGTAATTACACAAGTGCATGAATAAAGATCTCTACTTTTCCCCTAATTGTTATGTCTTATGATTGAATTATCTATTGTACAATTATCTTGTTAATTATGATATTCATTGAGATCCATTGAATCCATATTATTTTACAACAATTTAGTATTATATTTGTGGTTGTTGAAGAAATCTGGTAATCAAGATGGCTATAAGATTCGATATTGAAAAGTTCAATCTGCCTGTTAATTTTAGATAATGGAAATCAATGATGTGGGTAATTATGATTTAGAATGGGTTAGAGAAAGCTTTATCTAGCCATTTAAATAAAATATAATTGATAATGAATGATATATTTGAGGAGGTAGATCTAAAGGCCTCCTCTACCATACAACTATGCTTAACCAAAAATGCATTGCAGGAAGTGACAAGGAATCAAGGGTGGTTGCCTTGTGGTTGAAACATGAATTATTATATATGAAAAAGTTAGTGGTGAATCAACTATTATTGAAGAGTATGCTTCATGACTTGAAATTGGGTGAGAGTAAATCTTTAAAAGTTCATTTGGATGATTTTGATTCTATTTTGATAGATTTGTAAAACATAGAAGTCAAGTTTTATGTTGAATATTTGGCTATTATGTTATTCTAGTCTTTACATGCTAGCTTTAAGCATTTTCATGAAACTGTTTTATATGGGAAGGGTGAATTAGTCCTTGTGAATCCAAAATATACCATTTTACAATGGATGTTGTTTGATAGTCAGTTGACTTGTAGCAATACTTATAGGGGCTGACATAGTGAGAGTCTTGTAGCTAGTGGAGGACACATGAGTAGGGTTATGGTGACTATAAGAAATCTATATATAATTCAAAGAGTTGGAAAAAGAATGGGATGTGCTATGGATGTCATAAGAAGGGGTATATTAGAAATTTTTGTCCTAATAGGGAAAACATTGCTAAGTATGGTGTGCTATTAGGTACAAAGGATGATGTTGTAGTTACCCATGATGATAGTAATGTATATGTATTAGCAGCCAATAACAGACAGATCAAGATTATTTATACTTAGATCTTGAATTCTACGTGTTCTTACCATATATTTCCCGATAAGAATTAGTTCTAGATGTTTAAGGTAACTTAGGGTGGAGTTTTTTTTTATAGGTAGCGATGTTACTTACAAACTTGCTAGGATTGGGATGGTGAAAGTGAGGTTGGATGAAGGTGTGGCCAAGTCATTATTCAATATGAGACATGTCCCTAAATGAACAAAAACCCCATCTCTTCAAGTTCCTTAGATTATAATTGGTACGGATGTGTGATTGAGGATAGTACTTTAAGAGTTAAAAAAAGGGCTATGATAGTGATGAAGGGGGAAATGGGTTGGGATAATGTATGACTTTGTGGGTTCCACTGTTATGAGGATAGTTATTGTGACATCACTGGGGTTGTTAGGTTTGGATTTTATGAGACTTTGGTGCATGAGAGTAGGATGCATGAGTGTTAGGGGACTAACTAAGCTCTCTAAGAAGGGATTGCTGGATGGATAGAGGATAAGTATTATGGAATTCTACAAGTACTATGTGTTTCGAAAAAAAGGAGGGTTAGATTATTTTTTTTATAACTAAGTACAATATAAGAGCACTACATCCATATAGATTTTTTTAATCTATCAAGAGTAGTGTCCAAAGGTGGTTAGGGGTATTTGCTCACATTTATTGATGAATTCTCTACAAATTTATTGTTGTATTTCTTAAAGCATAAGAATGATGTGTTTAGTATTTTCAAGTTTTAGAAGACCTTCATAAAGAAGTAGACTAGGAATCAAGTTAAGTATCTTAGGATAGAAAATTATCTTGAGTTTATTTAGTAGAGTTTCACTTATTTCTACTAATACCATGGGATAGCGATACACTGTACTTGTGTTAGTAGACCATAATAGAATCGGATTGTTGTGCACGTGAATAGAATCATATTAGAGAAGGTTCATTACATATTATCATGGGGAGGGCTAGGTAGATAGTTTTAGGTTAAGGCTGTTTATATGGATGCAAAGGTGATTATGTTTTGGTCTGATAGGCTAGTTGATTATTCTAATTTACATGCCTTTTGTTATCTTATTTATTCTTATGAGAATGATGGTAAACTTGAGCTAAGAGCTAAAAGGTTTATCTTTCTTAGCTTTACATTTGGATTAAAGGGGTATAGGTTATGGAACCTAGTTATATCTAAGTTCTTAACTAGCAAGGACTGAAATGCCCCGAAAATTCTAATATTAAATATTATATTTAAATGAGGTTTTATCATAAAGATTAATTAAATAAATTATTTTAATTAAAATAAAAGGAAATTAATTAGGGCAAGTCAAGAATAAACTTATAAGTATTTTTATTAGGAGAGAATTTGGGTATTTTAACTAATCAAGGATTTTAATTTGGTAATTAATTAAATAAGTTATTTTATTTAAAATAAGAATGAGAAAATAGTTTTAATTTAATAATAATTTTATAAATAATTTAATTGGAGGAATTTGGGTGTTTTGCTAATTAAAATGGAATTTATGGAAAATCTTTTAAAAATCCTAATTTAGCCTAAAAAGGGATTTAAATATTATTTTATTTAAATATTATTATTTTAAATATCCTAAATATTTAGATTAACTTATTTGGGCCTAACCTATTTTATTTCTCCTTTCCTTTTTTTCCCTTTTTCTTTTTCTTTCTTCCTTCTTCCTTTTCTTTTTCTTTCTTTTTCTTCTTTTTCTTTTTCCTCTTCTTCTCGCCGAACTGGGCCAGCTCGCGGCCCAGTTCCCCTTTTTTTTCTTTTCTTCTTCTTCTTCGGCACGACCCAGCCCGCGCCCACGCGACGTCCTCCGTCCACCCCGTGCCGCGCCGCGTTTTGCCTTCTTTTCCACTGAAACCCGTCGTTTCATTTAATGCACTCTCCTCGCGCGCGAACCGGCCCGGTTCTTCCCCTTTGCTTTTCTTTTCCCGGCCGACCGGCCCACCCTCTTTCTTCTTCCTTCTTCCTCCGTCCTTCCCCCGTCGCTGCGATGAAACCTTCGACCCCATCAATGGCGTCTTCGGCTGCAGCGGCTTTAATCAGCCGTTACTTGTCTCTTTGAATTCCCCTTAACCCGAGGAATCAATTGGAGTAATTTTCGAGCGTTAACTCTCCCTCGTTTCCTCTCCCCAACCTCGCGAACTGTCGAATCAACCCAAACGTTGGCCGACCGTTTTCCACCGCCGGTTGCACAAATTCTCGCACCCCATAACTTCCTGCCGACCCCCAAAACCCTATTATACCATCTACAATCTATAAATAGCTGGATTGTATGAGATTTTGGAGTTTGTTCTCCCCCGAGACCCTAAGCCCGAGCGCCGGCCACCCCAACTTCAGAAGCTTCTTCCGCCACCATCAGCCAACCTCAGCGCCACCGAAACATTCCATTCTCTTTCCTAAAATTTTATCTAGCTAACTAAATCATTTTCACCTCTCAATTCTTCTTGCACGGGCCTCCATAGCCGTGCCAAGTTGGCTGCTCGTTCTCGCTGGAATTTTGACCCCGAAGCCTTAAACCGCCTTCCACCGCCGTGCGCCGCCACCTTTGGCTGCACCACCACCATCATTTTGTCCCTCTACTCCTAGGCAACAATAAAAACATCTTATATCACCTCAATTCTCCCTATCTTTTTTCCAACATCCATCTTTGTCTATGTTATTCTATTTTTCCGGCCACCGCCGCCGCCGCCGTGAACCACCGCCGGTGCCACCTATCCCCACCAGCTTAAGGTTGAACCCTAGACCCTCTCAACCATTTTCCATATTATTATAAGCCTTGATTTAATTTATTTCAATTATTTGCATATAATTACCATTATTATTATTCTTAATATTTATATTCTTAATATGTTTTATTATTATTTGATGAGAAATTTTATTCTGAATTGTACTTGTAGGGTGGAGAGTGGTAATAAAACAATATTATTGTTAGTTTTGAATTTTAAGTTATTAATTGAATTATTATGGGATTATTATCATTCTTCTTCTTCTTATTATTATTATTATTATAATTATTAGAATAATTATTATTATCATTTTATTAATTATTCTGGAAAATCTTAGGCCCTAATTTTGTATTAACATTCGCACTTATTTATTTTAGTATTATTGTTTCTATTGTTCTTATAACTATTGATGATAATATTATCAGTATCTTTATTATTTTAATATTATTATATATGTTAGTAATTTTATTATTTATATTAAATAAGTGGTAAGTCATTAGTTATAAGTAGGGTCGAAACCCCACTTTAAATTTTCAAGCTTATTATTATTATTATTATTATTATTATTATTATTATTATTATTATTATTTATTATTCTCATTGATATTAGTTTTATTATCTTTGATATTATTATATTAGTATCATTATTATCATTAGGGTAAAATATTTAACCCTATATTATCAAGGTTTCTAATATCTCTATTATTTTTATGTGTTTAGCAAAGTTAGAATTTTGTTAAAGTTATTTTATTAATATGTTATTATTTGGTCAAAGCCCTAAGGAGGCGTAGGAACGTGCTCCAAGACCGGTGTCGTTTCAGGTAAGGGGTGCTAAGGCCTTTTATGTGTTAATGTGCATTTTGTGGTTCATATGCTATGCATTCTATGTTTATGATTATTAATTATGCCGTATATGCTATGACATGGAGTTGAAGTATGTTTTCATATGGCATGTGTATTATTTGTGTATGACCCTGTAAGACATGCATGTGAGGACGTTGATATGATTTTATGTGGGAGAAAGGATGAAAAAGGAGGATGGAGAAAGAAGTTGATTAAGGGATGTGAGTTGACCTAAGTATTCCATTGATTCATGAGTAAAGGAATAAAATGGAGAATTTTAGGGTTTCGTGTGTGAGAATCTGATTTATGATTTTTGAGGTTTTGGTATGGAGAATATAATTTATGGTTTTATATGGGGAAGTTTAATTTATGGTTTTGTATGGTTTTGTGGGAGACAATATAATTTATGATGTTATATGGGAGAATTGAATTTATGATTTGTTTGGGAGAATCCAATTTATGGTTTTGCTTGGGAGATTCTAATTTATGATTTTATGGGGAAGAATCTAACTTATGGTCTTGTATGGTAGAATCTAATTTGTGGTTATAAAAGGGGAGAATCTAATCAATTGTATTATGTGAAAAAATCTTTAGGTTTTATATGATTTGAACCTTTGTGTTGGTATGGATTGAATTTAGGGTTTTGTGTGAATGAATCTTTGGGTTGTATATTGTTTGAACTTAGGGTTTGGTAAGGATGGATACTTAGTTTGGTATGGATGAATCATTGGGTTTTATATGGTTTGAATCTAGGGTTTGGTATGAACGAATCTTTGGGTTATGTGGAATGAATTTAGGGTTTTTTATGATGAGATTTTGGGTTTTGCATAATGGTTAATGGTTGTATGGTGGTATTAAGGTTTGCATGGAAGTTAATAATTGCACGGGATGTGTAAAGTTTGTATGAGAGTAAAGTTTACGTATGGAACGCTGATTTGGGATTTGAGGAAAGTAATGTAAGTGTTGTTTGGGTGATTGAACATTTGAAGGGAAAATAGTGTGTGGAGCATTATATGGGCACGTAGGAAACCGAGCTAGGGTTCGTGTGGATAATTAGGGTTTGGTGCAACTACTTAGGGTTTTTGCGGTATCAGGTGTTTTTGGTGATTAAAGTGGAGTCATGAGGATGGAATTTATGAGTTACAATGTGTGAAGTGTTAAAGGAGTGATTCATGCATGTCTAGGGTGAAACCCGTTGAATAAGACACTTAAGACACTAATTATTTAAAGTGGAAGATCGTTGAGACGGGACCAACCGATCCACCGGTTCGGAATAGTGGTTAGGGTGTTTACCCTATGTGTGACCGATCCACCGGCTATAATAGTGGTTAGGGCATGATGTCCTATGCGTAACCGATCCACTGGTTATAATAGTGGGGGTTCCCGAGCTCAACAACCGCAAACCAGAATTTTGCTAAAATGCCTAAAAGATACTAATTACTTACAGTGGAACACCATGCGAACCGGAGCCAACTGATCCACCGGTTAGGAATAGTGGTTACGACGCGTAGTCCTATGTGTATCCGATCCACCGGCTATAATAGTGGTTAGGGTATGATACCCTATGCGCCTCCGATCCACCGGCTATAATAGTGGGGGCTTCCGTTTTCGCATGGATTTGATAAAAAGACATGATGTGTATCGAATTCCGATAAAAGATTAATTCAGTAATTAATCGGGACTATGATTGGGCCTTTATGTTTGTACCTAAATGATTGGTCGATATGATGATATGAGGATGGTCTTTATGATCTTTTATTATTATGCATGATTTTATGTGCTTATGTGTTGGCCTTAGTGCTCGGTTACCTTACTCAGTACGTAGCGTACTGATCACCCTTTTCATGGGTGTTGCTCATTCCCACGAGTAGTATGCCCTTCTGGTTTGTGCAGGTGGGCGAGATATCAGTTGGGGTTGAGTGTTGAGCGTGTTTGAATCAAGTTCGAGAGTGTCGTGGCGGTATTTCAGCCTTTATGTAATTTTATTTCCTACTATTATTTCTTTGTATTGGATTATTTGTCCTCTTTGATTTTGCACTCTTATTTCTATATTATTACGTTTATAACGTTTATGCGTACTCTGATTTTAAGGTATGATCTTTCGAGTTCTTTTATGAACTGTTGATTTGAATTTAATGTAAATCTTTTCCTTAGCCTTAGCACTTGGTACTGGAACGGTCGGAGAGAACCGGTCTAGTACTAAGTGTGGCGGTAACATTTCCAGAATTCACGGGTTTTAAGTATTTCTAATTTAATTGCTTCCGCTTTTAAGAAAAAAAAATTAGTGAATTTTGGGGTGTTACAAGGACATTATATTCAACGAGTCCATATTCCTCAAAAAGACTGAGTATTATGATTATGTGGCTAAGGAGGTGGAGTAGGTTAGTGGTTCGACCCATGTATTACTTAGATAACAGAGACCCTTCTGATAGTTCCACTGTACCTGAAGTGCCTAGACTAAAGCAAAGGTAGAGTAAAGGGCTTTGCTCCAAGCAAATCACATAAGATTGTTAAGCTGCTAGTTAGGTATAGTTTTGAAGAGTTAGTTTGCTATGCTTATCTTGTGTTGGGACTATTATTGATGTGAAAGAGCCATCATCAATCTTATAGGTTATTAAGAGTACTAATTTTATCAAGCGGTGTGTTGTTATGGAGGAGAAGATGGAGTTCTTAATAAAGAATCAAATGTGGGAACTTGTGAAGGCACCAAAGAAGAAGAAGAAGATAGTTCAATGCAAGTGAGTGTACAAATTTAAATAGGGAGCTCTAGGGCTAAAGATACCAAGGTACAAGAATTGTTTAGTTACATGTGGATTTAATCAAGTTCTAAGAGTGGAATATAACTAAGTATTTTCTCTTGTGGTTAGACATACTTCTATTCATACTTTGCTTGTTTTTGTGGCTGTGCATGGCCTACAATTATAGAAGTTGGATGTTAAAATTGAATTTTTACATGGTGAGTTAGAGGAAGAGATTTACATATGTATGCCTGATGGATTTATTATTAAAGGGATGCATGATCATGTGTTCCTATTGAAGAGATCACTATATGGCTTGAAGTAGTCTCCTAAATAGTGGTATAAATGGTTTTTTCAGTTTATGCTTGAGTATGGCTTCTTCAGTAGTGAGTATGATGAATGCTTATACTTGAAGGAGATAAGGAATGGCTCACTTACATATCTTTTAATTTATGTTGATGACATGCTTGTGGCTGTAAAAGATATGGTTCATGTTGATAATGTGAATACAATGCTAAAGAGTGTGTTTGAGATGAAGTATATTAGAGCTATAAAGAGGATCCTTGGCATGAAGATTATAAGAGATAGTGAAAAAAAGTTTTAATCCATATCACAAGAGTCCTACAAGAATAAGATATTAGTGATGTTTCATATGACAGATGCCAATTTTGTGATTACACTCTTGGCTACTCACTTTAGATTGTCATCTTTTGATTGTCCCAAATCCAAAGAGGAAGAAGATTTTTTGGCTATTGTTCCTTATTCTAATGATGTTGGTTATATCAAGTATAGTATGATTTCTACCCAATCTGATATCTCCTAATTTTGTGAGTCAATATATATGTAACACCCCGAGTCGATACGACCACATGGGGGCTACCTTGAAGTACTTTCTGATTGATTGGCTAGCCCTACAGATCAACACAAGTCATTTCAGTGTGTTTTGCCCTCACTCACAAACTTTTTGAGAAATTTTCAAAACTTCCCAGAAGGTCACCCATCCTAAAATTGCTCCACTGCTAACACGCTTAACTATGGAGTTCTTAGGATGGAATCACCAAAAGGATGGCATACCATGTTGATATAAGTTTTCAGATCAATCCTTATAACACTCCCCTCAATTTGGAATATTACATTCACCCCCACTCAAAGAATGCAAAGTTCTAATTGCGCGCCTCAACCAATGATTGTCTCAATACAGTTCATCCCAAGAATCGTCCCGCTAGGTGATTGACTGGCTCATCCAAGTTCAACTTACGGTCGTGGTTTCATTTTAATACCATTTGTAACACCCCGAGTTGATATGACCACATGAGAGCCACCTTGAAGTGCTTTCGGATTGATTGGCTGGCCCCACAGATCAACATGAGTCCTTTCAATGTGCTTTGACCTCACTCACGCAATTTTCGAGAAATTTTCAGAACTTTCCAAAAGGTCACCCATCCTAAAATTGCTCCACAGCCAGCACGCTTAACTATGGAGTTCTTAGGATGGAATCACCAAAAGGATGGTATACCATATTGATATAAGTAGCCAGATCAATCCTTATAACACTCCCCTCAATTTGGAGTATTACAATATAGCACATCTAGGTAAGTCTCACTAACAAGCAATGAAGTAGACCTTAAGGTACTTGAAGGGTACAACTTCAACTTGTATAGAGTATAAAAGATCAACTGATTTTCTTGTTAGGTTCATGGACTCTAATTGTGATGGAAACCTTGATAAAAGGAGATCTTCCATTGGATATGTTTTTTATTCTAGTTATTCAGCTATTGGCTAGAGGCCTTCCTTATAAAATTTAAAGGCCTTATCAACTACTAACACAAAGTATATGTTTATGATAGAGGCTTTTCAAGAAGTCGTGTGTCTTGGTGGTTTAGTTTGGGAGGGAGGTTTACTTATCGTGATTTAGTCATTTGAGGTGATAACCAGATTTCTATATGTTTAGTGAAGAATCAGAATTCTTTCCATTATTGAATGAAGCACATTGATATTATGTTTAACTTTATCTAAGGTACTATTATTGCTAGTAAATTTTTATTGGATAAAGTTGGGACTTTTGATAAGTCAAATGATATGCTAATAAAACCACTAACCATAGGTAAGTTTGACATTTCTTCAACTTGATCAGTGTTTATAGGCTATGAGGCCCTTTATTGGGCTAGGAGTTTTTGTATAGGTCTTTACATGTCATACATTACAAAAACTACATCAAGGTGGAGAATTGTAATCTTTTGTTTTGTATAGGTGTTGAAGAAGAGTTTCTATTGATATTATACATTTGATGAGAAATTCCGATGCATGCTAATGAACAAGGACCCTATTTTCTCACAAAATGTTTTGATGTGATTTTTTGGAAAAACATTGAGAGTAAGGAAATAAAAATGATGGTCTCGTGTTTCCTAAAATGAAAAATTTTTGTTAGTAACTTTATGAAACACATTACTTTTTCCTTTAAGGTTTTACTAAATATAAAAGAAATATGATAAAAACCCTAGGTATTAAGTCATGTGAGCCAATCTTCATCTTTCCCATAGTGTTATCCTTGTAATAGATTTAATTGATTTATTGACTTGTTGAATCATCTTGTAATTACACAAATGCACTATTAAATATCTCTACTTTTTAGCTAATTATTCTATCTTATGATTGCGTTATTAATTGTTTAATTTTCTTGTTGATGGATAGGCATGAATTATGTCAATCATATTGATTTTAACATGAAGATTTAATGTGATTATATCATGATTTTTTTTATAATTTAGTCCACTTGTTCTTGTTTACTTCTATTTATCATATTTTGTATATATTTCAAGAATATGGGATTAAAAGGAGCTAAAACACAATAGTTGGAACAAAACATAAGCAAATGCAAAGGCTTAAAGTATGAAAAGGAATAGAGACTTAAAATTAAAAACATAATGCGATATGAATCTGGAAATATATTAAAAAAGAAAGTTGTAGATATATTTTTTATCTTTCCAATGCATAAAAAATCAGCTCAATCAAAATTCAAATGAAAACATTTTGGCTAGAATACAAAACATGTGCAAAGTTGAAGAATTGAAACGGCCGTGTTGATGGGTAGTTACGTCTATATAAACATATTTTTCATTCATTTTGGAAAAGAAATGGATGGAATGAATGATGGTGGCTTTGAGAGTACTAAAGAGAGATCTAAGGTTTCTTATTTGGCATCACCCAATCCAATTCTACCTCCAATTTATCCACAATCTTCCATCTCTTGATCTCAATTTCTTGCTCCTAATCGAACAGATAAACAAGAAATTTCTCATCTTAAATAAGGATGTTATTGTATTTTTCCTTTGGATTTTATTATTTTTCTTAAATTGATGAAATTCTCTATATTTAATATGTTGGGCTTAATGAAAGCCATGATTGGCTAATTGATCTATGCCAAGGTGAAGGGAAATCCCCTAATCAAGATGTGTTGAGAATCTAAACCCTACCCAATCTAATTCTTTGTCATATGTGTTGGGATAATGATTTAATTGGAATAATATAGAAAATTGATCACTTTTCTATTATTATTTAGAGAAACGCAGCGAGATTGAAGAGATGAGTCAAAGTGGGCTCCATTAGCATGACTAGAAATCAAACCATAAAGTTGAGAGACGTTGGTTGTCTTCTACAACTAAAAAAAGGGAATATGATATATAATAATGCATTACTTATTTTTGCATTCATACTAGAGATAAATGAGTCTTAAAAGACAATAGAGTGTAATGGCTCGAGAGAACATTACAATAAATACTTTGGTTGGAATTTATGACAAAATGTTTTGATTTGGGATTTGGGGTAAATATTACATCACATTGGGGTTGATGGGATTGACTGGAACCTTAGCATTTTTTCTAACTAAATTTAACTTGTTCTTATATTATAGTTGGATTTAGTTTGCACAATTTATTTTTATTTAGAGTTAGACATCATTTACCACTATCGTTAGTCTAGACAAGGAGATAATTTCACTATCCCATTGATAACTTCCTAGTCTCTATGGGATCGACCTTACTTACTACTTTAACACCATGCACTTACGATTAGAATTCATCATTCATTCTAATATTCAATCCACATTATTTTGCAATATGTTATTTTATATAGTTTTAGCATAGTGATTAGTAGTAGATATAAACATTTATTAACAAATTAGGGTTTTGACATTAACTATATATTTCTTGATTATATCATATTCCTTTTGGTTTTGACTCCTATTTGTCATTTATTATGTATTTGGAAATAAAGGTTAAATGTTATGTCTATATAATAACACGTCAAAATATTGGCACCGTTACCAAGAATAGTGATTCTAATTTTTGTTTCTATTGTTAGTGTTACTTTTTGTTTTTATTTTTATGAATAAATCTTCCAAGTACTACTTATCTTAATTCAAATATGTATCTTTTTCATGCACTCATTCATGTGGTCATTTGAGGTTGAGCATAATGATCAAATGTTCCTACAAGTGATCCAAACTTTCCTCCTACCATAGATATCTTAACAAGAAGGTGATTGAAATATGCTAATCATATTCTATTAGCTTGAGAAAGAAGTTCCACTAATTTTGGGAAAGATTGCTAAGAGGATTTAGAAGTTTTACCTTATCACCTTAAAGAAGTAATGGCATATGAAACATTGAAGGAGTTAGTCCCTCCTACTTTCAAACATAACTTGCTTGTTATTAATCATCCTGGAGAACATGGTGAAATAAAACCTAGAATAGTCTATGTTTTGCCTAATTTTTATACGGTTCTAGGAAAATAAATCATTTGGGTTTGGATACTTCACCAACTCGAACAAATTCCTTAAGAATTCCATATTACATGTTTTGGTATAAAACCCCCTATAGTAAGTGTAGAACAACATAAGTTTTAGGATTCTCCTTTTTTCTTCACTAAATAATGGTTATATGATTTACCTACAAAGTTTGTGAAGATAAGGGCTAATAAGAAAATTATTTTCCTTGAAAAATTGTTTCCTTCATCTAGAAAAACAAGTATTAGAAAATAAATTGGTGGCATTAGACAAGATGAGGGAATAATTACTTGACTATTAGGAACATTTAAATAAATTATGCGGTAGCTCCCCTAACCATTATATTAGTAAGAAAATTTTAATCTAATATTTTAGGTAGGAAGGATCATCCTAATCTGAGATATGGAGCCAACCAATAAGGTAGTGACTCATATTTTTGACCACACATTTACCATAATTAGTAAAGTTCGTGTACACCTCTTGGATTCATTCATGTTCTACCAAATTGACCATTTCCATCATTTGAACCATTACCCTCACCACAATGTTATTAGTAGGCAAGGGAAATGCCTTAATTGGTAAAATCTTTGGTTGCCAACACTTTACAGTTTTAACCAAAGACTAGGAATGGTATCAAGAAATTACATAATCAAGTGATTTGACAAGAATATTATCTAGGAAAGCTACAAGCACAAGGTTCTTAAAAACTTCTAAGTCAAATGGAGAGGAAACCAAGAGAAATTTCTAGTGAAATTAAAAGTAAGAGTGTAAAATAATTGAATGTTCCCATGTAAGCAATTTATGAGAAAGAAGTAGGTGACTTAGAAGATGAAATAATTATAGAGGAAGAAAAAGTTAAAAATATCCACATATATTTAAATATGAGCTTCCTAACCCTATAAAAATAACTTTTCCTTCTCCTAGCATGTTGTTGAAGAACAAGAAGTAAGATCAGAACAAGGAGGGGTTTGATATGTTTTGGAAATTGGAGGTGAAAATTCCTTTTGATAGATATAATAAAGTAAGTTCCAAGGTAAGAAAAATCCTTAAATATTTGTGTACCAAATATATAAAATTAATGGGACATCAGAAAGTGAGTGTGGGAGAAAATGTTTTGAGTAATCTATAAAGGAAACTCCCACCAAAATGCAAGGACCTAGGTATCTTTACCATTCCTTATAATATTGGAAACACGAGGTTTGAATGATGTATTCTAGGTTTATGTGTTTCAATTAATTCCTTTCCCTTATCTAACTCTAATACACTAAGTCTAGGTCCATTAAAGGATACTCATATTGTTATTCTATATGGTGATAAGTCTAACATATGCCCTGAGGAAGTAATTGAAGTTGTTTTGGTACAAGTGAATGCATTGGTATTCTTAGCTAAATTTTATTTGTTACATAGGTAGGATAGTTATTCATCTAAATCTTATCCTGTAATATTGGGTATACCATTTCTTAAAACATATAAGGTAGAAATTTTTGTACATGATGGAGTTTTAACCATGGATTCTGATGGTGAGGTTATTAGATTCAATATTTTTGATGCCATGAAACATCTTGCAGATTGTGAATTAGTTTCTGTGGTGGATACTATTGAGGATTTGATTGTGATCATTTATGAGTTATCATTTGAATATTTTTTAGTGATTATATCAACTTAATGAAAAGAAGAAAAATTTGTAGAAGAGTTAAATAAGAATTTTGAAGTTGATAAGTAGATCAAAGAGATGGTACGTGCTTTGGATTTACCATTCACCTTAGATAGACCTCTACCATTAGGATAGCGAGCACTAGAGGTGTAGTTAAAGCCTTTACTTAAATATCTTAAGTAAGAATTTTTGGGAGAAAAAGCTTTTTAGTGTTTTAAAAGAGTATAAGACAACTTTAGGAAGGATGATATATGATATTAAGGTTATAAGTTTTTCAATGGGTATGCATCATATTTAATGGAGGATCATGTAAAACCTAGTAGATAAGTATAACATAGGGTAAAAATATTATGATGGAAGTGGTAAAGAAAGAGGTGCTAAAGCTTTTATATATGGGCTTCATTTACTCAATCTTTGATAGTATTTAGGTTATTCCTTTTGGAGTAGTACCTAAAAAATAGGAATCCGGGTCATTGAGATTGATAAAGGAGAGATTATTCCTATTATGTTATAAAATGGTTACAGGGTGTGTGTTGAATACAGAAAGTTGATATTGATGACTAGAAATGATCATTTTCCCATTATTCTTGTATATCATATGTTAGAGAGGTTACAATGTCATGCTTGTTATTATATACTTGATGATTATTTAGGCTACATATAGCTACCCATAGCCCTACTAGATCAAGAAAAGACAATGTTTACGCATCCATATGTCACATTTACATACCATCATATGCCATTTAGGCTATATAATGCCCTTACTACATTATATAAATGTATGGTAAGCATATTTTTAGAGAATTTAGAGAATATTATTGAGTTATTCATGGATGACATTTGTATTCATGGTGATACATATGATCATTGCCTAGATAACCTAACTATAAATTTAAAGGAGCATCTTAAGACAAATCTTACATTAAACTCTATAAAGTGTATACTCAATAGTGCAACAAGGAATAGTGTTAGGAATTTTCCTATCTTCTCAAAGTATAAAAGTACACAAAGAAAATATTCAACTTATAGATTCATTATCTTACCCCTCTAGTATTAGGAAAATGTGGTTATTCCTTGGTCATGCAAGGTTTTATCGTAAATTTATTAAGGAGTTTTCAAAGATTTCTCAAGCCTTATATAATGGTCTTTAGAAAGAGTATGAATTCATTTTTAATGGGGAGTGGAAAAAGATATTTGATAATTTAAAGGGTAAATTTATTACTACACCCATACTTCAACCCCCTTATTGGAATTTCCCTTTATATTTAATGTGTGATGCATCTAACTATGTTGTTAGTGAAGTGTTACAAAAGCATCTATATATTCTCATGATTCCTCTATTGATTCTCATGATAATGAGGATTTGACATTATTAGTAATGGATCCTATTATAATATGGGTCGATGATGATAATGTAACTTTGATTAACCATAGCAAGTGTATTTTGAGTAATTATCGCAGGTATGTAACATATTTATAAAGATAAGATTCAAGATGTCAACACATTTAAGACTTCTTATGTTATAAGTTATTACAAGTCAAATGAGCTATAATGTAGGGAATTAAAACATTCAATTCAAAGAAGACATAGTTATCATTCTTATGTAAATTATGGGTTTTGTAAGTTGTAATAATTAGCTATGTTTATTTGTAATAATTTTTCGTATGATTCATGTATTATATAGGTTAGTAACATGTTTATATTAGAGGTTGGTGTGCCAGTTATCCATGTGTGCATTAACTTGGCTACCTTAGTGTTTTATTTAGTAAATTTTCACTACCTATATAAGGGATTTATCAACACATTGTAACATAAGAGTCAATTTTTTAAAATCTACTAACGAGTATACTGCTTGGTTATTTTTCTCTCTTTGAGTGAAATTTTCTACCTAAGACTTCTTCGAGTAATCTTACCTAGATTTCCTTGAATGTAATCTTATAGAAACAATAAACAATATCTTCTTATTGAATTCTTGTTGAATATTATTTGATGATTCATAGCATTCTTTAATTCTTCATTGAATCTTGCTTGAAAATTATCATTCTTCTCCTTAATCTTAAATTCACCAATCCTACAAATCCTTTTAATCCTCAAATATTGATTTCAACTAAAAAGATTCACATAATTTTTTGTATGAAATAAAGTTTGGCTAATTACATCCTTTGAATAGCCAACCTAATCTTCGACCACACTTCATTTAAATTCATACATGCAAGAAAATGCAATGTAGCCAACCAACCCTCTTAGTATATCTTTAGAGTTCTCTTTACATCTTCAACCTTCAAAGTTGAACAATTATTATCCCTCTTGTTCTCTTCTTCAATTTGAAGTCAATATGCTTTAGATATTTAGAGGAAAATTTATCCTTCTTTTGTCCATCTTTAATCTAAAGACTCTAATTATTTGATACGTCCTTATTTCTCCTAAGTATAGTTGAACTCTTGGACATACCTTCAAGATTCATTTTGGTGTTCGTTAGTGCCTTGATTCAACCACAAAGAATTTTTAATTTTTCCAAAATTACTTGGATTTTCCTTCTCCTTTTCCATTCTCAACATTAATTCATTGATAAGAAGAAGACTTGAACCATTATTAAGGTTCTATTTAACTTCTCGACAAATTCATTCTTGATTCTTGCTAGTGATTAATTTAACCATCTTCATCATGCATCAAGAATTGTTAGAAATCCTCTCAACCAATTCCCATCCATTCTTACTTCATAATTTCAACAAAGAAATCTCTAAGATCCTTCAAGTCCCATCAATAAACCATAAAGATCCAACTTCAAGCCACAAATGCACCTTAACCAAGATTTATTTCAATATGTATAATAGAAATAGGTAAAGAAGTGTCTGTAATGGATATGTTCAACACTCTTCAATAAATTCCCATAAGTGTGCATGCTACTAACACACAAATTCAATATATCCCTTCCATTTGAAAATTAATTCAAAGATTAGAGATGAGAGTATCCCACAAAGAAACCCTTTAACATATGCATGACAACATGGAAGCCACTAATGATCGAGTAGAGGGCATGATGAGAAGAGAATTCGTAGCATGAAAAGGCCATATCAAAATTAGAATGGAGTATAAATAAAGGATTAACAATAATGGCTCCAATGATTTCAACCACAATTGATAAGCCTATGTAAATTATCAACAAAGGTGTCAACAAACTGAAAAACAAAGGTATTAAGGTCGACCTCCCTAATTTTTATGGTGAATTAGATGTTGAAATATGATTTGAAAGGTTACATGAAATAGAAGCTATATTTGAATTTATAGAGTATGATGATGAGAATGGATGTAAGTTATAAACTCTAAAATTTAAAAATTTTGTTAGGTTTTGGTATGACAATCTCAAGAGGACTCGTGAAAGGACAGAAAAGAGTAAAATAAAGTCATGGAATAAATTGAAAAAATACCTAAGGAAAAAAGCTATTCTTAAATATTATGAATAATAAATTTATAATAAATTTACTACTCTTAGAAAATGACTATATAGTGTGGAGGAATATATGAAGGAATTTGAAAAACTAGCACTCTTATGAGACATGCAAGAGAGAAAAGAATAAAAATATACTAGATACTTTGGCGGCCTTAATAACCTAATTAAAGAAAAAGTTAAAATGTTTGCCTATGATCCATATGATGATTTGACTAATTTAGCTATAAAATGAGAAAGATAAGCTAAGTTTACCACGGCCTATGCTAAAACAAAAACTTTAAATTCTGTTTCGACCAAAAACTATTTGAATGCATCTACTTCAAAATACAGGACACGTGTATCTTCAAATAATGATGAGAAAATCAACCCAAAGTGAGATGAAAAAGGTAAAAACAAGGTAACTAAGATTTCTATTAAGAATTTTTTTAAATGTAAAGGATATGGTCATTTTTCTTGGAGAATGTTCTAAATGAAGAGTTTTAACCTTAAATGAAATTACAAATATGGAACCATGTGATGATCATGATTTCCTAGAGATTAAATATTATGATGATACTTTATGTATTTATGAAGAAGATAATAATCCATATTTTTTCTTCAAAGGGTATTACAAATCCAACCTAATTATCCACTTAATTAATTTTCATATTAGTAACTATCATGATGAAGTATTATGTGATGAATTGCCTCTAGATACTTGTAGTATTTTACTAGGAACACCATGGCAATATGATAGAGATGTAATTCATGATGGTGTGACTAATGAATATATTATTCTTAAAGTTAGAAAGAAATACAAATTGAAACCATCTTAATGTGATCATATACAACTTATTATTACTATGAAAAGTTATTCTTACTTGAAAAATATATGATTAATCAAAATAAGGATGAAGGTATTTGCTATGCTTTAGTAATAAGAAAATCTCAATTTGGGGAGAAAAGTTTTATGACTTTAAACCTTATTATTTTACTTGATGAATATAATGATGATGTGTTTTTTATCAAAGTAACGGAAGGTTGGATCGAAATTTGTATTAGAAGCTGTCACCCACGATCTAATGCAAAAAGAATCAAGTGATATGGTGGATTATAGAAGAAGAAATTGATGTTACAAGATGAAGGTGTTTCAGCAGATTTGAAGGTGTTCAAATGTGTCGTGTGAAGATAGATTTGAGGAAGGATTAATCCCGGATTTTCCTTGCTCAATACAGACCTAAAAGGGAGGATTAGACTTTAGCTCTCTTGCTCAAAGTTTTATCAAAATTCTTATTATTCATTCTATTCAATTCTCTATACAAATGTTGTGCACAAAAGGTATATATAGGAAAGAATAAGCTTGGTGGTGAGCTTCCTTAACCAGCCAAGTTTACCCACCTAATCCAGCCCATTAATCATGGTTGAATTAAGCCCATATTAACCTTAATCCAAAGCATAATATCATTGGTTAAATGATACTATGGATTAATATTACAAAGCTATACAATAGACTAAGATACATACATGAAATTATAGCCATACCCTAACTTACATAAAATATACTTAGGGTTAGGGTTTACAACAAGTTTATAAAAATAATGAATATCATCACTCTATCTCTTATTGTAATGTATCATCCCATGTATGTCATAGTCTTTCATGCCTTGGAATACTTGTACACATCAATGTGTATGAACATCATCTTCTTACAAATATGTAACATACCTACAAGAATAACTTGAATGGTTTTTAATGTCAAGCATATTAGAATTATCAAGAATATTTAACATGATAGGCTCTGATATTATAAAAGCTAAATCATCTTTCTTACCTTGAGGATTAGAATGAATAGGACAATCATTATGTTCAATGGATGCTCCTGCATCATACTCCCCAAGTTGAGAAGAATTTGCCCTCAAATTTTTATCAGAATAATAAGGAGACAAATCACCAACATTAAAATTTCTTGAAATTCCACCATAAGAATCTGGAAGTTCAAGTTCATAAGCATTATCTCCAAACTTCCTAAGTATTTACCATCGGCTCTTGGCATTAGCTTGTTTTTACGTAAATTAGGAAATCTCTCTTTACGTAAATGTAACCAAACTAAGTCACCAGGAGAAAACACATAAGATTTTCTATGCTTATTCGCTTGAGCTTTATACTCGACATTAGATTTTTCAATATGATTTTTGATTTTCTCATGAAGTTGTTGAAAACATTTTATTCTCTCTTTAGCCTCATAATTTTGCAATTCACCTTGTTTCAACGGAATCATGTTAATAGGCATGTTAGGATTGACACCATGCACACTAAGAATATTCCATAAAGTTTTCCAAAAATAAGTCATAAACTTGACATAAGCAGTATTTGAAAGGATTATACAAAAACTCATATTTTCTTTCACAAATCCTTTATCCATAAGTTCTTGTATTTGTTTTTTTAATTCCTTATCTTCTTCTGGGTTACATATATAAGCCGGTTTATTAGGGATAGGCATACTAGGAACAAGATCAATAGCATGTTCTATACCTCTTTTAGGTGGTAATCCAGGAGGTAAGTCATCAGGAAATACATCATTATACTCATCAAGCAACTTAATCAAATTAGGATCTTTAAGTTGTTGTTTGTCAGGTTTAGAATCTTTAGAAACTAGAGCATAACAAATTCCTTCTTCTTTTACACATTTTTCCATAGCCTTTTCATGTAAAAATAATCTCTCTTTATCATCACTCAAGGGCATATGATCATATAAAGAAGGTTTGAGCCTATACAATTGTTTTTCATTTTTCACCACATACTCATTAGTTACCCCATCATGAGTTGCTTTTCTATCAAATTTCCATGGTCTACCCAAAAGTAATCCACAAGCATCCATAGGTAAAACATCACATAGAACTTCATCATGATAGTCTCTAATAGAAAATGTGATTAAAGCTCTTTTGTTTACTTTAGCTCCTTTATCCTTGTTTAACCATTGTAAAGAATAGGGTTTAGGATGATTAGTAGTTTCCAAACCAAGTTTCTTAACCATTGCCTCACTAGCAACATTAGTACATGAACCACTATCAATTATAAGTCTACAAACTGTATCACCTATTTTACACTTAGTTTTAAAAATCTTTTCTCTTTGAGTAGGTGTAATACAAGGTTGTATTTGCAAGACTCTTTGAATTACAAAGCAAGGGTCTCCTTCTTCTTCTTCCATAGTTAATATTTCATTAGGAGATTCAACTTCTAGTTCATCATCACTACATGGTTCCATGTTTTCTATGTCATGTAAAGTTAAGGCTCTTTGGTTAGGACAATCTCTAGCAAAATGTCCATATCCTTTACATTTGAAACATTGTTTATTAGCCATTTCAACCACCTTATTTTTACCTTTATCATCTTTTTTATTCTTTCTATCATATGAAAATGTCGATTTAGGTGTAAAGGTGTTAGAATAGGGTTTAGTCAAAGTAGAGGCATTAGACTTAACATAGGCTTTTGTTGTCTTGGTTTGTCTTTCAATCTTCATAGCCAATTTTATCAAGTCATCAAGAGAGTCATAAGAGTACATATCAACTTTTTCTCTTATTAAGTTATTCAAACCACCTAAGTATCTAGCACATCTTTGTTCCTTTCTTTCATGAACATCACAAATAAGGGCTAGTCTTTCTAACTCTCTAGTGTATTCTTCTACACTAAATAAGCCTTGCCTTAGAGTAGTCATCTTAACATACATATCTTGTTCATAGTCTCTAGGCACAAATTTCTTTCTTAAGTGCTTTTTATGTTTTTCTCAAGATTTGATTTTAGACTTATCTTGTCTTTCTCTAGTTCGCTTTAAGTTATCATACCAAATTCGAGCAAACTTTTTGAACTTTAGAGTAGCTAATTTGCACTTTCTATCATCATCATATTCTCTAAACTCAAAAATAGCTTCAATCTCATGCAACCATTCAAAAAATGACTCCACATTTAAATCACCATAAAATTCAGGAAGTTCAAGTTTAATACCTTGATCTCCATGGTGTGGATTTCTTACATGGAATGTAGGTGCTCTTCTTTGGTTGCTTGAGCCAAAATAATTTGTCTCCTCTTCTCCATATTCATGATGAGAAATATGGAAATGTCCACGCCCATTCTTGGTATGGTAAATCGGCTTCATTCTCCCTTCCACACTATCATGTGTGGTTTCCATTCGAGGTTGCCATGGTTTCACTACTACGAAAACGGGTTATAATAACGGGACATTAATAACGGTAGTTCGAAAACCGTTGTCAAACGCGTGGAAATTAATCGGCGGGAAGTTTTGATAACGGTTCTATTTAAAAATCATTATTAAAAGGGCAACGTTAAAATTTGGACGGATGTTTTAATAACGGTTTTAGGTAAACCGTTATTAAAAGTATATTTAATAACGGTTTATATTAGAACCGTTATCAAAAGTCAGAATCTTTTAATAACGGTTCTTCCAGAAACCGTTATTAAAAGATGTTTTGATAACGGTTCCTTAGAGAACTGTTATTAAATCATCTTTTTAATAACGGTTCTCTCAGGAACCGTTATTAAAACCCCAAAATCAAACTTATATTTCGTTCAGTTCTGTTTCGTGCCAAAATTTTTAGACTCTCTGCACCTTCGTTCTCTTGCTCTCCTTCTCCTTGCAAACCCTCACACGACCACACCGGCCGGCTCCTCTCAAGTAAAGGAAACCCTCGCACCGCCAACTCTCCACCACGCCTCCACCATTGCCGGCTCTGCATGTGCGTGCTGTCATTGTTCCGAAGCTAGCTAGCACTTGCACCATCCTCTGTCGTGTTTGAAGCCCCTTGCCTCTCTCAACATTCTCACCGTCGTGTTTGTAGCTAGCTCACTTTATGTATGTGTTTGTTCTTCTTCTCGTAACATTTTATCTACTTATATATGTATATATATATAAATGCATGCATGTTGGTACAGGGTTTCGTTTGTTTTTTATTGAAAGATTGTGGTTTGTTGTTCGAAAATGGGTTGTTTAATGTATTGGCTGAAAATTTTGCTATTTTTTGTTGAATTTGTTGCGTTATTGTTATATATTAACAAATGCATGTGTTGGCCGAGACCTTTACATATATATATATATATATATAATATGAATGTGAGTGTAGAATTATATACATTTTCACTCATAAAAACTATACACACACACACACACACACATATTTTCATTAATAAGTATAGGAGATCACTAGCAATAAGATATAGGAAATGTCATATAATGAAATGCAAATATATTTTATATATGCATATGTTAATGATTGCTATTTGATGAGGATTAAATAGATATAGAGAATAAGGAATATATAAAAGTGAATAATTAAATAGAGAGAAATAATTGTGTATGATCGATAAGAATAATAATAATAATAATAATAATAATTAATAATATGATTTATATATTATGCTTTAATTACATTTAGCTAGGTTTAGGGATTAGGTTTTTTTTGTGGTTTAGGGTTAGGTTTTATTATAATAAATTATGGTTAATTAGCTAGGGTTAGGGTTAGGGTTTATCGTTTATTATGGTTAATTAGGGTTAATTAGGGTTAGGGTTAGTATTAATATCTTTTTGGAAACGTGTTAACATGATTCGTATATATATATATATAGAATAGCATGATACATTTGAGATTAATTAAATAGAGAGAAATAATTGTGTATGATAAGAATAATAATAATAATAATAATAATAATTAATAATATGATTTATATATTATGCTTTAATTACATTTAGCTAGGTTTAGGGATTAGGTTTTTTTTGTGGTTTAGGGTTAGGTTTTATTATAATAAATTATGGTTAATTATCTAGGGTTAGGGTTAGGGTTTATCGTTTATTATGGTTAATTAGGGTTAATTAGGGTTAGGGTTAGTATTAATATCTTTTTGGAAACGTGTTAACATGATTCGTATACATATATATAGAATAGCATGATACATTTGAGATTAATTCTTTCTAAGCATGATTCGTATCGATAATATAATGGTACATTATTATGCTCAATACATAACATTCTAACATTATTTATTTATTTATTTTTTGTAGAGATATGGCCAACAAAAACATTGATAGGGATAGCAGTGATGAAGAAGGGAAGAGGGGACCTACGATTATGAGAATTATCGTAGACATGAGGAATAGAGGAGAAGTAGTCGATTTGGGATGGAATACTTACAATCTTCCCATCGGCCCTTACGCAGATATGTTCTTGACCTACATTTCCCTTGTGACCCGTAACCGTGTTCCTATCTCCTATAATAATTGGAAGCAGGTTCCACAGGGTCATAAGGAGCATATTTGGCAGGAAATCACGGTAAATATGCTATTTTATGTAATCATTTTTGTATGTCAAATGTTATTAATTTTATTACATTATCATCGGTATACATCTACATGTCTTATTTTGCAGAAAGTGTTCAATGTCCCAGAGAGTAGGAAGAAATGGCTTCTTAGACATTGTGGGGAGCGTCTAAGAACATTTAGGTCATATTTAGCTCATAGAAAAATGTATAGAAACAAGGATGGTTCTGTACGACAGAACCCACCCAAACGATATGGTTTCATCGATCAAGAAAGTTGGAACCAATTCATTGCTTATCGTCTTACGGTGGATTTTAAGGTACTTGTTAGATAACAATTAAACTTTTTGTATCAATCCCAGTATTATGCTTAATATTGAAATAACCATGTCATTATGTTTTGGCTTGTCACATAGGAAAAAAGTACCCAAAATAAAGAGATTGCCAAGCAAAATAAATATCGGCATAATATGGCTCGCAAAGGCTATGTGGGCCTTGAAGAGGAGTTGGTATGCATTTTGTCATTATCTATTTACATGTAAATGTTGAATTTTATAATAATATTCTTAATTAAGAATATTTTTTGATTTGTAGCTCCTAGCCCAAGACTTGGACCCATGTACCTCGTCCATCAATATTGGTACATTATGGAAGAAGGCTAGAGCAACAAGAGATGGATATATTAATGAATATGTTGATGTTGCAGCCAAAAAAATTGTAAGTTTGTAGATATCTAGAACCCTACTTAGTTTTCTTATAGAAAACTATTATATTATGCTTATTCCTATAAGTTAAATTTACAGGACGAACTTGAAACGTCAGAAGGTGATGAGGTGGACCAATATAGCATTGTGGCCCAGGCTACAGGAATTGTAGAACACCCTGGAAGACACAGGGGCATTGGATTGGGTGTTACGAGAACGAGCATATGTGGTCGATCTCGTGGTTCTCGTAGCACTAATGAGCAAGTCGCCATCCTCACCCAAAAATTGAACGTGGCATTTGAACGGATAGCAACAATGGAGCAAGAGTTGTCATTTATTAAATCTCAAGGGTATAAGCCATCCGATTCAGTAGACCATGATCAACTTCACATACCTAATGTAAATAGCGTCAGAGATAGTTGTGAAGCTGATGCATTTCTTTCTACTCTTCCCGAGGTAAGCATTACAAACTATGAATTGTTATTAAATGTATTCGGTGTAATAAATTATTAATAATGTGTAATATTTTTGTTTAGGGTTTGCATAAATGTGACTTATTAGCGAATGACCTTTCAACAATTTTGGCGAAAGGAAGGGTCCGCATTAGTCACAGTATTGAAACGCAGACAATCCACGGGTACAATTTAGCCCTAAATATAAGGCCGGTGAGTATTGACACTCCAATCATTGGCAGTGCACACTTGCCTTGTTATAATGAGGGCGATGAGGCAACCACAGTACTATAAGCTCATGGAAGCTTTGTGGCTTGGCCTGCGGATCAAATACGTCTCACTACTGAAGAGGTATTGACATTTGACATGTTCATTAGACCTTGTTTAGTAGTTACACTATATATATCTTTTTCATATATATATATTTATATGCTCAATATATATTTTGTTTAATATTATCAATTAAGGAATCAAAAAAGAAGACTGCTTCTGCTAGTAAAACCAAGAGAGGTACTAGCAGAACGAGCAACACAAAAAAGGGCGCTGCTAAAGGAAAGAGAGCTAAATCTGAAAAATCTGTTGCCCCACAAAAGATTCCTTCTTCAGATCAGCAAAGCCAACCTCCACCAGCATTAGCTATATTATATTTTTATGCCCAAAACTACCTCAGAGACAATTATATTTTCATTGATTGTCGTCCTGAGTATGTTGGGAGGGACGATGCTACTTACATGGTATCGACGGCTGACATAAGCGACATTTATAATCAAGAATGGATGTCAACAATAAGTGTCGCCGTCTATGTCACGTAAGTATAATTTCATTTTGAGATTTTAGTACTCTTAACTTATACAATTGGAATTTTTATGACCACTTATATGAGTTATTATTTATTAACAAATATGCATTGTTTTTGTTGTCCATAGGTTGGTAGCTACTCGAGCTGCGATGGAGGGAATGCTGTCCTCTATTGTGTTTGTGTGCCCATACTACATAGCTGACGGTAGTACAATAAGAGAGGGTAGGCACATAAACTATTTAGCGGATCGCATTTTGATTGAGGGACACAACAAGCTCTATCTCATTCCTCACCTCGCAAGTGAACATTGGGTTTTGTACGCCGTCCGACCTGATCTTAATAAAGTCTATGTGTTTGATTCCCTTCGAACCTATGACGTGCCTTTTGAAGTCGCTCGTCATGGTGGGAAGGAATTTATCGACATGTTAGTATACTTTTCACTTCTTACTTCATTAGCTTATTTATACATATATTTGTCTAGCTAGCTTTCATTATTTGAGGTATATATGCGTACTTACAATATTGTGTATCCAACTCTATTTATTAGGGCACTACGGACAGCGTATCAAAGGAGAGGTGGGAATGGTGTCCCAGACCCAAAGAATGTTCAATACGAGCCTGTCATAGTAAGTAGGAAGGCAACTATTTCGTATTTTATTTTAATTAAAATTAATATCTAATAGTTAGAGAGCTAACTGAATTTATATGACAGTGTCCACAACAGCAAAACGACAAAGATTGTGGATACTATGTATGTAGATCAATGGATCTGATAGTCCAAAATAGATCGGTCAACATAGATCCAAGCCATGTATGTTTTCTTTTCGATATTTTTCTATTAATGAATCATGACATATATGTTTGATACTTCATGTAAGTGCTAACTGTATATTAATCAAAACTTGGGATTTGTAGTTTTTCACCGATGATTATGCACAAGGCCAGCAATACAGTGTTGAAGAAATTGATGAAGTGAGAGAGCAATGGGCCAAGCATGTGCATTCATTCATTCGGTATTAGGTAGAGATCTATATATTCTACATGCATATATGTTCTGCAGGCTTGTATTTTGTCTATGTCTTTAAGTCTTGTAATTAAGCTAGATTTATAAACATTTTGCTTTGGTGTGTAGAGCTACCAAGTTGTGGTATGCCTACTAATTTTGATTCTTGAGTATATATGTCCGGTGTATTAACAAGGGATTGAATGAAATTATGGTGTGATTGCAGATATGTTATCAATTGATGTTGTTTTACAATGCAGATTTGGTAATTATTTGAACATACAACTGTGTATGTGGGCAGGAACAAAACTGCAAGAACTATAAAAAAAAACTGAAGTTTTAATAACGGTTCTGATGAAAACCGTTATTAAAAGATGTTTTAATAATGGTTCTTCTAAAACCGTTATTAAAACTCTGGTATTTTAATAACGGTTTTCATAAGAACCGTTATTAAAACTCTGGTATTTTAATAACGGTTTTCTTCAGAACCGTTATTAAAACCCTCTTTTTTAACAACGGTTTTTCTCAAAAACCGTTATTAAAAATGCATTTTATGCTCATATTGGCGGGTTTTTTTATATTTTTTATAACGGTTATGAACCGTTATTAAAGATTTAATAACGGGCGTTTTAATAATGGTTGAAAACCGTTATTAAAACTGTAAAATAACCGTTATTAAAACTACTTTTTGGGGTAGTGTTTACACTTCTCTTGGTCGGCCAACTTTACTCCTACACTTTGGAGTTGATGTTGTAGTGTGTTTTGAGTCTGTAGTTGGGCATCCATGCATGTGGTGAGGCTTTTGATGGACTCAACCAGGGCACGCACCTCTTCACTAGCCATGGTGAAGGTTGACACACAACCTTTCTTGGGGCACACAATATATCTTCCACAAATGTAGGTGCTGGATTTGTTTTGCCTACAACCAAACAAAGCACAAACCAATTTCTAATTCTAAAGAAAATATCAAACACTACCTGCAATCTTTATCTAGGCACAAAGGAGATCTTTAAGCCCCAAGAATACCCACTGTACACAGGTACACACAAATAATGAAAGATTAGTAATAATAGGTGTGAAAATGATTCACATAAAATCATAGAACATGTTTCTGTGTTGTCAATAAAAGCTTGTCTTCCAGTGGGATTTTCGTGTTGAAGTCTTCATAGAAAATGTATAGGAGATCCAGAGGTATATGATGGACTATTGTTTTGAGAGAAAATGATGAGAGATGAGTCGAATACACGGCCTGCAAGTTCCAGGTCAGTTTCGGGCTTCACATAATATCATAGAACATGTTTTTGTATTTTCAACAAAAACTTGTCTTCTAGTGGGATATTCGTGTTGAAGTCTTCATAGGAAATGTATAGGACATCCAGAGGTAGAAGATGGACTAATTTCTTGAGAGAAATTGATGAAAAATGAATCGAATACACGGCTTGCAAGTTCCAGGTCTGTTTCGGGCGATTGAGAACTGTCCAGGGATGTCAAACACTTTGAAGCTTTTCTTCTTACTTGCACGAAGAGAAATTGAATGGAGTTGTCATAAACTTGATCACACACTAATAGAGAGTAGAATAAAATAGAAATCAAGTGCTGAAGAGGCACACACGATTGTTGCAACCAGACCAACCAAACTGGTGCTGTTGAAATTTGAACTCTGTTAGTATTTTATGTGAAAAGTTGAGGGAAAATGCAACAAGATCGTTGCAAGATTGCAAGAAATTCAAGCAAGAACTTCAAGAAAACTTAAAGAAGTTCATCAAGAATCAAGATTTTCAAGAAATGGTGGAGTATCCATGGAGTTCTTGGTGAAAGAACACACCACGATTTCAGGTCGACAGAAATCAGCTTCGAACAAATGAAGCTTTGATACCAAAAATGATGTGTTTTTTATCAAAGTAACAGAAGGTTGGATTGAAATTTGTATTAGAAGCTTTCACCCACGATCTAATGCAAAAAGAATCAAGTGATATGGTGGATTATAGACGAAGAAATTGATGTTACAAGATGAAGGTGTTTCAGCAGATTTGAAGGTGTTCAAATGTGTCGTGTGAAGATAGATTTGAGGAAGGATTAATCCCGGATTTTCCTTGCTCAATACAGACCCAAAAGGGAGGATTAGACTTTAGCTCTCTTGCTCAAAGTTTTATCAAAATTCTTATTATTCATTCTATTCAATTCTCTATACAAATGTTGTGCACAAAAGGTATATATAGGAAAGAATAAGCTTGGTGGTGAGCTTCCTTAACCAGCCAAGTTTACCCACCTAATCCAGCCCATTAATCATGGTTGAATTAAGCCCATATTAACCTTAATCCAAAGCATAATATCATTGGTTAAATGATACTATGGATTAATATTACAAAGCTATACAATAGACTAAGATACATACATGAAATTATAGCCATACCCTAACTTACATAAAATATACTTAGGGTTAGGGTTTACAACAAGTTTATAAAAATAATGAATATCATCACTCTATCTCTTGTTGTAATGTATCATCCCATGTATGTCATAATCTTGCATGCCTTGGAATACTTGTACACATCAATGTGTATGAACATCATCTTCTTGCAAATATGTAACATACCTACAAGAATAACTTGAATGGTTTTTAATGTCAAACATATTAGAATTATCAAGAATATTTAACATGATAGGCTCCAATATTATAAAAGCTAAATCATCTTCCTTACCTTGAGGATTAGAATGAATAGGACAATCATTATGTTCAATAGATGCTCCTGCATCAAATGATGTATTTTCTAAGAATTTATCTTCTAGACTACTGCATATTAGAAGTATAGTGCATGATATATATTTAATTCTAGGAATTACTTTACCAAATAAACCCACTTATAGATGTATTATAGAAGAAGATAAGGAATTAAAAAGGAAAATACAATAATTACTATATAATGGCTATGTGAAAAAATGTATAAATCATTGTTGTGCACCTACATTGCTTGTTCTCAAAATAGATGGTACTTAACACGTGCATAGATTCTAGAGTTGTAAATAGTATAACTATCAAGTATAGATTTCTTATGTCTAGATTTGATGACATACTTGATGAATTTTTTATTGCACCTATGTTTTTCAAAATTTACCTAACAAGTGGTTATTATCAAATGGCAATCAAGAAAGGGGATTTATGCAAGACCGCCTTTATAACTAAATATGTCTTTATGCTTTCCTAGGTAACTTTATTGTGGTTTATTTGCATTAAATACTTGTATATAGTAAGAATGAACATGATTATATTGTACATATCAGGAAAATATATGATAAAATACAGAAAACTAAATAATATGGAAAATTAGAAAAATATGAATATATTCTTCCAAGTATAGTTTTTCTCTATTGTATTATTAGTGGCATGAGTATTAAAGTTGATCCCACTAAGGTACACGCTATTACGGAGTGGACTATTCCAAAAGAAGTTCGCCAAATGAGAATTTTTCATAGATTAGCTAGTTTCTATAGAATATTTATTAAATATTTCTCTATTATAGCTGCACCTATTAAATAACTCATATAAAAAAGAGAATAATTGGGGAAACAAAGGCACTAAAGCCTTTGACAACCTCAAAGATAAATTGTGAAATGCTCCTATATTAGCTATTTCTATCTTTGACATAATTTTTTAGGTAAATTGTGATGCTATCATGCTAGGTATAGAAGGGGTTATTTCACAAGAAAAAAGACATTTCATACTTTAGTGAAAAATTAAATGGTGCTAAATTGAAGTATTCAACATATAACAATGAATTATTTCCATTATACTAAGCTTAGAGATATAGAGCCATTATGTGAGGCTTAAACCTTTTCTATTACATTCTGATCATTAGAGTTTAAAATATTTACATGTTCAAAAGAAAATTAGTCTTAGACAAGTAAAGTGGATAAACTTCTTACGATCCCTTGTGTTATCTATCAAATACTAATATGGGAAAGAAAATGTAGTATTCATTGCTCTTTCTTAAAGTTATATATTGTTTGTTATATTAGATGCTAAATTTCTAGGTTTTGAGAAGTTAAAAGAATTATATCATCAAGATGAAGATTTTAGTGATGAATATGAAGCATGTAAAGAAAATGGATATCATAGATATTATAAGATGGATTGTTATCTAAACTCAATAAAATTTGTGCATCGAGATCAAGTATAAGAGATTTAATTATTAAAGACATACATGAAGGAGCTATAGTAAGATGTTTTGGTACTCAAAAGATATTAGAAATATTATAAGAGAATTTCTATTATCTACGCATGATTAAGGGTATACAACTTGTAGTAAGCTGGTTTGTTACTTGTAAAAAGAGTAAAAGTCTTTTTCACAAAGGTTTTTATACACCATTACATATGCCTAGTCATCTATGGAAGGAGTTAGTAAAGATTATATTAAGGTTGTGGCAGGTATACTTTTCTAAAATGACTCATTTTATTCCATGTATTAAAACTAATGATGCAACACATGTTGCTGGTATATATTTCATAGAAATTTTGAAACTACATAACATACCTAAAAGTATTATTTCAAATAGAGATGTAAATTTTCTTACTTACTTTTGGAAGATAATATGGAACATGTTAGGAACTAAGTTATTTTTTAGTTCTTCACATCATCAACAAACTGATGGATAAACTAAAATTAAAAATTGTACTCTTGGGATTATGTGAAGAGGATGGCTAAGTAAAAGTACTAAAGATTGGGATATTAAGTTAGATCATGTAAATTTTGCTTACAATTAAAATCTTTCAAATACTACTTTTTCATGTCCATTCAAGATTGTGTATAGGGTGAATCCTTACATGCTAGTTGACATGGTACCCTTGATAAAAGGTGAATTTAAAAGTTGAGGGCAAGGAACGAGTTGAATTCTTTTAAAAGCTTCATCAGCAAATCAAGGGGAAAATCAAAATAGCCAAAAAAATAGTTATCAAAAGCAACCTACTAAACATCACACTCCAAAGGCATTTTCTCTTGTTGATTTGGTTTGGTTACATTTGTGAAAAGAAAGATTTAATAATCTAAGAAAATGTAAACTAATACGAAGAATAGATGGACCATTTAAAATCATTAGAAAATTTAGAGAAAAGGGGTTATGAACTTAAACTTTCATAATCTTATGATGGTGTTTCAAGGACATTTAATATTAGCAATTTATCTTCTTATTATAGTGATGTCAATTTGAGGATAAATTCTTCTTAAGTTGGAGAGAATTATAGGAGTATCTGTGGATTCCCATGATGTATCTATGGATTCTTAAGATAATAAGGATTTGATGTTCTTAGTAGTGGAACCTATTACAATATGTATCTTTGATGATAATATAATTTTAACTAATCACAACAAGTGTATTTTGAGTAATTATTACACTTATGTAACATATTTATAAGGAGAAGATTTAATATGATAGTACTATTACACTCTGGATTCTTATAACCAAAAATGTAAATGTTTAACCTTTTATCCAAAAAATTTAAATATTGAATTATTGATTTAATTATTTTTGTGATCCTATGACTTACAAATATAGATAAAGAATTTAATAAATTAATATAATTATTTTGTCATTTATATTATTCGTTTTATTTAAATAAACACTAAACCATATTACCAAATTATTTTCTTAAATTAGTACCCTAATTTTTAGATAATTAATTTAATATGTTTTCAATAACCTAATTTTCATCTAAATTCTAATCCTAACATTAAATCTATTTTCCTTTTTTTCTTTTCCCTTTTCTTTCTTTTCTTTCTTTCTTTCTTCTTCCTTTTCTTTTCCCTCGGGCTAGCTTAGGGCTATTCCCTTCATTTTATTCTTTTTTCCCCTAGGTCAACCCATCCTCTTTCCCCCGTCTTCTCTTCTCCTCTCCCACGTGACCAACCTACTTCTCCCTCATTCCTCCTTCTTTCCTTATGCAGCCCGGCCTTCCATCCCCCTTCTTCTCACCCACACTGCCTAGCCTTCTTTTTCCTTTCTTCTTTCCTTGAGAGGCCCAAGCCTTCCCCCTTCCCATTTTCCCCATTTTCCCCCTACTAAACATACTCCGAAACTCCCCCCTTCGCACACCTCTTCTACCTCCTACACCCCTATATGCCTACACGCCATCCAAACACCCAACAGCACCACCACCCTATTGTCCCTTTTGTTTCCTTTTTGGTCCCTACAACCCTTGAGCTTTCCTTCCTTATATGCCCCTTTTCCATCCATTTTTGACCCTACCACTAGGGTTTTTCATGTTTTTCAATATTTTCTTAATCCATCCAATATCACAAGAGATCCGATTAGAAAAAGAAAATGGACAATCTAATTTTTTTTCTAAATCAAATATCTAATCCAATTAACATAAATTATAACAAATTGGGAATTTGATAATACAAATAAAAATAATATCTAATCCAAGGAAAAAAATTATATATGTTTTTATAATTTTATTTTATATATAAATAAATTTAGATGTGTATGTGTGTAATTTTTACTTACTTGATTTATAATATGAGCCAAAATTTAATTTAATCAAAATTATATTTTTAATAAAAACCCTTTTTAGATATTTATATAAAAAATAAAAACACTCTACGTGTTTATAGGCATCACTCACCCCATCCTTATTTTAGTTTTCACATTAGATATTTCCTTAGAGAATCAAATATTTTCTTAGGAACTTAATTATTATCAAATATATTTGTGATTTGGTGGTTTTTTATATTTCAAATTTTATTCAAATAATATCAGTTATATTTGATATTCGATATGAAAATTCAAATATATGAAATTTTAAATCAAATATCTAAAGTTTAGGATATTCGATAATCATATATCTAAAATATTAGATACTTGAACCATGAACAACCCTACCCCTACTTACCGCCCCCTACACCAACACCTGCCTTGCACTCAAAACACGCTCCCTCTCCTCCTCTTCTTTTTCTTCTTCGTCTTCTTAACTTCTTCCCTTCCACTTGTCTCCCTCATGGCTTACTCTCTCCCCTAAACCCTCTATTTTCCCCCATCATTCTCTTTTCAGCCACCACCAACCACCACTAGTGCTTCCACCACAAATCAGCCTCTATCATTGACTACCACCCTTTCTTCTTTCTTTCTTCATTCCTTCTCCTCTACCTCCCTGCCTTTACTTCTTTCTCCCCTACCATAGTTCCTCCCAATCCCTTGCCTTCATCTATTATCCCTACAACAACCCCTCCCCCACCATAGTCGTCGCCAGCTCCTTCTCCCTAAACCCTCCCTACATGACCAAGTAGCAAACATTCCAGCCTCCTCTACATCCTAGCCTCTTTCTCTTCCCTCCATTTGACACCTCACCCTATAGCCACAACCCTTCTTCATTTACCTTTCTTCCCTCCCTTTCCTCCACTATCATAGCTCCTCCTAAAAACCTACTGCTAGCCACCCATATCCTACGCCATCACCCACAACCACCCTATGTCACCTACACCTACTCGTCCCCCTTCTCTTCCTCTTCTTTCTCTTCTCTACACCCTCCTCCCTACAACCTATGCCACCACCTCTACATCCTTTAAGCCACTTGCACCATAATCCCAACCACCAGCCATCTACTTCCTCACCTGCTGCACCCAAAAACTAAAGCCAACACACCACCAACCCTTACTTGATCCCCCTTTTCTCCCTTTCATTTTGGCCATTTTTTCATGGCTCATGCTACACATGTAGTATGATTTATGCAGTTTATATTTATATGTTTTGGATAATAATTTATGTATAGGGGTAGTTTGGTAATTCTATATTTAATAAGTATTTTTAATAAAAATTATTATTTTATTTATCTAATATTAATATGATATTTGTGATATTATTTTTAGGTATAAAATTTTATAAAACGGAGCTTAAGAATTTGTAGCCAAATATTGATAAAATTTATTTTTATACGAAACCAGGTAACCTTTATACCCCACTAAAATATTTGGATATCATATATTAGTACATTAGGGATTTAACATGTGATTTATGTAGATATGACGTGTTACAAATAATCCAATGATTATTAATGTTATCTTAAAAATGGAAAAAGAATGCATATTATCTTATATAAGATATTATGTGTCTAAAAAGGGTGATTGAGGAGGGGTGTAATATTGGGTATTAATGATGTATATTATTTTAGGTATATATGGACAATTATAGTAAGAATATTACAACTACGATCCCCTAGGGCCAACTTCATGATATTTATCCTAACTAGGATGTAAATTGTGTTATAAATATTGCTAGGAATGGAGATAGGAGTTTATAGTATCATGAACACATGATTTAACATGAAATCAGTTTTTAGGGTCTAGGAGTATTTTGATAATTTTTAATTTATGATGGTCATCATCCCAATAAATGTGCAAGATAAGTGTTATGTGAGGTTAAGAATGAAAATAAGGGTTTGTGATATTATTAACACATATTTGGGCATCAATATTGATATCATGTGGCTTAGAGACATTTTGGTAATTTTAAAGGTATAAGGGTGGTTATTCTTATAAATATACATGATAATTAATAATTGGTGCTAAGTATAAAAATAGGGCATTGTAGTATTAGTAATAGATGTTTGGGCATGAATGTTGATATTATATGGTCAAGGGGCATTTTGGTGATTTTACATGTACTATGGTGAGTAGTATATGAAACATGCATGATAAGTATTAATTAGTGTTGGATATGAGAATAGGCGTTTATTGTCTTATTATCATCTATTTCAGCATAGTTATTAATATTACACGGCATAGGGGCATTTTGGGTAATTTTGCATGTACTATGTTGACTATTCTAATAAGAAATCATAGGGTAAGCCAAATTGAAAGGGAGCTATAACCATGGGTGAGAAGAGTAGGGGATGGTTTCTAAGAATGGATATGGGAGAAACAATGACATTGTTAGGTACCTTGGCACAATTAGGGAAGCCCTTGGATGCCAAGGGATGGGATCACATGTTGGAAATGGGGGAGGTGGGTTATACCTCTAAATTATGATGTTAAAAATTCTATTTAGGGATTATGTACTAAATTTGATGGCCTGGTCGGATAAGTGGGAGCAGATATAACCGCCATGGGGAAATTAAGGTTTTGAATGGGTCCATTATGGGAGGTTACTATTATATATGAAGAATAGAAGAGTTAGGCTATGAAGATTTAGGGGATGGGTAATTATAGTAATATACAGTTGGTTGTGGAAAATTAGGGCTAAACAAGTAGTGGAGAAGGGGCTATACCAACTAGGAAAAACTAGGGTTTTGAGGAGTAACCCTAGAGGTTAATTGTTATCATATGTGAGAAACTCAAAAAATAGGCTATGAAACATGAATAAAGGGACTTCTAAAGATAGGCTTGGTTTTTTTTAGATAGATTGAGAAATCAAAGGAACTATAGGGGATATAGAGGTATCAAAGATTGGGAAACTAGGGTTTCTAAGGGGACAAGGGAGTCTAGGGATGGCAGTAGAGCAAGAATAAAACTTGAGTTGTGCATAGATGTTTGTAGCACCTAAAATAAATAAGCTACTAATCACTTAAAGTGGAAGATCATTAGAGTGAGGGCCAATTATACATTGTTGACCAAACAAAAAATAAGAAAAGTAGCCAAGATCATGCTGGCTTAGGTTATAACACTAAAACAAACTGGTACATTAACAACCAATTTAGTGACCAAATTGTTTTTGCCGTTATTGATATATTATTGACGACCATTGTCAAAAGTCATTGTTGATGGTATATCTATTACGACTAATATAATTTTTGGTCGTTAATCATTAATTTATTAGTCGTTAAAAATATTTAAGTTCTAAATATATGTTTTATAATAACTTTTTTTCAAATCTCTAAAATCCAAAAAAAAACTAAAATTTCACCTCCCATGCGCCTATACCCAATGTTATATTTCTACATACGTAAGTGTAACCGGCTATCCCTCCTTAACCCTTGCTCGACGTCCATTCCCCTGCCCTGGCCATCTCCTTCTCGAAGGCTTCATCCCAGACTACACCACCAAGCAAGTCACCGCCTGTCGAGCAAACAACACATAGTTGTTGTTTCTCCTCATCCTCGTCATCCAATACAGCAGCAGCAGCCACCAACAATGCACGAGGACAGTCGCAATGCGCCATTGCCCATCCACCTCCGGCGCCGCTCGTCACTAGCGAGTGGTCCTTGACCATCGGTGAAGCTCCAGCACCCCTCACTCCCTCCAATTTCAGTGCAATACATTTGGTATAAATACTCAAACCCTAATTTATATTTTGATTAATTTAAATGAATTAGCTTATGATAAGATAATTTAGTTGTTTAATTGTGTGTATATATGTATGTGTGTGTGTGTGTGTGTGTGTGTGTGTGTTGTATGAATGATTTAGAACGGTTAATTGTATTGGTTATGGTTGATTTGTGAAATTTGGATTCCTAACCTGGCTATATCCGGATTTGTCGATCCTTTAAAATGTATCTAATTTCATGTTAGAACTATCAATTTGAAATGTTTGTGTGAAATCAATCGAAATTGGATTCTTAGGTCAAAATTCTTGCGGATTTCAATTGGGTTCTGTAATCAAGTTATTTTATTCAATTGATTATATAATTTGCATTAGATTATATTTAATTTCATTTTCAACATGTTAATTTAAATAGTTTAACAAGATTTGACCAGATTTACAGTCTAGGCTAAAAAAACCCTAATTATGTTAAATTGGATGTTTCGTTTATTGTTTTAATCAATTGAATATATGATAGTCGCTATCTTGAAAGTAAAATATTAGGAAGGGTTTTGATGGATGGCAGTGCTGAAGTTTTTTTCATTATTTTATATTGTTATATAATATCTTTTTTATGTCCTTATATTATTTTCTATGTTAATTTATTTAAGAATTCTATAATCATTCAAGTTGATAAAATTAGATAAAGAATATGATGATGATCCACATTGATAGTTTTTTTTAACAAGAAATAAAATATGATATAATTGGTATCAGTACTCAAACCCTAACTTATGTTTTGATTAATTTTGAATGAGTTAGCTTATGATAAGATAATTTAATTGTTTAATTGTATATATATGTGTTGTATGAATGATTTAGAATGGTTAATTGTATTAGTTATAGCTGATTTGTGAAAATTGGATTTGTCACCCGGCTATATCTGGATTTGTCGATTTTATCCGTTTTAGATAAATTGAATTTACAATATCCTTTGTAACTAGTTAAAATTTTTAAATGTGTTAATTATTATGAGTCTGATTCTAACTAGTTGTCTAATAAGCTTGAGTAACTAGTTTAGATCTAACTAAATTCAAATAAGCTACATATGGTTCCTAGGGATAATTTTTTAAAAATTAACAAGCATAGGGACCCTCCTAAGACAACTGCATCTAACTTTTAAGAGATTATAAGTAATAAGCTAATACTAGTGGTTAGGAAATTATAAATATTTAGAGTAGTAACAAGGACTTCAGAATGACCTAGAAATAACACATCCAGTAGTTTTGTTTATTTCTTTACATTACTCTCTATAGATTGAGTTGTACTTTCAACTTGTAGTTTTGTTTCATACTTTGTTTTAGCTCTAACGGTCGATTTATTAAAATGTGTATCTAACAGCATCAAAGTGGATATATTTTTGAACATGTGGTTGATTTGGAAAAGCTAACCGGTGGTGATAATAATTCCTAGTAGAGGTGAGATTTTTTCTCTTAACCTTTTGTGCGTGTAATTATGTATATCTTTATAATGACCTTCATTTTTTCTTTCATACTTTATTTTAGCTCTAATGGTTTATAAAAATATTTCCCTATTAGTTTAATAGGGAAGAAAAATATTTCCTTATTGTTGGAAACATCCAAGCCTTTGGAAATATATTTGGAACTTTTGGAATGTATTTATAGATATAAATACTCATTATTTAATTGCGTTTTAATACATAAACTATGTAGACATGGAAATTCTTATTGAATTCAATGATATTTCACTGATTTGATAAATATTCTATTGTTACATAAAGAATTCCTGATGGCATCACCTAGCAGCAAATATGTGATGAAGGAGGGCATTAAATATTGAATACAAAAAATTTGGATCATCAATGAACTCGTAATAGATTGATTCACTAAGATTGTGGGAGTATGCTAGCTAAGTCTTTTGTTTCTTCGCCTTTAATACACAATTAGAGGGGGAGTGGGGTGGTTTGAAGGGGTGTAAAAGTAGTCTTACGTTGTTATTCAATCTATAAGATCTGAGAACTTAGAATAAGATTAGGGAGGAGGTCTTTACACTAAATTTCGCATATGCACATAATCATTATTACATATATACTTCAAGATGAATGTGAAGATCACAATTCACAATTCATAATTTAAACAATAAATAAATAAATAAAAATTAGAAATGCCCATAATTTGTCCATCTATATAATGTATATCATCAAATAGGGTTGAATTCATTGAAAGAAGCCTCTAGTGGGTTGTGAATACACACACACTTGATCTGCATACTTCTGATAGGAAGCCAAAGAAAGAGAAAAAAAAGTTCATACTTTAGATATCATATAAAAATATTTTCAAATAAATGCATATATATATATATATACACACACACATATACACACTTAGTATATCAATCATGTATAGAGTTCTACTGCCTTGGAGGAGTTTAATTGGAGTAAGGAAGAAAAGATTACATAAGACCATTAATTATTTAAGAAAGTTGATAAGTTCATATTTTGACACATTTTATACCCTTATAATCTTAGGTTTTGGTATTTTATTTAACTAATATGGGTGAATAATTATGGTTTTATGCTTAAGTGGTAAAAATTGCATAAATATTATTATTTGAGCTAAAATGATATAATTTAAGTAAATTTAGAATAAAATATTATTTATTAATATTTATGTAATTTTATTTTGCAGGTTTTATTTTTAAATAAAATAAAAAAAGCAATTCGAGCTTTGGACCAACAGCCGAAGGCCCAAAGGCGTGGAATAAAAAGAAAAAAAATAGACTAAGCCCAATGAGCCACAAGGAACGTAACGCATGAAACAAAAAAAATAAGAGAGTCAGCCGTTAGGGCTAATGTGGCGTGGGGCGATGAGGGATCGGTCTCACGAAATGGAAATAAAAAGGATGAGATGCATTTATTGGGAGATCAAGAAAGTGCAGCAAAGCCGCAGAAAGGCATAAAGGAGGAGTTCGGTTGAGCCACAGGATAGAAGCAGAGATGAGGGTGCGTCTAGAGGAGAGCCTTCACAAGCTCTGACACGAGGCATAGGGAGCAACATGGAGGAGAGAAGGTAGCACTGAATAGAAATTAAGGCCAAATGAGGAGCAACGTAGAGAGAGTGCAGCAGCTCAATGCTGTCAGCCAGAAAAAGATAAAGAAAAAGAACTAGTGCACGGAAATAAAGACAACGTCAAGAGAAGATAAGAGAGAAGAATTTATAACTATAGAATTTATTTTAGATAAAATTAATTTTTATCTAAATAAATTCTTAATCTTTTATTCAAAATTAATTTCAGTTATTTCTTTCTCTTATTTTAATTTATATTTTAGATATATATTTTTGTGTAATTAATTTTAAAATTATGGATGGCTGATTATTTATTGTTAGGGAATAAATTGAAACCTTAGATTAGGGTTTAAGATATAATTTGATTTTCTTTGTTTCGTGAGATTGTTTCTTGACTCTATTTTAATTGCTATCGTTTATATATATAATTTTGTCAAATATAATTTATTTGGTGCATGCCTTGTTATGTTTTCCTCATAAGTGACAGTATGTAGGATTATTTGCCTGCTAGGTGGTCATCTTACTATACTAGAATTTATATGTATAAATTGCAGCTAGGTTAGATAACAATTCACCTAATAGTTTTGTGATTCTAACCGAAGTAGTAAAACGTTTCGATACGTGTGGGTGAAGGAAAGGAAATACAGCTAGACATGCGTTGTGTACTAGTTTGAGTACTTACATTGACAGCCTTCCAATTACACTAATTACATTAAATCTAGTTAAATATAGGAGCCGCTTGTTGTTGCTATACTGCTAGTATTTAATAGGGTTAATATTGGCATGTTGTCGTATTAATTAATTAAATGAAGTAATATAAGGTGTATGGACCTCTATTTAGTGTACAACTTGGTCGATCTCATTCTCACAATTAAATATTGACTTAGAAATAAATATTATATTTCAACCTAATCTAATGGTGGATTTTGATTTCCCTAGCATCTTTATCATATATGGGGGTTTCCTATTATTTTTGTATTTATTAGTTTACTTTATTTTATTCACTCCTTTTATTATTATTTTTATAACCCCCATTAGTATTTTTCTTATTTACTTATTCTATGTTATTTAGTATTTTTTATTTTTAGTTTTAGTTTTATTTTCAAGCTAGTTAAATAGAGGTGGGCCCTCTCAATCCCCGGCCTAGAATGATACCCTTATTTACCAGTGCTACAATTGATAACAAGAGGGTTTAAATTGTGTGATGGCTATGGCCACACCAAAAGCCTAACTATTGGATCATTAAATGATATTGGGAAGTTAAATTTTTCATAATAAGTTCTTGTTTCAGTATGTGGTCTGTAGATAAATGATGTTGGGTTATGTATTCAAAGAAACATGGAAATTCGAAACTTAACCAAGACTGCAAAATTTGAAAACAAATAAAGAAAATAAAGTGTGCACAATGAGGATATATTAAAGAAAACTCATCATCCCTGGTATTCAAATAAGTAAAAGAGAGGGTAAAAGCTTATAAATTACCTTAATAATATCTCCTCCAAATGGGGGCAAAGTTGCCGCTCTCTCTCCCTCCCTCTCTATGAATAGAACCCTCCCAATTTGGTTTCCACTAGAATATACTTAGTGACTGAAATAACTCCTCTCTTAATAGCTGGTAGCTAATTGAGAGAAAAAAGGGGTTTTGAGTTCTCCAACTGCACAAGCAACAACGATAAATAGCAAATGTTTATTTTTCCCTCTTTTTTATTTGAATGTCGAGCGTGGTAAGGAAATAATACCATGCATATATGCATGTAATTAAGTATTTCTTTTAATAGAATTACTAGCCTTGAATTATTGCTATGATCTGGTGCATACTACTTTCTGTTAATGGTTTTATATATAAACCGGTCGTGTTCACTGACCTAGCTAACTAGTTTAATGTTTAACCACTTTCCACCTAAGTTAAAGTTATGGGCTACATTCATTACAAGATATATATTCAAATAGGGTAATTTTAAAATGTTAAATAGTTTAATAATAAAATTTCCCTATTATAGATGATCTAATAGAGCAATTGAAATTTTCCTTAATTGATTCTCATAAATAGTGCAAGATAAAATAGCCCCTATTAGATCCAATCTAATAGGAAAATAAATAAAAATTCTCTTATTTGATCATAATAAATAGTGTAATAATATTTTAATAATTTTGATAGGATGCATCAGTGGATATGTTTCTTTTTATTGCATACCGATGATCGTTGAAGGGAAGAAAGTAAATTCATTTTAAGTCTAGGCTCATTCATTTTTTCTCTATTTGTCATGTTTTAGAGGTTAAGATTTTATGCTCCTAATTTCAACTGTTTTTGTTGCAACCACCACTTCCTCCACCAATGCACAACCTTCTTCCAACTCAAATTGTGGTGGCTATATATATCTTGGGTTGAAGAGTAATGATATACTCTTGTTTTTATTATTCGACAAAATGTTTTTCTTTTATCTTGATATCATATGTCATTATTTATTTGATACTTATATTAATTATTATTTTTATATTTCTATTGTTGCAAATCCAGCTTATTTTGATAAACTTACCAATTCTATCGTGTCTAATGGATAGATTGATTAATTTGTAAGCGGCTACTAATCATGATATTTTTGTAATGTAATGACATATTGTAGCTCTTTTGTAATATATTTATATTTGATCATAGCTGAAAATTGTATCGGACATTTGATACAAATTATTTATATAATAATTTATTTGAATGTTTAATTATAAACAGATATTTAGAAAATTATATCCATATGCTAGAATGGATATATATATATATATATATGTAGGTACAAGATTTGAGAAGAACAAAATGGATATATATGCATGCATACAGGTACAGGTCTTGAGAAGATTGAAATGGATATATGTACGCATACATGTACAAGTATTGAAAAGATTGAAATGGATATATGTATATCCATATATGTGAAGGGTTATAGATTAATATTAAAATGTTGATTATATATATTATTGAATATATAATTATTCCATTTGCAACTAATAAATTATGTCGCAAATAATGAATGAATTTTAGTATTGACAGAAAAATTAGTCGTTATTGGTGTGATAATTTTTTAATTAGGATAAAAAAAATTGGTCACTAATATTATTTACGATAGTGTATTTTATTTATTGTTATTATTTTTAGCGACCAACATCATACGTTGTCACTATTACTTTTAGCAACCAACGTCATAAGTTGTCGCTATTACTTTCAGTGACCAACACTTTGCGTCATCGTTATTACCTTTAACAACCAAAAGCATACGTAGTTTCTATTGCGTTAGCGACCAACATAATATGTAGTCATTATTACTTTAGCGACCAAAAAATTTCAGTTGGTCATTAAAACCTTTAATGAGGGAGCAATAACGACCACTGACGACCAATAAATTTTTTAGTCGTTATTAGCTTTAGCAACTAAAATTTGGCCATTAGCGACGAAATTTGTTGGTCGTTAAAAACCTTATTTCTGGTAGTATAATTTATTTACTGATCCACTAGCTCTAATAGTGGGAAATAGCAATTAAGTAATTAAAAACCATTAAATGATTCTAGGAAGGCAATAATCACTTAAAGTGGAAGATCACTTGAGTCAAGGCTAGTTGTAACTTATTTACCGATCTACCGTTGAGAATAGTGTCCAAGAGCATGTTGCCCTAGGGTTTTATGGATTTACTGATTCACTTTTGAAAATAGTGGAGTCCTGAACTTAAGTAATAAAATCATTGGGCAATAATAACCTATGAGAAGACACTAATTATTTATAGTAGAACACCACATGGGTCGGGGCCAATTATACCTTATTTATCATTCCACCAATGAAAATAGTGGTCAAGGGCATGTTTTCCTAGGGTTATACCTTATTTACTAATCCACGAGTGAGAATAATGGGGTTCCAAACCCACGTCAATATAAAATTCATGAGTTGACTAATTATTACAATATTATCATGAGTCCAAAGAATGATAAATGAACTAATATGATTTATTGATGTGTATGGCATTCTTATTTTGATGTTGTTAAGAAGTTTGTTGGATGATTAAGTGAGTTGTGCCTCCTACTGAAGATGACATGGTTTACTAAGTATACTATATAGAGAAATTTTTTATGTCCCAACAATAAGTTTATGTTATTTCTAAGTGAATGAAAGTGGTAGCACATGACCTTGATGCATGTGGTGGTATGACTGATTATTGCATTTTAATTAATATATGCATAATTCAATGCTTATATGATTGATCTTATTCATCTGATGTGTTACATTTGGGACTTGCATATTAGTATTATATAATAGGTTCCTCAATACTAATGTACGACAGGATTTCTTAGGCCCCTACTTATTGAATACGAAACAGCCTTTGTATGTTATCTCTCAAGCTCATTGGAAGGTTATTTATTGATATTGAGAGCATAGGGTTATTTGGGATCCTGACTGGTGATTTCAACTAGAAGTTTTTTGCATTTTTCCTTATGATCTTTTATATTTCCTTTCCACTGACATCATTTTTGTAACCATAGTTAGTGGGTTTTCTTTAGAATGTAAGTCAACTTTCTTGACTATTACACTACTTTGTTTTATAATTGTATTCTTAAAAGTTAAGTAAAGTAAAATTTTATCATTAGCACTTGGTATCAGAATGGTAAAGTCAACCAGTTTGGTACTAAGTGTGGTGGTAGAACCCTAAAATTTACTAACTTAGCTTCCACTTGTAACTTTTTTTTAAAAAATCTAAAATTTTGAAGTAATAAATTTTGCTAGTGTTAAAAACATATTTAAGCATTCTTATGTTACAATTTATTATATGTCAAATGAGTGATTATGCATAAAGGTCAAACTTTTAAGCCAAAGAAGACCTAGTTATCATTATTATGTTAATTAGGGCTTTTTTTAGCTTTTTCTATGCAATAATAAACTGTGTTTGCTTTTGATAATTTTTTTTTATATTGTATATCTGGGTAATATGTTGCTATTAAGTGTGCATTAACTTAACTACCTTAGTGTGCATACAAAACTTATCACTACTTATATAAGGCATGTCTTTGCAAAATGTAACATAAGAGTCAAATATTTTGAATCTAAGAACAAGTATAATACTTGGTTATTTTTCTTTCTTTAAGTGAAAAATTCTACCTAAAACTAATTGGAGAAATCTTAGCTAGAGTACTTTAAATTTATTATTAGAGAAACATTCAAAGCTATCTTCTTATTGAATATTGTTTGAAGATTCATATCATTCTTTAATTCTTTCTTGAAGATTATCATTCTTCTCCTTAATCTTCAACCCACTAATCCCACAAATCCTTCTAACCCCTGAATCTTCATTTATCCTAAGAAGATTCACACTATGGTGTTTTAAGTCTAAGGATTAGGAAAGATCCATATGTAATTTACTAGGATTCAAAAAAATTAGATGAAGTTTAACTTAACTATATTACTACTAAGACGGAAAAAAAAATTCGTTGTATTTGCTTTAGATATGTTTCAGTCTTATCTTTTAGATACTGATATTATTATGCATTTTGACCATATATCTTTTAAAAAAATATAATAGAAAATATGGAAGAAAAGATAAGTTCATTTTCTGGATACTTCTACTTTAAGAGTTCAATATTTGCATCAAGGATAAGAAAGGAATGGAGAATAGGGTATCATATAACCATAGTAAATTAATCATACATGCTGAAGTTGATAAACCATTCAATGAAGCATTCCTAGATGATCAACTTCATGCTATTGTGATTGAAATACCATTTTCTCTTAAATCTCTACCATCTCTATTAATTTCTTTTTCACACATTAAATCAAACACCGAACAACATTCCTAACCTATAAATCTACAAGATGGTGGCCGGGGGGAATCCTCCCCATTTGTGGGCATAACCTGACCTAAAAAATCATTTGAGCCTTAATGAAGAAATTCCATCCATTTTTTGTTAGAATTTAAACCTTAACTAGTCTCTTCTCTAATCACACCTATGGTGTTGAATTGAATATTCACTTCAATTTTCATTTAAAAGGTATGTGTCATTTTCACTACATATGTTGCATGATTTTAGAATTTGAGTGTATATAATAAGCAATGTTAAATGTGTGTTCATATATTTTTATGTTTGAAGAATTGGATATTGATAGGCCATTTTCAAATAATTACATACTATGCCACTAAAATATTAGTTTTACATGTTTGATTGTAAAACATACAATTACTTAATTTTTTTTATTTGTTGGGTAAACTGGTAACTTTCTTTATTATCTCAAAATTTTGAGCATGTTTAAATTGGATGTTGATGTTGATATTTTTAAACATGGTTATGGTAAATTTTATTTTATGAAATTTAACAATAAATATAATTCTTAAATAGAGTTTATGATATTTTTATGTTGCCTCTGGTTAGGATTGGATGATATATTTGAGAAGAATTCTCACTAATTTTTTTGATAATATTGTTGAGACATTGAACATGCCTTCACCAAATGTTATATGAATTTCAGAGGCAAATGTCTCCCATATATATAATCTAGTGTTTAAATATCTTCAAAGTGTCCTTACTTGTACAATTTTTTGTAAGGGTGATATTACGAAGGTGTGCTGTAATTCTGAACATTGTCTCATTTATTCCATGCTAGAGAGTAAAAACACAAACATAAGCTATCTTATTGTAAAATAGTTTTCTAGGGTTAGAAACTCCTGAAGGGGAGAGATTACTACTGGGGTTTAATTAGAACCTTTAGTTTGAGGATGGAAATTGTAATTCCAATTGATACCCCTATAAAAGCTCATAAATTAGTTCTTAACATTGAAATATGTTGATTATCACATATTATTGAGTGCAAAGATAATTTTTGGATGCTTTCTTATCAAGGTAGAACATACTTTTAGCATCTAAGCCCTATAAAAAATTGACCCCCTTAATAAATGCAATTGAAAACTAATTTATAGGGATGAGATACCATTACCCTTGGCTATTGATCCACCTCTTCCACAATCTTCACAAAGAATGAGTCATCCTCCTTTTTCACATGCTAGCACTTCCAATTATGTGCCTGACTAGCATCAATTTCAAAACCACGCAAACTTTATTTTTAAACAAGTGTTGACATGGTTAGATAACATTAATTTTTGTAATTCACCAAGGAGTTTCATCAAATGATCCACACATTATATGATATATTTTTTTGTAAGTCATGGTCCATTGTATCCACCCACATAGTAAGCCATGTTCTCTCCTCTTCCTACTTCATATCATCCTCTTGTTCTTTGAGGGAAATACACAATTTAATCATAGGGGTATTAGGGAGTTTTTTGGTGTGTATCAATAGATTTAGTGTGCTTTTTTAATGTGTTTCTCTTTAGTACAACTGAATGTTTTGCATATATTTTTTTTTATAGAAAAAAGGGACAAGATAGTATATAGAAATCCTTGAGGGACAAGAAATCCAAGTGGCTTAACTCTCTCAAAGACCATGTCTTCAACCCAATGATAGTAATCGATTTCAAGCCTACACAAGAGGTCTGCTTCCCACCATCAGTGGATCGTCATAGGACCCATTCAACTAAGGTAATATCAGGACAGGTCCAATACTGAGTAAATTAGCACTACATAAATCATGAAAGGAACATGATATACATAAGGACATGTTAATCTTTTAACTTAGAATTCTATTTCTCAAGTATACATGTGATACACACACCAATCCAATCATATAACAACTCATACGATTTCACAAAGTATATAACATATCATTAATTTTCTGCCTAATATATAGTGAGGAAATTCATACATGTAATGATAAGACTAAGGAACATATTAGATGACATGAGTAAAGCATACTCATATGGAATATGATAATTATAAATATTAATGATGCACATGGGTACATGTGGTAGTAGAAGGGGACATATTAAACATGTGATGACATACAATAAAACATAGAGTCATGGATTCATGCATGCTTATAAACACACAACTAGACACGACAACACATAGCATATGAGTGTAAAATGAAACACGAACACATGATTATTAACACAACTGGCCTAGAAGATAACATTCTGCATATAAGCCCACATGCGATTAAAATAATAGATCTTGTGATAACAAGTTAAGAATAGGAATTATATGGTAGCACAATTGTAAGGAAGACAACCGAGTGACATACACGGGATAATGAAATATAAATTCTATGAATGAGTAAGAATAATCAATTATTATATTCCATTATTATTTCACAGCCATTTAATTATATTAACTTGAGGATGGAAGCTTAATGAAATTATAACAACTAGTCTAGTACTTGAATGGTACTAGCCCTAGCGGGCCTTCCTAGAAGTATAACAAGCTCACCAATAAATAGGATACCTAATCATATAAGTACACACACCCCCTATAAGGTTAAAATATATCAAGAAACTTATATAGTAGAAGAGGGTCTCTTTAAACCTCGTAAGGCACCTAGAATCACAAAACAGAAAACAAGGTGATGTAGGAGCAAACACTCAAGAATTGGCATTCATCATTATGGCAATAATTATTCTTCATTTAGAAAGGATTTCCCATAAAATTAAAGAAAAGCGGATGGTTACATTGCTAGTAATAGATGAAATATGATATCCAAGCTATTACGCATATACATACATGTGCATAACATGCATAGGGGAATAATATGCACATTGGATGTGCACATTAGTTAATTTAATTAATAAATAAATTAATTAATAGAGTTAGAGATTATCTAGAGAATAAAGTAGCATAAATCTACCTTTTTTAAGAATATTCTATATTCTAATATCTTTTAGCATATTTTGTATTCTAGTATTTTTTAGCTAGTACCTTGTAATTGGAAGCTTTGCTACATAAAGCCATAGAACCTACGATTTGAGAGATCATTGAATGAATTGAAGTGGAATGCAAATTACAAGTATTGAATTGTATGTGAGTTCATCTCAAGTTTAATTGAATATGTGAACGATTAATCTTGAAACCCCTAATCTCTTCATTTGTGTGAATTAGAGATTAAGAACTATTTTTTCTAAAATCCCTAACCCACACCCTCATAGACATATTCATCATCTAAACGCATCCCAAAATTGAAGCCCTAATTTGAAAACCCTAACCCTAATTTACCATTTGAAACCCTAAATCTAATTTTTGAAGCTAAATGCTAACCCTAACCCTAACCCATGAAAATATCCATCATCAAACCCTAATCATTGAATCTCATCATTGTTGAATCATATTCATCAATCATCCATCAAATTCAAATCATCATCATTGAATCATCACTGCCATTAAATCATTATCACCATCATCAAATCATCATCACCATTATTCTACCCTATTTGAATACCTACATCATTAATTCACCACTTTTAAATCATCCTTTTCCTAATTACAACATAATCGAGCATTATTTTTACAAATTTCATAATTCCATATTCCCACACACATCATAAGGCAATATTGCTAAGTGAATACCAAACCATAATCAGATAGCTACCACAAGTGGTACAAGTCCATCAACACAATGCAATTCCATTATTAAATCCGTTTTCGGTAGCATGAAAGTTGATCCATTCCAAATATCATTAAATTAGGGCAATTCCAAATGGCATTAAAGTAAAATTATTACAAGTGGAATTAATCCAAATAATCCAACTGGTGTTATAGCTAAACAATTTCAAGTGGCGTTAAAGCCCAACATAAAACATAATACAATTTCAAACATGTGTAACCAATCATATAATTTTTTGAAACAATATATAATGAAAACACCTTAGAATGTGATAAAATATATTTTTATTTAAAATTGTGACATCATAGTTACATAAAAGTATCATAAAAGAGAATATATGATATGCATGACCATATTAGATTATATAGGGCATATCTATCACCTTCAACCTCAAAACAACACACATTAGAGGATTCCACCATAAGCAAGGATAACTAGAGACTTACCTAGGTCGAAAGCTAGCTAAATAGAATAAGAAAGAGAGGGATGTCACTACCTCAAGTATCTATATGGAAGTTTTCTTAGATAGTTGGTACAAATTGTTAAATTAGGTTAGGAAACTAATTGAAACATAAAATAATATAAAGTTAGTAAATTCTATAAAAATTCTATTAAATAATTAAGGTTTACATCCCAAAATGTCAAACCAATCAGATAAAGATAATTGATCTTAACAGTAAGCTATAAGATCAATTTAATTGTTTTCAAATAAAATATAATTGATTAATATATGAAAGAATCAAACAAATATTAAATTCATAACTATTTTGAAAAATTAGGGTTTTAAGCCCAAATTATAAATTCAAATTATTCAAATCTATTGATTCAAATTGAAGGAATTAGAAAACAAGCAAGTTCATTTTAAAACCAATTTCATAAAAAATATTCACACAAGCAACTAATTCCATAATTTCATTTAAAACATAGAGTTTTAAGATAAAAAATGCAATTGGGATGAATTTTAATAATTTACTTAAATTAAACATTTAGAAATTTAATTATACCTATTTTATAACATATTATATCATTAATTGATAAAATACAATAAAGGAAAAATAAAAACTACCACTACTAGGGGTTTTGAGTTTAGAATACAATTTTGGTTAATTTTTGCTAAAATATTTAAATTGATGGTTCAAAATTAAAATTAAAAATATTCTAATTTTAATTTGATAATCACTTTAATAAAATTACTCGAAGGTTAATTTAATTTATATCCATAAGAGTTTTTCCCTAAAAATCCAATTCTATTTTATTTCTAAGAATTTATTAAATTGGCACTTCTAACATGAAGTTAAATACATTTCAAAGGATATTGTAAAATTAAGTGAATGAAATAACTCAATTATACAATTTAATTTCAATACACAAGGCTTTCAGCCTAGAAATTTAATTATAATTAATTTTACTCAAATTTCTTAAATAAGTAGTTCTAACATCAAATTTAATACATTTTAAATCTTATTGAAAATTTTTTTTTCTTAAAATAGATTAATCAGATGAGCTCAAGAAATATACCATACAATTAACGTATCCAAGTCAATCATATAATACACACATACATAATTAAATAATGAATTTAATTTAGTAAACCCAATATATACAAAATCAACTGAAATTAAACTTAGGGTTTTTGAAAATTCATGTATACATATATCTTAAATCTATTCTATTGTTTATATATGTGTGTGTATAAAGTTTTTTTATTAAATTTTGGTTGAATAAGAAGGGTTTGAGGTAATAACTAATCCATTGTATAAAAGTGGAAGAAAATAGTAAAGAGAAGGAAAATTTTATTTATATATGAAAGATTTCTCCTCATGTTCATGGAATCTAACTACATTCTAAATGTATATTCCACCCTAAAACCATAGCTCTGTTACACCCAAAATAAAAGACCTCTTTAATATTATAGAGTTCATTTAAGTAGTGCTGATTAGAGAGTATTGGCAAGAATATGGTCTAACATATTCAATTAGAGAAATATTTGAGACCAACCACATTCCCTAAACAAACATAAAAGTGAGAGTTCATAAGTTCCAAATGTGAAGAACTACCAACTTACTTCTTTCTAATTTTTATTGATTATTGAATGGTGAGGTGATAATTAAGCTAATTATTTTTTCCTTAATTATTCTAATGTTTGATTAGAATGTTGATTTAAATTTTGGGACATTTGATTCAAAATGATTCTTAATATTTTACTTATTATTTTCTTAAAATTATTTCAAGTTCTGATGAAAGTGTGTATCTAGGTGAATGGACAACCCAACTCTACATTCCATTGAAAAACTATTGTTTTTGAATGAAATTATGTTTCTCTACATAATCAGTGTTTTTTTTTACCATAAGGATGAGTAAAAATCTAAGAATTGGTGTATTTTATGAATTAGTTTTATATTTTGACATTTTATGGAAAAATATTATAGTTACCTCATTACTTATACTAGATTTCACCATTTTTCCTAGAATTCTATTTTATTAGATTTGAAAATGTATAAATGAAAAGAAAACAAAGAAATTAGAGTATGTGTTAAGATAAAAAGATAAATGAATAAAAGAGGAAGGAAAAAAGGTGCCAAGAAGGCAACGGAGAACCTAGAATTAAAGAAAAAAGATTAGTTAAGAACAAGACCACGAGGACACCATGTTCATTAAACATGACCTGTATTTCTTTAACAATCAAAATTCTTAAAGGTTGAGGCTTCTAATAAAAACCTAGGGGTTCATGGACTATGTTCTTCTTATTTTCTTTTGACTACATAATGGAACTTTTTTTCTAATAATTTCTTATGCTACTTTGTGAGAAACTTCTTCAATCTTAGAGTTTGGAGTATGAAACATAGTTTTCTCAATAATCCTTAGTCATAGCCATTCAAAAACTCTATTTTGCTTTATGATTAAGTAGAAGATTAAAGAATTAGGAATCAACGATGATAATTTTCTCTCAATCACTTCTTGTATTTGAATTTTCTAATTCATAGTGAATGCAAGTATTTTTTCCTTTATTTGATAGTTCTCTTTATTATGTTCTTGATTCAATAATATATGTCTTTGGATTATTGGTATTAATCATTATGAATTTTTATATTATCATTGCGTTATGAATATGTCAAAGTATATTTATATGGGATAGGAGGAATTTGATTACGAAACAAGTGATTCTAATGTCAAATAAAATTTTAAATGTAGATTCTAATTGTATTTAATTAGATTAAAAAAATAGAATCAAAATATTTTTAATTGAAGATTCAAATTTTGAATTACTTATATTATTCACCTAATCTATTTTGATTCTAAATGAATTCTAGTATGATGAGATTAACACGTAATTGTTAATTGATATCACTAAATTAGTAAGGGATAATCTTCTTTTGATCTCATTTATTAATATGTACAAGATTAAATCCCTAGTTATATTCTCCCTTTGTTTCTCTTCTGCATGAATTAGCGTAAGAAGTATAAATTCCCTAATTGTCGACCTCTTCTTTTGTGTTTCTCCTAAATCTCTAAAATTCTCAAATTCTTTATTTAATTGTTGTTTTTCTCGAATTGTCATTGTTGTTTTCATGGAAATTGTTATTTTTTTGTAGACCTTTTTACATAATTAGAGCTTATCTAATTATTATTGTAGTTGATCATTTTTTGTTTATTAATTTCATTTTTAATTAAATCTAGTGTTCTTAACCTATCTTATTAATTTATTAGACAATAAATCAAGAGTTTGATTTATTTGCACTGAAAGGAAACTAGGAAGAAAATTTGTATGAGTATCTAAAGTTCGACAATAACTCACATAGAATTATCCATTTCATTCCATCATTTGATTTATTGATTTTATAGTTGAATACCTTTTCTCCTTGTGATGCAAGAGCATCTAATGAATCTAATGACGGTCATGCTCATCTTAATTCTCAAGGCAAGGATGAATTATCTTTCTTAATATTGTAGCCTATCATGTTAAATTTTTTTAATAATTTGTATATGCTTGGTGTTGAAAACCATTCAAGTTGTTCTTGTAGGTATGTCACATATTTGCAAGAAGAAGATGTTAATACACTTTAATGTGTAAAAGTATTCAAAGCACACAAGATTATGGCATACATGGGATGATACTTTACAACAAGAAGATATAGTGATGATTATCATTAGTTGTATTAACTTGTTGTAAACCCTAACACTAAGTGTATTTTATATAAGTTAGGGTTTGATATAATTTCATGTATGTATCATAGTTAATTGTATGGCTTTGTAATATTAATCCTTAGTATCATTTAGCTAATAATATTATGATTAGGATTCGATGTTATATGTGATTAATTCAACCAAGATTATTGGGCTTGAATTAAGGTTAAGAACCAGCTGATTGAGCTTGTTCAACCGGCTGGAACTTTCGTATATATACTCTTGTACGCATGAAATAAGAATAGGGAATATACATAATTTGAATACACAATCGAGCACAACTAGCTTGTGCCCATCTCTCTCAATTTGAGTCATCTTTGATCAAGGAAATGCCCGGGGAATATCCTTCCTTCATTGATCTCAACCTTCAACATTTTGAAACCTGATTCAAACCAATCAAATCAACCTACATTTGCAACCTGTTTTCTTCCATCATAATCAAGATTAAACCTTCGTTTCTTTTACTTAATTTCATGGGTGACGTCTTCAACACATTAACCCTCGATCCAACCTTCCTCTACTTTGATTTACACATCACCCTTTTTTATATTTGTAAGTGTTGTGTTATATTATACAGTTTTAGCACATTGATTAGTAATAGAAATAAATATTTTATAACAAAGTAGGGCTTTGTCATTAATTACAGAATTATTGATTATATTCTTTTCTTTGTGAGTTCAACCAATACTTACTATTTATTATGTATTTGGAAATTAGGGTTAAATTTGGTTTATATACGATAACACATCACTTATGCTACAATATGTACACCAAGATATATATGCAAAACTCATAATATATCATTCACATACTATAACATAAGGTCATGCTAGATATACTTGGATCTACCAAAATATGCATGATCCTACTTATATAGCCATACAGGGATATACATGTTATATCATACATATTTTATTCTAGAGAAAACGTTGAGCACTTAGATTACCCACACAGTAGTGCATAAGGTGTATCTTTTAGTGAAATGAGCATATATATATATATATATATATATATATGACTTTAACCATGGATTCTTACAATAAAAGGATCATGATTACAATTTATGTAGATCATGCAATAATTCATGGAAACATTTCTAAATGAGAGAATTATATAACAATGGAACACTTAAAGGAAGTATATGGTAGCACATGCTCCACACACATGCGCGCGCACGCGCACACACACACACACACACACACACACACATATATATGATGGATATGCCACATGTTAGATTCAAATAAACAATTTTATCATAGAAAACTTAAGGAAAGTAAGCGTAGGATACATAATATACATAGAAGCAAGCGGTTACTATCTTTTGTTAAAGTGATAATAGCATTCCTATATACTAGGTTCTTAAGCACTATGAAGGATTCTACAATCATTAATAAACTAAATCATGTGTTAGCTATTGAATACTTATGAGGGAAAAATCAAGTATCATATACATGAAATAACCAAATTGAGATCAAGCATAAAAAAATAAGGCTAATTTAATATACTTCTAGGATTCATTCTAGTTATTATCTTTTGTCAAGTGAACATAAAACTCCTTTATACCAATTTATTGAGAAATGGACAATATTATCCCCCATGGTCTCTTAATAACCATGTAAGTCAACCTAAATAAGAAAATGGACGTAAAGTTTAGCCTAACCCACAAAAATTAGAGGGCATAAGTCTACCCGAAGCTAAATAATCTCTCTATTCTAACCAAGCCCTTTAATATCCATTTCCCTAGTACATCAATAGTTTTGGGAGAAAAAAGGAACCTATAATAACTAGGATCTCATCCAAGGGCACTCAAAAAGAAATAAATACACTCAAAGGTAGAATAGCTCCTAGTATCTAATTGAGGATTCAATAACCTTGATCCATCATAATGCTCATTTCACTTTAAATAATTTATATATTATTGGATCAATGTTTCATGTCACACTCAGGTCTAATTGCAATATCATGCCATTTCAATCCATACACAACCATATATAGTTCTCTCATTATCCATAATTCCCATTTAAGGTATCTTGAACTGTAAACTCCATTACTTAATTACTTGTGTAAAAAGGAAAAATATTTGATATTAATATCAATCATAGGTGACTAAGAAAACATTTTATTTCCATTTATTTCTCTTCATTCTCAATTAATAACTAGTTCAAGGCCTAAGACTTGGATTAAAGTCATATCACCATTATTTAACCATGTTCTTACCATTTATTAGAGAATATTTCAAGTTAATCCCTAAGTTCAAGCTTAAAGTTCCACTATAGTCCAAATTTAATTCATATTATTCATTTATTTATCTAAATAGCTAAAAGGATGCTACTATTAACAATTAAGGTTAAAGGAGGGTAAACTTAATTCTATCATATGTGCATATGTTATTTACTTCTAATCATACTAAGTCATCCTAACTTTTACAAGGTTCCACATTAAAGGGCCAAGGTATAAGCCATTAGAAATCTATTAACCACTTTTAGGTTCTATTATATCGATATTAGCAATAGAAAAATCCATTTCTATCCATCTAATCATCTAATCATTTCATGGTGAAGAGAAAGGCCAAAATCTTAGGTTAGGGTCAAACTAGATTAATTTGTATTAACATTCATCCACCACTTAAATATAATGATGCTCTATTATCTTATATATACTAGCATCTTAGTTCACCATCTAAGTATAAGAAAACTCAAAATATCACATGTAAGGAAATAGATAAGAAATATATTTCTAGCCAAGACCAGTTAATGGGTTCCAAGGATTATTTGTTTAGTGTGGGCATTTCCAAACTTTCAAAGTATTTGTACACCAACCAAATAGTCAGCAAATTTGATTAACATTTCTTAGAACTAATTAATTGATGTAGTCAAATTAGTTGATAGGTATAAGCCAAGAATAAGGCCCTTCATTTTATAGGCTAACCCATCAATTGGTCTACCAAACAAATCAATGTATCCTAAGGAACAACCAATGGGTCATGGTTACATGTCGATTGGCTAGGATAAAAAAAATACCAATCACATTGGCACATAATCAAGTTCTTCATGCTCTAATCATTTAATCTAAACAGCCATCATAGATCAAATACACTTCTTAATAAGCAATGTTCAAGGATTAACAAGTGAAATACTAGAATCATGCATGTAATCTTAGAGTTATATCAAAAGCATGCTTACACCTTTTGAAAATTTATACAAGAGCTAAGGAGTTATATATCATATTCTTTTTATGGTAGGCCTTCATGTAAAAGAATATAATGTAACTTAGATGGTAAAAATGCCAAGATGGCCCCAAAATCTAAATTATACCTATAAGGTTTACACACATTATATTACAAGTTAGGCTCTTGTCTACCAATATTCTATTATTCCATCCTATCAAGCTCAAAAAAACTCATCTCTAAGGCTCATGATTCCACATTAACACAAAACATGTATTTCATTTACTTATACCAATTTGTATAAAATTGGGAAGGCATTAGGTTACCTTAAGAAAGCTTAGGAAAAACCACTAGAGAGAGTAAATCTAAACCACTCCAACACTTGAAAACCTTAAAATATTATATTAAAACTTATTAAACCCTTTAAATATCACAAGAAGTGAAATTAAATTAGTGGTGAAAGATAAAGATAAAAGAGGATCATCCTTCTAAAGAGAAATAGAGAAACATAGAAGATAAGGCATAATACCTCATTCTTTTCCTAAATCAAGCCTTGTATTATTTAAGAAATGAACAAGAAGGAGTAAGAGGAAGGATTAAAATAAGGTGGAAATGTCAAAAATAGAGTTCAAAGAGAGAGAATATGGGTATAGAAAATATAGAGGCTAAAGTAGGGAAGTAAGAGGTTTTGGAAAAAGGAGAAAAAAATGGAAGATATGGCTTGAAATTGGTGATGTTTTCTCGTGAGAAATGTAGGGAAAGGGAGTTTATAAATAGAGATCTCAAAACCTATCCAAATATAAGTCTCTAAGTACATATTTTGGAGGTTCAAGGCCACCATTTCCCTTAAGCTCAAATAGTGATAGCTACAATGTCTTAAGACAATGTGCATCAACAAATTCAAACATATGAAGGTGAAAGGGGGAACAAAGATAGGGAATCAAGGTCAGAAAATCTTCATAGATTGTAAAGGAAAAAAATTTCACCTTGAGATTCCATAAAAGAGAAAAAAAAAAGTGAGAAGAATAAGATAAATAGGATGATCATGAAATTGTATATTTAAAATTTACCTTCCAAAAATCCATTACAAGTTAGTAAAGAAAATTAGGAGGGCTCAAATGTTTTGCAAAAATATAGACTACTCAAAATAGAATCACAATGCTACAAAATTCCTAGTAGAATATTTGTCAAAAAAATAATGCAAAAGGTCAACCTAGTCAATTAAACTAATAGAGTGGTACCTTAAATATGTTGATTAGTTCAACATGTTTCAAAAATCCAATTCAAGGAAAAAAAATAAGTTGATGAGTACTTCTAACCATTTGGCTAGTGTTCCTAAAAATCATTTGCCCTCTAAAACCCAAAATAATCCCAACCAAAATAATAGTAAACCTTAAACACACCTTTAAACTATGATTAAACACACTTAGATCACAATTAAATGCATAGGTTAGCACACACATTAAATACCCAAATAAGTAGGGTATTATAGTTTAACTATTCCCTAATGAGTTGTTGGGGTCAAAAACTAGGATGTTGTGACAAGACCCAGATTTAAGTCACCATGGCTAGCACCAAAAAGGATTCATGGGAGAGGTATGTGATCCATACTTAGTGCGCTAGATGTGTGTCAGAAAGAGTTTCAAAAAGAAAAGTTATGTTACTTAAATGTTATATTATCTATTAATAATATATTATATGATATGTTCTCAAGTAGAAATAGATTTGAACAATTGGTCTTACATGCATATCAGATACGGTGCTTGGAGTGCATCAACTAAAATCTAAGCTACCAATGTTGTCAATGTCTAATCACCACTTTCTTTCTTTATTAAATATACTATAATAGCTTTGCTACTAAAATTCATACTATTCCAACCTACATGGAATTTCACCTTCATAGTTTCCATCCCCCCTCTCCTTAGCTTCCATGATCTCACAATCATTGCCTAACTTCTGCCTACCTCATCTAATGACACTAGCGCTTGGCCTTGTTGAATCAACATTTTTGCTCCAATTGATTTTTTTTATCCATTCTTTTCCTTCTTGATCAGGTTACCTAATTCTCTAATAACAAGTGGCTCTAAGCCTCTTTTACATGGGTTACCTCTAAAGAATCATCTTTAGTAAAAAAAAAATTGAGAAAACATGGAATATTATTCCTTCACATGAACCTATTGTTACATCCATCATCAATGACTCTAAAATCTTCATTGTCGGTGCTTAAGGTACTTAACTTAACCTCTAACACTATAATGCTATATAGCACCTTATTTAGGCTTCATATGAGTACCTATAGAATGCTTTCTTTGGCTCTAAGTTTCAAGTATCATGAAATGATGAATCTAGTTTTCAATAGCTAAAAGACCAAATTTATATACCATAAACCAAAGTGCATCACTTAAAAATCAAGTTGTTAATGCAACATCTAAAACATTCAGCAAGGTTAAAAATCATAATATTCATCAATTCTTCTGATATCCCAAATTAACTAAGGAATCATTGTTAGTTTTTTGCTTCCCAATCTAGTTTCACCATATCATATCTAGTAGACTCCCTTTGCAACCTTTTTCTCCAATTGGTACATTAATCATTCTCTATCAAAATAAATAGCAAAGCTACAATAAATTTCATCCTTTATTTAAAATAAATGTTGAAAGGAGAAACTACAATAGTGTACGACTAAGAAATAACAAAAACGGGTAGAGAATATCCATTGTCATTCCAACACTAATGTTGTAAAATACTTCTTAAATAGTGTTGTCTAATAGCTTAGTGCAAAACTAATTCTTAATCTCTCTCATAAAGTTGGATTCATCTATGATTAGATAAAATCCTGCCTCTATCAATATTCTTCACAGTCACCACTACTTCTATTGTTTTAAGCATAATAGATGTGACACATTAGATGGTTGAGCTTGCAAGTTATGTTATAACCTTTGATTAGACTTTTATTTGAAGAAGCTAGTACATAAGACAATATTTCATTAGTAATGTCGGCTAGTTGTTGGGTTTGTCTATATGGTTATATTTATCTGAGTCACTCACTAGTTTATATATATGTCATGGTTACTTTTTAAAAAGGATGCATGAAAAGTATATACAATCATCAATCATCATAGTAATGAGAAATGGAAAGCAACAATAAAAAAAAGGTTTATGTATTTTATACCTATAATATTCCATCTAATTAGTACAATAACAACCTTGTGGAAGACCTATTAAGACCACCTTCATATAGTAGCCAACCTTAAGGCAAGATCAAGGGACATTAACAAATAATAATATGAAAAAGAGAGAGGTACTAGAGAAATAGAGAGAGACCGTACAAAACAACAACATAAGAGTATAAGATAACCATACCAAAAAGTTTATAATTCATACACTGGAGTTATTTGTCCATGACTCTATGCCCACACCATATCTAATCATTAATTTCATTATGCCTTAAGGTGGGCTAGCTATCTTAGGCAAATATTCTTCCTTAAGTAAATAAAAAGTAATTTTCACTAACCATGCCTTACCTTACCAACATAGCACTACCAGGGATCCAGTAGTCTAAGATATAATCCAATAGTGATCAAGTATCAAATTTCAACAAAGTAAAAAGATAAAACAAAGCTCTATTTATCAAGAAAGCCTATTCAAAACATCCCTAACATTCTAGTTTTGCTTTTATAACCCAAATTTGATAAGAAATAATAGTGCTCCTTCCAAATTATAGACCTTGTGTGTGGATAATTAATGATATAGGAAACTGAAGCAATTTCATTATCCATGTTTGTCTTCATGAATGCTTTGATAACATATGGAATTTTATTTGATGCACAATGAAAACATTGAAAAAAGTTATATTTATTTGGCTACTCATGATCAATAATATTTTTTTACTCTCCTTTCAATTATATAATAGAAGTATATATTTTGGCTAAGGATTTTTGAAAAAAAAAAAGTGGCTCATGCATTATTTTTAATTAATAATTTCATGTTTGTAAATTATATTTCTAGCAAAATCTGTACCTAAAAATCCACAAATATTAGAAGTTTCAGTTACAACTACAACCTCTCCTCTCCCCATTCCCATTGTAAAAAAAAAAAAAAAAAACTATTTACAAACTAGAAAATTATTCTAACCTCTCTTTATCCAAAATAACATAAGAGTGGGTAAAAGAGAAAAAAGAGAAACCTAAAACCCCTTTTATTATCATTGGTTTATTTTGACCTTTCTTGCAAAATAGGTGTGAATACTAGTCAAGAGCATATACACACTCATTTTAATCTTCATGAAAACCTAAGATATATCATCATGGTCATCCAAATGCAGTATATACATGTTTCCATACCAATAGATGTTGCTTGTGTTGTGTATTAAGTTTTTTCTTACTCTTGCTCTTTCTAACTACTCTCAATGCACTAGAGATAATTGTAATGCCTTTCTAATTCCTGGGTAATCCTTAATTTCTTACAAAACCTACTTTATAACTCCACATTGGAAGTAGAGGTGATCCTAATCATTTAGAACAACCAAGTATAATGGACATTTAAAGGTGATGTCCAAGTAGCATAATCTAGACTTCTTCTAGAGAAGGATAATTGACATTCAACTCCACTATATTTTCTCTTTGTTCAATTTTTCTTCTTATGTTGTTTTCTTTTGTTTAAAATTATTATTTTTCTCTCTTTTTTCTTTTTATGGTTTTTTCTATTATTATATGCTTTTTCTATTTTTATTTTTATTTTTTTAGCTAATTTTGTATTCTTTTTCACTATTTTAAAAAAAATTATTCTTTTTTTACTATTTAATTTGCTCTTTTGTCTATTTACACTATTATTTAGATGATAAAACTTTAAGAAAACTACTAATCTTAATATTATTTGTGCATATATATGATTTTAAGAAATCAATATAAGTGCAACTTACCTTGTGTGATTGAAATAAGCATGGTTATTCTCAAAGCCTACATATTTATTTATCAAGATGTGGAAAGGAAAAAATTACTAAAACACAAAAGCTATATATCCACACTTTTTTCTCTATCATATTAAATGTTTTACTTAGCAAATCCAACCTAGAGTAAAAAGAAATGTCATTAAAAATGCAACCAATATAGATAGAGCCTATTGTTATAACAAATTAGTGGATTTTTTTAGGAAAAAATGCATTTTCATTGAATTTGTCTAATTAAATTGTTGAAAGTTTAACACTTTGTAAATAATAATGTTTTTCTATCATTTTTCAATTTTTCTTTGAGCTTGATCTAAGTGATAATTTTGATTTCATTAGATGGGTTATCCTGAGGTAGGCCTTTATCTTCCAACATCTATGTTCATATAATTGTAAGGCTTGAGTTATTACATTACTTATGGGATAGTGGGAAAAAATATGTTTATTTTGTATCCTTCCCTATTTATTTAATTTTTTCTCATTCTAATTTAAGTATTAATAGTTTCATATGGATAAGAATTAGATTCAACAACTTGTTAGTTGTCAAAATTATATTGAAGGAATTTATCAATTTATTAAATATGCTAAGACTAGAATGCAGGATGGAAATATTTTTTTTCCCATGGGGGAAATGAAAAATGGTTAGGAAAAATATAATTATCTATTGATGAGGTGGAAATACATCATTTATTTCATGGAGTTTTTAAAGATTATAAGGACTAGATTTTCCATAGTCTAGAGACACTTTTTAAACATAATTTAATCAAGGAACAAGTAATGGCTAACAAGTTGTAGCTAATGAAGCTAATGTTGTGGGCCATTTAGAGTAAATGCTACTTTTTTAGAAGGTATATCAATTGGTGAAACTAATCACAGAGGCTCATTAGATCATACTCATGTTGAAAATGAAACGTCTTTCCTGCAAACCTATCATCCTTATTCATACTCTTGAAGAAGATACCAAACATAGAAAGTTCAACTTTCCAATAAAGATAAAGAGCTTTACCCTAGTTGCACAAAGTTTTCAACTCTTTCTTTTCTTTTACACCTATTTAATCTAAAATTTATTTTTTGTTGACCCAAAAAAATTAATTTATCACACTATTGCTTGAGTTTTTATTAGATAATTTTCCACATATGAATTCCTCTCCTTATTATTATAAGGCTAGAAAGTTGACTAAGGAATTGGGCCTTAGATATGAAAATATTCAAGCATCTCCAAATGATTGTATGTTTTACTAGGGTGAAAATTCAAATAAAAGTCATTGCAATATGTGTCAAACTCCTAGATGGAAATTCCATAAATGTAGTAAGGGTGATACTGGTGGTAAAAGATATAATGCAAGCTTAAAAGGTCCTCCAACTAAATTTATGAAGTATTTTACTTTGATTACAATATTGAAGATGATTTACATATCTTCAAAGATATCAAAAGCTACGATATGGAATATGAAAGAATGGGAAAAAGATGGAAAGTTGAGACACCCAACAGATGCATTGTCATGAAGAGACTTCACCAAGAGGTATCCATATTTTGCCTCAAACTATTTCAGTGTGAGGATTATCCTTACAATTAATGGTTTCAATCCTTATAGGATAAAAAATACTATCTATAGTACATGGCTAGTTATTTTAAGTGTCAATAAATTACCCTATGGATATATTAAATGAATAGAGCACTAGAGGTTATCAGGTATGCACTTGTTGGGTTGAATTAACTCATTCATATAAATGTGGGTCAAAATTTGTTATGGTGGTCATTATAGGTAGTTTCCAAATAATAATCCTTTTCGATCCCAAAGTGTTTTATTTGAAGGGATTATGGAGCATGGTTATGCTCCTACCCCTAAATCTAGAATCGATGTTTTAAGGGTATAATAAAAGCTTAGATTTAGATATGGAAAGACTACAAGATCAACTAATAAGAAAAGAATAAAACAAAGAAGAGCTTTTTCTTATGGTGCCATTAGACATTACCATAGTTATGAGGATATAGGGATTTGAAATTATAAAAAAAAAAATCATATTTTTTTATTTACCATACTAGAAGTATAGTTGTCTTCATCATAACCTCGATGTCATGGGTATAGAGAAAATGTTTGTAAAAATGTGTTGGTTGAATTATTAAATGTAGAGGGAAAGTATAAAGATGATGAAAATACAAGAATATTTTTGAAGAAAAATAATATAAGGTAACATCTACGGCCCTAGCCTCAACTAGATGAAAAAGTCCTTATGTCCCCAACTCCTTGTTATATATCTACTAAAGATAAGTGGCAGTTTTTAAACATATTGAAAAATATTAAAGTGCATGATGGGTATGAATTCAATCTTTCTATATGTGTTAATATAAAGGAATAAAAACTCTTAAATATTAAGAGTCGTGATCATTAAAGCCTTACATGAGATATCCTACTTGTAGCTTTACAAGCATCAGGATCAACTCAAGTTGTTGATCTGTTGTCAAATTTGCCTTGCTTCTTCAAATCCTTTTGCTCTAAGTCCATTAACAAAAATGAGCTTGATTACTTACAATCAAGTATTGTTGAAACACTTTATCCATTGGAGATGGAATTTCTTCCTCCTTTTTTCACAATTATGGTTCATCACTTGGTTCATTTGGATAATCAAGTCAAACTTGGTGGACTAGTCTAAATTAAAATATTTAGAGTTTTATAATATACATGATCTATGGAATTTAGCTTGGTTGAAAGCCTATGTTACAAATAGAGCTTGATCAGAAGGCTCTATTGTTGAGGGTTATATTTGGAAGAGACTATGACCTTGTATTCAAGATATATAGAAGGCATTAAGAGAATCTATAATGAACCTAAAATAAATGATGATGGCATTCCAACAAAGGATTTATACATATTAATCTTGGGAGGATAAGAAGTTGGTGTTGAAAAAATCATTTGCCTTGATGTAAAAAGGATAGAAAAAATTCATCATTATGTTTTGCTCCATTTTGATGAAATTATGAGAGATTTTTAAGGGTACGTATTTTTGTAATTGGTGAAGTGATTTTTCATATAATGAAATTAAGAAAGTTAACTCTTTGAATATTATTACATCAAAAGCGAGAATAATGTTTACAAATAGGAATTAGAACTAATCAAACCTTATAAGCTAAGTGTATGTTAGAAGAGTTTCCAAGATGGCTTAAATCGTAGGTAATAAACTTATAACCAAAACAGTTGAAAGGCTAAATCTAAAATAATAAATAAGTCTAATTATTTTTTTTCTTACTTTGATAGGCACCTACTATTGATTTGATTAGCAAAGAAAGGGAGATCAAAATGGCATTATCTTGTGGGTTAAATACACATGTGTGGAGACTCAAAGGCTATATAATTAATGGATAAAAGTTTCATACCATGGATTGTGAATGAAATAGAAAGAAATGAAATTATGGAGTGATGGTTGAAGTATATGGAGATTCTTACTATGGAATACTTATTGATATTTATAAAGTTAACTATAATGGGACATATATAGTAGTGCTTTTTTATTATAGTTAGATAGATATAAATTCATCAAGGGGGTTAAATTATGATAGAAAGAACTATCCACGCATAAATTTCTCTAAATTGATGCACACTAGATGATTATTAAAAGATAATTTATTAGTTTTTTCATCTCAAGATAAACAAGTTTTTTTATATGCAAAATATGATATAGAAAAAGGATGGTTACATGTCGTTAGCAATAAGACATGAGATATATACAACATAGGGTGATTTTTGGATTTTTTTAGTGATGACATTAACACATAGCTCAAGGTTTATATATTTGATTACTCTCTAGGTTCAATTTTTGTTTCCAATATATATTTATGTTTCGTTTGAACTATAAATGATCATAAACTCTTTAAATATTTTATTTCCACTAGGTTTATATATTTAATTTATTAAAGTTGTAATTAGTTTCCAATTGAATAATTCTTGTTTTTAGAACAAAGCTCAAACATAATTGGCAATTTATCAAAATTTCAAAGATGCTTGGAATATCTCATTTGTGTCTATTTCAACTCATTATTTATTCTTTTTAGCAAGTGGCAGTGCATTTTTATTTAAATGATCTATACACCTTTTTTTATCTAATGTATGGATTCATATATAATAAACTTGAATTTTTGGATTTGAATCACTATTATTCTTATTTCCAAGGTGTGGTATATGGTTTAACATGGGAACACGTTTGGTGTCCTACCAAAATATCTTAGAGATAAATTGTTATTATTTATTGCCTTATATTATTATACATATTTGTTTTCTTATGTATTAATCCTTGTTTTATATACATAAGTGTTTACACATAAACAAAAATAATCTGGAGAAGCAAGCGAACCACGATAATTTTTATATCAAGTGACCTAGGTGCAAATGAAATTGATGGTGATCCAAAAATAACTAAAATATATTTGAGTAGAGAGGACACTCATTTTGATGGTATTGAAGATTCATAACCACCTTCCAATCACTCTCAAAGGGTGGTGTGGATCAATGATATATCCTTTGACTAAGATGATGCCATTAAATTATAGGTGAAATTGATTACTTTTATATCTTATATTGTTGATAAATTTAAACATATAAGTATAAAACTTTTTTATATATGTTATTGCATTTGCTAATGGAAAATTTTCTATTAAAAAAGGACATATTCATCTAAATCAAACGTGTTTTTTAGAGGGTGGTATGAAATGTATTGTTAGTTTCAACAAATTTAAGCAACCGATCAGGAAAAAAAAAAGACAAGTTTTGGTTGATTATTTAGTGAATTTGGAACGAAAGGTGATCTTTGTCCCATAGGTTATATTAAATAGCATAAGGTTCATCACACCTATAAATGGGAGATTGTGAAGTTGGTTCAAGTAAATAAGTGTTAATGGTTTGCCACTCATGTATAGCTTTTGAACTATTTCCTACCATAAACACTATTGATTTTTAATATTTATCTTTTTTAAATAGAGGAAATTTCATATTCCTAAGGACAAAGAGATTGATCAAATGGTCTTATCACTTGTTAATGTAAAATTGAAAACATATAAGAGTAAATTGAAATGAATTACTTTGATCCTAACCAAGCACAACATCAAATTACGAATAAGGTGCCATTAAATGTGATACAAAAACAATGGGTTAACTTGGTTGATTACTGGTTTTCTCCAAAGAGAATGATGTAAACTAATTATTTTTTTTCTCCTTATCTTTTAAAATAATTTTATTTATTATTTAAAGAAACTTAGAACTATAAGAAAAAGATCACATGATAAAAAAGCTCAATGTCACACTACTAAATAAAAAATCTTTACACAAAAGAAATATCAATTTACGAGATGTGTTCTCTTCAGGCTTTCATATGTCAAAAGTGAAACTTAAATTTTTATTCTTAAAAATTAGTGCATGTTATTTATTTTTTTATAGGCTAAAAATGAGAAAATAGAGCCATACTTGATGGAAGCTTAGAGGATGGCGTACTTGACGAAAGATGGAAGCTATGTGGAAAATACAATAACTAAAGAATTGATGGTTCTGATGATATTATTTGTTTATTTATTTATCACATTTCTTGATGTGTTTTTCCCAATAATATGACACCACCATAAAAGCCTCATATTCCTTACCCTCAAAGGTTAGTGAAGGCTAAAATGGAGAAATAATTTGGAAAATTCTTAAATATGCTAAAAAGACTCCACATAAATATCTCATTTGTTGAGGTTGTGAATCAAATGTCAACATATGCAAAATTTCTTCAAGAGATTTTAGCTAGCAAACACAAGGTCAAATAGTATGAAACTGCAGCATTAACAGAAGAGTGAAGTTCCCTAATTCAAAACTAATTGCCATCAAAACATAAGGATCTGAGTTCATTCTCTATACCTTATTTTATTGGAAACATGATTATTATTCGTGATCTATGTGACTTAGGTGAAATTTTAAGCTTAATACCTTTATCTATTTTCAAGAAACTTGAAAAAGGTGAATTAAAGACCACTACCATATCTCTTTAGTTGGCTGACCAATTGGTAAAATATCTTATAGGTGTCCTCGAGGACGTCCCTATAAAGGTTGGTAAATTCTTTATTCATGTTGATTTTTCCATCTTAGATATGAATGAAGACTCTCAAAACCCCATCATTATAGGAATTCCATTCCTTTCAACTACAAGTATAATTATTGATGTGAGGAATTGAAATTTTTCCTTAAATGTGGGAGAGGAAGAGGTGGAATTTGATTTACCTAAAACTACGAAACTCCTAACATTGATAATGAATGTTACATCATTAACATAGTTAAGTAGTTTGTATGAGAAGAATTATCTAGGCATTTTTCCAATGACCCACTCGAGAAATGATTACTAAATGGATATCCTAATAGTGGTTTCAAAGATGATGTCTTAAAGATAGTGAAAGCATTAGAGGCTTCACTTTCTTATCAAAAGATAAAAACACATTTGAGGTTTTGAACATAGACTCAAGAGATGTCTATAAAGAGGAGGATCAAGTACCAAAGGTAGAACTTAAATTACTTCCTTCCTCATTTAGGTATGAGTTCTTAGACTCCAATGGTAAATATCATGTTGATGTGAATTTGAACTTAAGTAAAAAAAAAGGTAAATTAAGTAATTGTCTGGAGTGCTTAGGTTAAATGAGAAATCTATTGGCTACACCATCAATGATAGTAAAGGTATAAGCCCCTCATTGTGCATGGACTACATTTTATTATAATAGGGATACAATCCATCCATAGAGAATTAGAGATGCATAAACCCAAACATGAAATAAATTATCAAGAAAGAGGTCATTAAGTTATTGATTGAAGAAATTATGTATCTAATATTAGATAATAAATAGGGTGAATCCAATTCAAGTAGTACCTAAAAGAAGAGGTATGAATATTGCTAGAAATTATAATAATGAACTCATTTCAACTAGAATAATAATGGTTTGGTGAATGTTTATTGATTATAAAAAATATAAAAAAAATTGCACTTGAAAGGAAGACTTCCCTTTCCCATTCATTTACCAAATATTATAAAGACTTGCTAGGCACTCATATTTATGTTACTTGGATGGATATTCAAGATTTTTCCAAATCCCCATTTATCTTAGTGAATAAGAAAAAAACAACATTCATATTCCCTAATGGCACTTTTGCATATCATAGGATGCCTTTTGACTAGTGTAATACCCCCAAAACTTTCCAGAGATGCATGATAGCAATATTTTCTAATTTTATTAAGAACGTCATGGAAGTTCTCATGGATGATTTCCCTATTTATGGCACCTCTTTTCATTATTTTTTAGCTTATTTATCTAAGGTTCTAAAGAGATGTGAAGAGGTAAATCTTATATTCAATTAGGAGTACAAGAAGGAATCGTGTTTTGGACATCTAATCATAAATAAAGGCATTAAAGTAGATCAAACTAAGATCAACATCATTAACAAGCTCCTTCCTCCTAATTTGGTAAAGGAAGCGAGAATTTTATTAGGATATGCTGGTTTCTACCAATATTTCATTAAGAATCTCTCCAAAGTTGCTAAACCTTTCACCAATATTCTTATCAAGGATGCCCCATTTTTTATTATACTTGTATAGATGTTTTTTGTTGGTTTAAGAGGGTGTTGATTACTACTATGATGATTCAACCACCCAATTGGACTTTCCTATTTGAGATAATAACTAGCATGAGTGACTACTAGGTTGGGGCATTTCTTGGTCAGAAGAAGGAAGGTAAATCATATGCCATCTACTATGCAAGCCACACATTAGATGGTTCCCAGTCGAACTACCCCATAATAGAAAGGATTTATTATCCATTGTGTTTTCCCTTGATAAACTTTGACTATACCTATTTAGTTTAAAGGTCATTATCTATAATAATAATCAAGTACCTTTTGAGTAAAAAAGGAATAAAAACCAATATTAATTATATGGGTACTACTACTCTAGGAGTTTGACCAGGATATTAAAAATATGACGCATATTGAAAACATTATAGTATATCACTTTTCCATGATTAGGTTTGAGTTTAAAGAAGGGGAAGATGAAATACTTTACAATTCACTCGTAAATGATTACTTATTTGCAGCCACAACCACTTTGAGCATTCTATGGTTTGTTGATTTTGTTACTTACAAAGTTTATAGTGTTATACCTCCTTGGTACTCTTATAATTACAGGGATAAGCTCATTTTAGTGGAACCATTATTTATGTCAATTTCTATTAGCCAACATTATTTACGGATGTTTGGCAATTTAAGCTATCTTGTGATTCATGTCAGATGCCTTAGAGTTATACTATTCAGATTGAGGTGTTTGATGTATTGATTACATAGGACCTTTTCCATCATCATATGGTAATAAGTATATATTGGTTGTGACAAATTACATATCCAAGTACAATGAAGATGTGGAATCCCATATGAATTATTTAAGAATTCTCATGAGATTGTTCAAGAAAGTGTTATTATCAAGATTTTGTATTCCTAGCGCAATTATAAGTGATGGATGGATACATTTCATAGAATGACAATTTGAGAGTCTTTTGAAGAAACATAGAGTGGCATATAAGATTACAACTCTTTATCATCCTTACACAAGTGGTCAAGTAGAAATAACCAATCAAGAAATTAAGTCCATCCTTGATAAGATGGGAAATTACTCAAGAAAATATTGGTCATTGAAGGTTAGTGATGCACTATGAGCATATTAAAGTTTATTAACAATACCTATTAACACTATTCCATTTCATTTGGTCTACAGGAAGCATGGTCACTTACCAGAAAAGATTAAATTTAAGGCACATTGGGAAATATTATTACTCAACTTTGATCTTAAAATGGCTAGGGAAAAAAGTTTACTTCAACTCAATGAGCTTGATAAGTTGATTTTAGATGCTTATGAGAATACCTGAATATTCAAGGAAAGAGTGAAGGCATATCATGGTAGAAATTAGGCTCAATAGGAGAGAAGGAGAATAAGTACACCTCTTTAACTATAGCTTGAAACTCTTTTTGGATAAGAATAGGTTATATTAGTTAATTCCCTTCAAAGTTCGAAAATTTTATCCCTCATCTACTGTTAAAGTTGGGAGCAATATAATGGGTGCTATTAAGGTCAATTATTTGTGCCTAAAAGACTACATTGTTGGTTCTCTAGTTGAAAAAATGAGCACACTTGTTTTTCCTAGTCTATTGTAGAGTTAAGGGGATTATTTTCCATCTAATGACCTTAATCAAGTGCTTCTTTGGATTCAACCCAAGCCTTCATGTGATTTTTGAACATTCTTTATCTATTTATTTTTACTTATTTAATTTAGTTGATTTTAAGTGTCAATCACTTTTTTACCTTAGTTCATATTTTTAATATGATAGTTTTTGTGAAATTTTGGCAAGCACTTTGATGATGAATGACTTATCTAATGGATAAAGCAAGATGATGATGGATTATAGGATGAGAAGAATTTAACCGAGCCAAAAAAAAAGATTTGGCATGAGTTATGCACATGATGTAGAATATTATCTCCAAATAATTTTCTTTACAACTAGGAACTTTTTCTTTGGATTACAAGTTATAAAAACATCATAATACTTTCAAACTCTTTGACTTGAAATTTATTTTACTCGATGGATTTGGTAGGGTGGCATTGATCTACTCCAAGATCAATTACCTTCTAATGAGAAATTCTATCTTTCTTAATAGAACACTCGGAAACTCTCCAATAAATTCACTTGAAGAAGGAGAATAGAAGAATAAGAACACATTCTTACTAGTGTAAATTCTCTCTTTTGATTATTTCATTTGCATATCCTTAATATCTCTCGAGATCAATGTACAAGGAGGTATATATATACATATACTCATGCACACCTTTCATTAATAATCCCATATTTATTTTCCTTATTAATAAAAGTGAACCATAATCATGGAACAAGCATATACACGCTAATTAGAATGACATTTTATAAGAATTACAAAGTATACAACAAAATAACAAAGCTACATAAACTATAAATATGTAATAACATATGTAATCCAACTTTGTGTCTTATAGAATTGTTCTTCCATTAACTTTTAAATTCTTGTAATTTCATTGTATTATATATTAAATATCTTTAATAGCATGAAATTATTGCAAATATGTACAATACCTAAAGAAAATTACTTGACAAAATATGAGAATCATAAGAATTTTCAAGCACAATGGATTCCATCTTCAAGTATGTTAATTCTTTTTATTCTTCATCATTTGAAAAATAAGATTGAGAGTGAACTAGAGATGCTCCTGCATCATTCTCTAAAGAAGAAAATTTCCTCAAATTATCATCACTATAGTAAGTAGATAAGTCACTAATGTTGAAAGTCCTAGATACTCCTTCATAATGTTCAAACAATTCAAATTCAAATTCATTATCTTTAAATTTTTTAAGATTTTAAATGGCAAGTTAGCATTTGGAATTATTTTATTATTTCTTAAGTTTGGAAATATTTATTTTCTCAAATATAACCATACCAAATCTCCTATTTTAAACACTTGTTGAATTCTATTTTTATTTTCTTGAGCTTGGTATTCAGCATTCTATTTTTCAATGTTATCTTTAAATTTTTAATGAAGTTTTTTTTTAAAATTTGGTTATTTCCTCATAATTATTTATATCTCCTCTTTTAAATGGCAATATATCAATAGGTAGATAAGGATTAAACCATATATAAACTCAAAAGGACTTAATTGAGTTATACCAGAATGACTCCTATTATATGCAAACTCATTATGTGCAATTTTTATATCCCAATATTTGGTATACTTATTCACCAACCCTCATAGCAAAGTAGGACATATAGTTCTATAAGTGACTTCAATTTGACCATTCATTTGTAGAAGATTAGAAGTACTAAACAATAACTTAGTACTTAACATGTGTTAAAGTATCTTCCAAAAGAAGCTTAAGAAATTTACATCTCTATCTAATAATATACTTGTTTGTACCGTATGTAACCTTACTATTTCTTGAAAATATAAGTTTGCTACATGTATTACATTATCATTCTTATTGTAAAGTATGAAATGTGACATTCTTGAATATTGATCTACTACCACAAGAATAGACCTTTTCCCCTTTGTATCCTTGGTAATCCCAAAATAAAATATATGCTAACACTTTCCCAAGGTTGATTAGGAACTGATAAAGGAGTATACAAAACCTTATAGAAGAAAATTTTACTTTTATGACAAGTTACACATCTTTCTATAATAATTTGTAATAGTTTTATCATCCATAACCAATAGAAATTTTCTTGTAGTATTTCCATAATCTTATGAACTCCAAATTGACCAACTATACCCCTCTCATGTGCTTCATTAAAAAGTAAATCATGCAAACTAGAATGAGGTATGATAAGTTTATATTTTGACACATTTTATACCCTTATAATCTTAGTTTTTAGTAAAAATAGGTGATAATTATGATTTTATGCTTAAGTGGTAATAATTGCATAAATGTTATTATTTAGGCTAAAATGATATAAATTAAATAAATTTAGAATATGATATTATTTATTAATATTTATTTAATTTTATCTTGCAGGTATTATTTTTAAATTAAAAAAAAAAAAGAATTGAACCTTTGGAGCAATGGCCTAAGAGCCGAAGTCCCAAAGGCCCGTAATAAGAAACAAACGAGACCTCGACGCATGGAAAAGAAAAGAAGAAGAAGAAAAGGAGCGTTTGGGAAGAGTAATCATTAGGCTGCACGGAAGGAGAACGGGAAGTGAAGGGCTAACGTGGAAAGAGAAAAGGCATAGAAGAGGGTGGCAGACATGGAAAGAAAAAGTAAGAATAGAGCCACACAAGAATAAAAAGATGCAGAGAGTGCGGCAGTCATAGGGATGTAAACGGGGCGGGTTCAGATCGGGTATACTATATCCATACCCGAACCCGATTAAGAAATCCATATCCATATCCGTACCCAAACCCAAACGGATATCCGCTAATATATCCATATCCGTACCCGACGGATATCCGTTACCCGATGGATAATCCGTTTACCAGATAAATTATAAATAAACAATAAATAATCCGTTATCCAACGGGTAAACCCGTTACCCGTTACCCGTTTAAATTTATTCTTTCACAAATTCACAATAAACTACCAAAAAAACCTTCATAAAGTCTTTAACCTAGCCCCACAACTTTCATGGCCTCTTAATCTGATTTCTTGGATAAAAACTGAAAGAAAACGCAGCAAACAATGATCATTCCTTTGTCGAGCTTCACGAAAGAAAAAGAAAAGGGGAGACCTTCAGAAGCCTTAAATCTGAATCATTTCGCTTTATCTCAGACGACTGTGAAACACATAAATACATGCAAACAAAAAAGCATTGTAATGTTACTTCAAAAATACTGTGATTCATATCCATTAAACTATTCAAGGTTCGTACACAAAGAAATAATATACAGATGAGCTTTACACACCACAACATGACTAGATCAACATGGAAAGAAATTACGCTTTGGTGGTTTCATTTGCAACAACATCGTCGCCTTTGTACTTCGCTGTATTGTCATGATTCCCATCCTCCAATTGTCCAGCATTCATATCTGACGAACGGAGATGAAGCCATCCTCGATTACTCCAACTTGAAGACGACAACGAAGACTGGAGAGTGGAGACACGGATGGCGGCCGACGGGCGACGGCGAATGAGTCGGGCGACGGCGAATGAGTCGGGCGACGGCGAATGAGTCGGGCGACGGCCAAGGGGCGCAGTTGAGCCTGTGCGCGGTGGTCCTGTACGGCTGTGCTTGTGGCCCTGTGTTTACCAACTCTCGGCTGAGTCGGCTCTCGATTCTCGACACTCGACAGATAGAAGGCTCGGAGTCGAACGTCAAGGCGTCGACGAGAGTCACGAGACGTCGAGACGAGAGCAGCGGGAGACGGGGAGAGTGACTGAGACACTGAGTGAACAGTGGTCAGTGAAGAGTCACGAGAAGAGACAAGAGGCGAGAGCGGGAGTCTAGGAGAGACAGTGAACAGTGCCAGTGGTCAGTGAAGACCGAAGAGTCACGAGACGATTTTATTTGAAAATTGAAATCAATGTTATATTCAAAGTAGGGTTAATGTAAAATGACAATTTAATTTCAAATTATAAACTATTCTTATATAAAAATTTAAGGGTAAAATGGTAACTATATAATGGGTAAATGGGTACGGATATAGAAATGGATATGGGTACGGATACGGATATGGATACCCCGTACCCGTATCCGTACCCGAATCCGTCGGGTATTTTTAACCCTTACCCATATCCGTATCCATATCCGTTTATTAATATCCATATCCATATCCGTCGGGTTTTGGGTATTATCCGCCCCGTTTACATCCCTAGGTAGTCAGAAGAAGGGAGCTATAGAGAAAAAAAGAACAGGATGAAAGCCGCACAGTGGCAGTACGAGGAGGGGCAACGTTAGACAAGAAAAAGGAAGAGAGAGGAAGAAGAAAGTACGCAAATGAGGACGCACAGAACGAGAGACAAAGGAAGATGCTGCACGAACGTTGAGGAGGACACAGACGACGCAATAGCTGTCGGCGTGGCAACACAGCAGGCAAAGGCCACGCTGACAGCTAGTAGAGGTCAGCGCCAGGAAAAGAAAAAAAAGGAAAGAGAAGAATATTACACAGAAATTAATACAATCAAGAGAAAAGAATTTATACCGGTAGAATTAATTTTAAATAAATTAATTTTTATCTTAATAAATTCTTGATTTTTTATTTAAAATTAATTCTGGTTATTATTTTCTCTTATTTTAATTTATATTTTAGATATTTATTTCTATGTAATTAATTCTATAATTATGGCTGGTTGATTATTTATTGTTAGGGAATAAATTAAAACCCTGGATTAAGGTTTGAATTATAATTTTGTTTTCTTTATTTCGTGAGATTATTTCTTGACTCTATTATAATTGTTATCATTTATATATATAATTAAGTCAATTATAATTTATTTGGTACATGCCTTGTTCTGGTTTCCTCGTAAGTGATAGTATATAGGATTATTTACCTAGTAGGTATCCATATAAATATACTAGAATTTATATGTATAAATTGCAGGTATCTAGGTTAGATAACAATTCACCTAATAGTTTTGCAATTCTAACTGAAGTAGTAAAGCGTTTAGATACGTGTGGGTTAAGGAAAGGAAATACAGCTAGACATGCTTTCTATACTAGTTTAGGTACTTAGATTGAAAGCCTTCCAATTATACTTAATGCATTAAATCTATTTAACTATAGGAGCTGCTTGTTGCTGCTATATTGCTAATATTTAATAGGTTTAATATTGGCACTTTGTCGTATTAATTAATTAAGGGAAGTAATAAAAAGTGTATAGATCTACTTTTAGTGTAAAAATTGGTTAATCCCATTCTCATAATTAAAAGATGACTTAGAAATTAATATTATATTTTGACCTAATCTAGTGATGGATTTCGATTTCCCTAGCATATTTATCACATCTGCGGTTTTCCATTATTTTTATTATTTTTATTCTTATTTTATTTTATTTATTCCTCTTATTTTTTTTATTTTTATGAGCCCCCATTAGTATTTTCTTATTTATTTATTTTGTGTTATTTAGGATTTTATTTTTATTTTTAGTTTAAGCTAGTTAGATAGAGGTGAGCTCTCTCAATCCCTGACCTAAAACAACACCCTTATTTACCAGTGCTATAATTCACAATAAGATTTAAATTACATGCTGGCTATGGCTACACCAAGGTATACACAACTTATTAAGTTTGAAGAGATAGTGATCTTATAGTAAATAATTACCACAACTACCATTCTTTTTGCATGTATTATAGATGTCAATAAAATCTTCAACCTGATCATATAGTTCCTTTAACTTCTCAAATCCCAATAAATTAATATACAACATGAATAATATCATGGATCTACGAGATAGACCAACTTCCATGAAATTTTCTTTACCATGAAAATGTTTGACAGATCACACTAAGGATTGTAAGAAACTAATCCATTTTGTATGCCTTGGACAAATCTTCTTTTTCCCATGAAAATATTTCAAACTATTATGATCCGAATGCAAAACAAATGGTTTAGGCCTTAGGTAATGACTCTATGTTTCTAAGCTTCATAGGATGGTGTAGAACTCTTTGTCATATAAAGAATAGTCTAATCTTGCTCCATTTATTTTCTTACTAAAAAATGCAATAGCTTATTTTTCTTATGACAGTACACCTCCTATCACTACCCAACTTCCATCACATGTAACCTCAAACAACTTTTCAAAGTTAGGTAAAACTAGTAATGGTTCATTGCATAGATTATTCTTCAAAGTATGGAAGGCCCTAGTTGCTTTATCACTCTAATTAAATTCACCTTTTTCATTATTTAAGTTATTAATGTGGCAATAATAGAAAAAATACTTAATAAATCTCTTATAGAAACATGCCAAACCATGAAAACTCGTCACTTCATGAATATCCATGGGTGTTGGCCAATCCTTAATAGCCTTAATTGTTGTGGGATAAACTTTAATACCTTTACTACTCACTATAAACCCAGGGAAAACTATACTCGTAAGCATAAAGTGACAATTCTCTATTTTTCCATAGAGTTTAGTCTCCTTCAGTTTATCAAATGATTTCCTTAGATGAATAAGATGGTCATGCTCACTCCTACTATACACAAGTATATAATCTAATTACACTATGATAAAACTCTAAGAAAAGTTCAAAGAACTTCATTCATAAGTCTCATAAATGAACTCAATGCATTACATAAGCCAAAACACATCATTGTCTACTCATAAAGACCATATTTAGTTTTGAATGTAGTTTTCCTCTCACCCCCTCTCTTATTCTCATCTGATGATATCCTCTTTTCAAATCAATCTTATAAATACCTATACTCCATATAACTCACCCAATCTTGGAATCGAAAACCTATATTTGATAGTGATATTGTTAACCGTCTTTGAGTCTATACGCGCTAGGTACCATCCTTTTTAGAGACAAATAATGTAAGCACACAACATAAACTCATACTTTCCCTCACATACCCATTTCTTACGAGCTCTTATATTTATTTTACTAACTCCTTAGACTCCTCTAAACTATATTGATATGCAGACCTATTAGGTAAGGACACACCAGGGTTTAAATATATGGCATGTTTTATTCCCCTCTTAGGTGGTAATCCAGGTGGTAATTCATTAGAAAAAACATTGTGAGACTCATCAAGGAGTTTATCTAATTGAAAATTATCATTATTTCTCTCCCTTTGTAGAAACTATTTCATAACCATAGCATAACAACTTCCTTCTTCTTGAATATATTTGACCATAGCCTTTCATGCAAGAGTAAACTCTTGTTATTCTCGACTATGCTCTCATTATCACATTTAGAAAATTTAAGTGTATGTGTAATCCCCCAAATTTTTAAAACCCTATATTTTAATAAATAAATTTTATTTTGGATAAATTAGCTTTTAAATATTTTTAATTTAATTGTTTTATGGATTTTTGAGTGTATGAAATTTGGTATAAAATTTTAATAAATTAAAATAAATATTTTTTTATTTTATCATAATCTTATTATTTAAATAACTTTTCAAATTATTATTTTACTAAAAGTATCCCTTTTAAATCCTTATATTTCAATTAAATTGTTAAATAAATTTATTACCCGAAAAATATTATAATTTATTATTTATAAATTAAATTATTTTAATTAAAACCAATTTTCCTTTTCTTTTTCCCTTTTTCCTTCTTTCCCCTTTTCTTTCTTTCTCTTTTTCCTTCCTTGGGCCGCCGGCCAGCCGGCCTGCCCTCTCCCTCTCCTGTGCGTTGGGTCGTAGGCCCGTTCCCCTGCCTTTCCCCGCATCGCCCGGCCGCCCACCTTTCTCTCCTTTCTTGCCCGACCGAGCCGGCTCCTTCTTTCTTCGGCCGGTCCGCCCGTCTTGCACACACAGCCCCCAGCCCGACCACCCTTTCTTCTTCCCTTCGTCTTCTTCCTCCATCACCAGCGAGATTTTCGCCTCCCGACCTACAGCTCCCTCTCCCCGTTGACCTCCCCTGTCTCCCTCCCTCTCCTTCTCGTCGTTTTCCGGCCATACCGGTCCCACCACCCTTGTCTCCCTCTCTTCTCCCTTTCCCTGCCGCCCCTCTTCTTCTCCCTCTCCCTACAACCCCCATTCCCCTACCACCCTACCGACACCCCTCGAGCCGCCCTATCCCTTCCCTTCTCTTCCTCTTCTATTTATTCCTCCTTCCCTGCCCTTTCTGCATTTTTTCGAGCCTCCCTATGCCCCCGAGCCTCTCCTTTTCTCCCTTTCTTCTCCTCCCTTCTCCCCCTGTTTTGTTTCGTCGCCGCAGCTCCGCCGCTTCCTCCGCCTCAACCACCACCTGCACCACCTCCTGCCACCCTCTGCCTCACCCTCGAACCATCACAGTCCCCATCGAGCCACCTCGCTGCCCATTCTTCCTCCTCTCTTCTTTTCTCTCCCCTTCCATCCCTTCTCGGAAAACACCTTGTGCAGCCCCGATCCGCCGCCATTCCACCGCCTGTGCCGCCATATAAGCCACCTTATTACTCCCTGAAACTCCCTCTACCACCCCCAATCCACATTTGGCCTAAACCATCCTCCGAAAGCCCTCGTTTTTCCCCTCTCTTTTCCTTCCTCGCCAACCTGCACCTCGACACCCCACTTTGACCGCCACCTTCGCAGCCTTGCTGCAGCCGCCTCCGCCACCATTAGCCACCATCAACCCTTCCCCGACCACTACTTACACCCCCTCTCCACTTCTACACCATTACCTTGTCCCAAATCCTTTCCCACAATGCCCTTTCCTTAGCCCCAAACCACCAACCCGAAAATACCCATTTTCCCTATCTCCACCACCTTCGAGCCCCTCTTTTTATTCTTTCTTTGCATGCAGCTCATGCTGCATGAGTAGTATGAGCTGCTACCTTCTTTTATTGATTTGAATATTAATTTTAAGGTATAATTATATTTTAAGTTAATTATTCTATTAATTTTCATAAAGCCTTATGTCTTGATTTTTATGATTTCTAACATAATAAACCTTGATATTATTTTTAGGTGTTGGTTTTGATAATTGAATCTTAAACCGGAATACCGGTGAGGTTTGTTTTTGGCGGAAACCGAGGTAATCGTTAAATCCCGCTTAAATGCATGGATTAACGCATGTTAGCACATTAGGCATTTTTAATGTGTATTATGCTTGATATGTGTTGCTTAGCATATTATATGTGGTTATTATGTTTATTGATGAAAAGGAAGCATGATAGATTGTTGATAAGTATGGGGATAATATTTAAGGTAATAATTTGGTGGTTAGGGAAAATGTTAATTATTATCCATGTCGTTATATGCTATGGTGATATTTAATACATGTTTACTATTTTTTGAGCATTAGGGGATTTTATTAATATATATTGTACAAGAATATGGCCTAATTTATATATGGGTGTTAATGAGTATTGTATTAACCTTGAAAGTTGTGGATGATGCATTAATATTGATATTTTATATAGTAATAATAATAATTTAATAAGTGGTGTGCTAAGGGGTATTATGGTAATTTTGGAGGCAAGAGTAATATGATAAATTTGTTGATAAAAGGATAAAATGGTAATTTTGGAAGTAAGGGGTAAAGTTGTAATTTTCTGAATAAAGAAAAAAAATAGTAATTTGGTAATTTTGTAACACAAGGGTAATTTGGTAATTTTGTAACACAAGGGCAAATCGGTAATTTTGTAAGGAGACGGCAAAATGGTAATTTTATGATTGAAGGGTAAAATTGTAATTTTATAATTAAAGGGTAAATAGTAATTTTGTGATTTACGGGCATAATGGTAATTTGAAAATTTAAAAGAGGTAGGATAGTAATTTCATAATTAAGGATAAATGTAAATTTTATAAGTAAAAGGGCGATGTGGTAATTTTTAGGAGTCATGGGGTAAAATGGTAAATTTGAATATAAAAGGGTAAAACGGTAATTTGTAAATCAAGGGGGTAAAAGTGGAAATTGGAAAGGAGTAAATTGGTAATTAAAATAATTGAGAAGGGTAAACTAATAATTTAAATAACTAAAGGGTAATTTGATAATTTAATAGTAGAGAAGGGTAAAATGGTAAATATGATAAATGTGAGGGGTAAGTTGGTAATTTAACCGACTAGAGGGTATTTTCGTAATTTTGATAATGGAGTAGGGTATTTTGGTAATTATGACAATTAAGAAGGGCAATTCAGTAACTTAAATAACTAAAGGGTAATTTGGTAAATTTAATAACGGAGAAGGGTAAAATTGTAACTATGATCATATAAAAGGGTAATTTGGTAATTTAACCAACCAGGGGTAATTTGGTAATTTTGATAATGGAGAAGGGTAGTTGGTCATTGATAATAGAGGACGGTAATTGGGTAATTAACTAAATAAAGTGGTTAATTTGGTAATTAGGATAAGGAGGAAGGGTAATTTGGTAATTTGGCCAACTCAAGGATAATTTATTAATTATAATAAAGGAAAAAGGGCAAAGTGGTAATCTAAACAACTAAATGGAAATTATATTAAGTGTAATAATTATTAAGGGGGAATAATGACGTAATAAGTATGAGTAATAACTTGGTAACCTAAATTAAATAAGGGGTAACTTAGTAAATTGTAACAAGGAGGGTAATATGGTAATTGGTCAAGTAAGGAAGGGATGGCTTAATAATTTTATAAATAAGGGGTAAATGAGTAGTTTGTATCTAATATCTCTTTGTGATTGTGGAGTTCGTTATATGATTCTAATAATTTTGATTAACAAGGTAGTAGTATTTAATGATTAGTAAGTATCACGAGATCGAATTCTAATTCGAAATTATATGAGATTAGTACGGCCTTAATGACTCCTCGGTGTTCCCTTGGACGACCATTTGAATAAGAAATGGCTAATGATATCTGAACGATTAAAAGTGGATAATTATCTGATTGTTGTGCTTTTGTGATCACCATTAATTAAGACACTAATACTTAAAGCAAAAGACCTCGAGATCGGGAATGGTGGCTCTTTAGGGGTCGCTACCCTAAAGACGTGGTTTAGCCCACAATTATTGGTATTTGCTGGTGTGCCTTTGTGCCCCAGCCAGGCCCTATATCTACTCTATCTAGCTCTACAGACCTAGTTAGGGGGTATGTGGTGCAACCGTAGCCGGCACGCAATTTAAACCCTCTTGTCGTCAATTGTAGCACTGGTAAATAGGGTATCGTTCTAGCCGGGAATTGAGAGGGCTCACCTCTATCTAACTAGCTTAAACTATAAATAAAATAAAAACACTGAATAACCTAAAATAAATAAATAAGAAAAATATAAATGGGGGTTTATCAAAATAATAATAAAATAATAAAAGGATTAAATAAAATAAAATAAACTAATAATAAAAATAATGGGAAACTCGCAGATAGGAGAAGTATGTTAGGGAAATAAAAATTCACCACTAGATTAGGTTGAAAATATAATATTTATTTCTAAGTCAATTTTAATCGTGAGAAAGAGATCGACCAAGTTGCACACCAAAAGCAGGTCTATACACCTTATATTACTTCCCTTAATTAAATTAATACGACAAAGCGCCAATATTAACCCTATTAAATACTAGCAGTATAGCAGCAACAAGCGGCTCCTATATTTAACTAGATTTAATGCATTAAGTGTAAGTGGAAGGCTGTCAATCTAAGTACCCAGACTAGTACAAAAATCATGTCTAGCTGTATTTCCTATTCTTGACCCACACGTATCGAAACGTTTTACCACTTCGGTTAGAATCACAAAACGATTAGGTGAATTGCTATCTAACCTAGCTGCAATTTATACATATAAATTCTAGTATATTTAGATGGCCACCTAGCAAGCAATTTATCCTACATACTGTCACTTATGAGGTACCAGAACAAGGCATGCACCAAATAAACTATACTTGACAGAATCATACATATAAACGATAGCAATTAATATAGAGTCAAGAAACAATCTCACGAAACAAAGAAAATAAAATTATAATTCAAACCATAATCTAGGGTTTCAATTCATTCCCTAACAATAAATAATTATCCACTCATAATTAAAGAATTAATTACACAGAAATATATATCTAAAATATAAATTAAAAATAAGAGAAAGAAATAACCGGAATTAATTTTGAATTAAAGATCAAGAATTTATTCAGATAAAAATAAATTTTATCTGAAATAAATTCTACCGGGTATTAAATCCTTCTTATTTTTCTTCCTTGTTTGCCTTTATTTCCGTGCCAAATCCTTTTTCTTTTTCCTTTTCGTCGCTGGCTGACGGCTGTCGAAGTGCTGCGCTGCACGCCTCGAACTCCGTGCGGCGCTCCTTCCTTCGCGTGACGCGCGCCCGCGCCTCTTTCTCTCTCGTCCCGCGCCTCTTTCTCTCTCTCGTCCGCCCTGTTAGAGCCTGACAGCTCTGTTCCTTGCGTCGCCTCACTGGTCCCGCCTTTCTTCTGCGTCCGCGCCCTCCTTTATTTATAAAGGGCGGCCCCTTTCCGTCCATGTCAGCCCTGACGCTGACTGTCTCGTGCCCTATTTGTTTCGTTTGCTGGCCTTTGGGCCTTCGGCCTTCGGCCGTTGGTCCAAAGGTTTTTTTTTTATTTTTTTTATTTAAAACAAAACCTGCAAAATAAAATTTGATAAATATTAATAAATAATATTTATTCTAAATTTACTTAATTTATATCATTTTAGCTCAAATAATAAAAATTATGAAATTTTTACCACTTAAGCATAAAACAATAATTATTCCCTTATATTAGCTAAATAAATTACCAAAAACTAAGATTATAAGGGTATAAAATGTGTCAAAATACGAACTCATCACACCCCCACACTTAGCTTCTTGCTTGTCCTCAAGCAAGTTATTACTCTAAACAAATAAAATTAAATTAACTAGCCACTTTCGTAGGTCTCACGATTACACTTAGCATGTGTAACAAGCCCTTTAAACCCCTAGGTCACCCATCGAGGACGAGTAAGGTCTCGTGAGGGTTTCGCAGATGATATACCCACAAAATCACACACAAAAAAAAATAAAAATCACACCTAAATAAAAAAAAAATAATAATAATAATAATAATAAAACCATATACCTAACGCCCTTAACCATTTTTGTCTCAGAATCATTTACTTTCAAACGTCAAGATTAGAAATCAATCAAAATTTAGCATTGGGAGATTTAAAGAATCAATTTCAACATATGGTTCACACATAAACATGACAGGTATGAACAGATCAATATTATGGATAAAAATCTACCACGCCTTAGTCACATCGAGATCCATCCTCACTATGGATACCCACTATTTTTTTCTCTCTTAGATTCATGGCTACAAATGTATAGAAACACTCATGTATGTGAGCTAAGATGATAAAAATAACAAACGACTCACATATATAAACAAAGAAGGCTCATGTTCTTGTGGATAAAACCTCATGAAAGATATCAAATATTTGCCAAATGGACCGAACCATATGCTTAACTCTTGTGACTAATCTCCAACAGATCAAAGGCTGCTCATCTCAAGAATCAAATAGGACTTACTTATTGGTTGTAGCGGGGTTTAGGGTAAAGAAGGGTACGGATTATTTTAGGAGTGTGGTGCTAAAAAGATCAAGAGCTAGTGGAATCTAATAATTATATGAAATATAAGCATAGCTCCACATCAAATATTAATGATACACCTCTCCACCTTCTCAATAAAATGTAACATGAATAGAACTTTTTCAACATAACCTCCATAACTCCCTCTCTTCCTTATATCCTAACATTTTTTTTTTCATCCTTCTTTTTTTTTCAATTTTTTTTTTCATTTTTTTTTTCTTTTCATTCAATTTTTTTTTATTTTATCTCCACCAAACATAACCAATCCCTTTTCTTAGCATAAATACATATATTTCTTTCACACACACATTTACAACCATTCTTTATATCCATAATGATTTGATTTCCTTCCACTAGCTTTAAGCAAAGGTAAGGACATTAAGGCCCAATGGTTATTTAATGTAGGTAATGAAAAAATATATATATATATTCCATGTATAGGCTCAAAAGGGTTTCTATGGGGTGTACATCAAGTGTACACAAATCAGGTTAAGCTATTTGGTCATGTGATAGAAAATTTCTAAGCTGCCTTTATCATTTTCTCAATCAGAGCATGTTTTGACTATAAGCTTCGACTAGCACAAGAGTAAGTTCTAGTAATCTCTATAGTCCATTACAAGATCTATGGCAAATAATTTGATCAACGCAATTAAACGTATATGAGGTTTATAAAGAAAAATTTTGAAGCCAAGAAATAGTAGATGATTTTGTGTAAATTCGCTCAGAAAAAAGAAGGTACATATGGTTCAAATGCTCACTGAGGAATGTGATGAATCTCAACATGCCATGTCGGTGATTAGAAAATCATACATATTCTTTCTCCATTCACATTTAGACACGTAGATATGTGTTCCCTATATCGAAATCAACACCAAACATCTCCACTTACTTTATCTCGATTTCATGATCCTCTTTTCCATTAGATTTCAAAGATATATTCCTCATTAACTAGTTAAGGGTTCCTACAACTCTAAAAATCCTAAACATTCTAAAATTATTAAACACTCTAAAAATATCAAAACAATTTTTTTTTTCAAAAATTTTTTTTTTTTACGTAAAGCACATGCACCCCCACACTTAAATCACACATTGTCCTCAATGTGTAAACAACTAAGGAAACATGAAATTTAATGTATGGAGAAAACAAAATAAATAAATAAATAACTAAAGGATAGAAAAACTCCCTCATGACATTGGGTTGCCTCCCAAGTAGCGCTTGTTTTTATGTCTTCAGCCTGACATGATCTCGGTTTACTCGTTCAAGGTGGATACGTCCACTTGAGAGCTGCTTCACCAAATCCTTCCTTGTGATGATCATCTTTATCTTGCAAGGAAGAAAAAGACAATATGTTAGATTTAATGAAAGATTTGATCCAGCAAGAACGTAACTTACCTAGATTAGAGTTTAAACTGGTGTGTAAAGAGAGAATATTTTGTCCAATGTCCATGTATCTTGATCTCTCTATTGAAGGAACATATTTTTCCATCTCAAAATCTTTAAACACGTCCTTCCAACATAACCTCTCCTTTGGAGCATCACGCTTTTTATTAAATGTATCCAAGGTGATTTGATTACTCTCTTCACTCTTGGATCCATCTAACCTGCTAAAAGAGGAAAAACAAGGAGTGTGGTTAGCATAAGTAAAATCAACGTGGTTCAAAGGCTTACCTTGTGTCTCGTGGTTATCTCCAAGCAAAATTGGGGAATAAATGTTCAAAGATGGTATATGGTAGGTGAAAGTGTTAGTCTTGTCTACCATATACTTCTCTTTGTTCACTTGATCCTCATTTTGATGAGATTCTTCTTCTACTTTTATAAGCTCTTCTTCCACTTGATCTTGATCTTGCTCTTCAATGTTCTTCATGGAAGCCTCCTCAACTAGCTCATCCATACATTCGGTTATGCCATCATCATCCTCATAACTCTGACTTGAATTTGGAATTGAAGTACTAGAGAGCTCTTCTTGTGCTTTTGATTGATTCATCAAGTTGACCATATAACCTATTTTCTCCTCTATCACTGACACCCTTTCATTTTGCATAATCTGACGTTGCACCAGTTGATTTAGGTTGTTTGTCAATGCTTCAAAAATCTTATCCATTTTTTCTTCTGAACTTGAAGGCTCTAAAACTGGAGAAGATTCTTGTTGAGGATATTGATAATGTTTTGACGCTTCATAATCACATATGTAAGGCTCTTGATATGGCACTGAATAATGAGCATTCATTTGCATCAGTTGATTTTGGCTTTCTGCCAACTGGTTTTGACCATTCATCAGTTCTTCAAGAATCTTATCCATTTTTTCTGAACTTGAGGGTTCTGAAATTGGAGAAAATTCGTGTTGAGGATACTGATAATATTTTGAAGCTTCATATTCGTGCATGTATGGGTCTTGATATGGCATTTGATACTGATCATTCATCTCCCATCCAAAGTTGGGTTGATTCCTCATTCCCGAATAGTATGTGCTTGTATAGGGATCGTGTCCTTGAAAACCATTGAAAGATTGAGCACCAGATTGTGTCCATCCTCCTCCTCTCATAGCTTGTTCATGGTAGGCATATGGATTTCCTTGCGTATGACAAACTCTACTTGTATTAACAATTCTAGCTTCAGCTACCTGTAAAACAAGAGTAGTAAGTTTGTTAAGTTTATCTTCAAGACTACTTATACTTACCTCATTTACTCTTGCGTTAAGATTCGAGCAAAGTTGTCCATAACCAAAGGATCCTCTCATAGCCACCTGAAAATACTAACACTTCAAAGGAAAAGGTTACTATCAAAACACACCAAAAAAATCCTAAAATAAAACTAAAACAAAACTAAAAAAAAAAATGAAAACACACTAAAAATACTAGCAAAATAAAGGTGAAGTTATCAATCCCCGGCAACGGCGCCAAAAATTGGTGCGACCGTAGCCGGCACGCAATTTAAACCCTCTTGTCGTCAATTGTAGCACTGGTAAATAGGGTATCGTTCTAGCCGGGGATTGAGAGGGCTCACCTCTATCTAACTAGCTTAAACTATAAATAAAATAAAAACACTAAATAACCTAAAATAAATAAATAAGAAAAATATAAATGGGGGTTTATCAAAATAATAATAAAATAATAAAAGGATTAAATAAAATAAAATAAACTAATAATAAAAATAATGGGAAACTCGCAGATAGGAGAAGTATGTTAGGGAAATAAAAATCCACCACTAGATTAGGTTGAAAATATAATATTTATTTCTAAGTCAATTTTAATCGTGAGAAAGAGATCGACCAAGTTGCACACCAAAAGCAGGTCTATACACCTTATATTACTTCCCTTAATTAAATTAATACGACAAAGCGCCAATATTAACCCTATTAAATACTAGCAGTATAGCAGCAACAAGCGGCTCCTATATTTAACTAGATTTAATGCATTAAGTGTAAGTGGAAGGCTGTCAATCTAAGTACCCAGACTAGTACAAAAAGCATGTCTAGCTGTATTTCCTATTCTTGACCCACACGTATCGAAACGTTTTACCACTTCGGTTAGAATCACAAAACGATTAGGTGAATTGCTATCTAACCTAGCTGCAATTTATACATATAAATTCTAGTATATTTAGATGGCCACCTAGCAAGCAATTTATCCTACATACTGTCACTTATGAGGTACCAGAACAAGGCATGCACCAAATAAACTATACTTGACAGAATCATACATATAAACGATAGCAATTAATATAGAGTCAAGAAACAATCTCACGAAACAAAGAAAATAAAATTATAATTCAAACCATAATCTAGGGTTTCAATTCATTCCCTAACAATAAATAATTAGCCACTCATAATTAAAGAATTAATTACACAGAAATATATATCTAAAATATAAATTAAAAATAAGAGAAAGAAATAACCGGAATTAATTTTGAATTAAAGATCAAGAATTTATTCAGATAAAAATAAATTTTATCTGAAATAAATTCTACCGGGTATTAAATCCTTCTTATTTTTCTTCCTTGTTTGCCTTTATTTCCGTGCCAAATCCTTTTTCTTTTTCCTTTTCGTCGCTGGCTGACGGCTGTCGAAGTGCTGCACTGCACGCCTCGAACTCCGTGCGGCGCTCCTTCCTTCGCGTGACGCGCGCCCGCGCCTCTTTCTCTCTCGTCCCGCGCCTCTTTCTCTCTCTCGTCCGCCCTGTTAGAGCCTGACGGCTCTGTTCCTTGCGTCGCCTCACTGGTCCCGCCTTTCTTCTACGTCCGCGCCCTCCTTTATTTATAAAGGGCGGCCCCTTTCCGTCCACGTCAGCCCTGACGCTGACTGTCTCGTGCCCTATTTGTTTCGTTTGCTGGCCTTTGGGCCTTCGGCCTTCGGCCGTTGGTCCAAAGGTTTTTTTTTTATTTTTTTTTATTTAAAACAAAACCTGCAAAATAAAATTTGATAAATATTAATAAATAATATTTATTCTAAATTTACTTAATTTATATCATTTTAGCTCAAATAATAAAAATTATGAAATTTTTACCACTTAAGCATAAAACAATAATTATTCCCTTATATTAGCTAAATAAATTACCAAAAACTAAGATTATAAGGGTATAAAATGTGTCAAAATACGAACTCATCAGTATGCATACTTAAAGATTAGGTGTCCTTATCGGTAGGGTACTGAGTTAGCTTTATGCACCAGTACGACCAGGGTACCTTTGCGTCTCTGGGTTACTAGTTGAAGGGTACTGAGTTGCTTTTATGCACCAGTGCGACCGGTGTACCTTTGTGTCCCGGGTTCTTGATCTCCCTATCGAGGCAAATAAATGGAATTGTTGTGCTGAATAAAAAGGGAAAATACTAATTGTTAAGTGAAAGATTAACGAGCCGGGACCAGTTGATTTATATGATGAGTACTGATCCACCGAAAATAATAGTGGCCCAGGATGTTTTGCCCTAGTTGATGTTCATGAGTATTGATCCACCAGATATAATGGTGGCCCTGGATGTTTTTACCCTAGATGATATATATATATATATATATATATATATATATATATATATATGTGTGTGTGTGTGTGTGTATGTATTCCGACCTACCGGCCCGAATAGTGGAGGTCCCGAGCTCAATAAAAGTTATTTTGGATGTGAATGAGTTATGGATAAATACTAGTCATTGAGACGATTGATTAATGATGGACTAATGGCCTCAAGGCCCAAAAAATATATATATCGATTACCCATCATGACCTATTGATATTGGTTGCCTGGTTAAACGAATATATGAAAGTAAATGTTACGTATACGCTATTAATGTATGATTGAATTATTGGATGTAAAAATAAATGGATCCGAATATCATGTTTATACCTATGGTTATATCTGAATGTAGTAGTATCATGTGTAATATGGTGTGCTTGTATTTTAAGTGCGTTTTTAAAGGGTTACTCAGTACCGTAGTACTAAAGGGTTCCCTTCATGGGGCCCCTGCCTATTCAATGGGCAGTACCCCTTGCAGGTTGTATTCAGGTTCTATTCAAGTGGGCTCTTAGGAAGAGCGTAAGGTACTGTCCGAAAATTTTTAGGGTTTTAATTTATCTCCTTTAAATTCAACGTATTTGTTATTTTGTAATCACCGTTGTTGAATGTTTCTCTTGTAAAGTATTTACTGTGCTACTCTGATCTTCAAATGCTTAAGTTTTTGGTAAGGTTGTATTTTTACTCTTTTAGCTTTAGCACTTGGTACTGGAACGGTATGAGTAAACCGGTCTGGTGCTAAGTGTGGCGGTAATACCCCCAAGTTCATAGTTTATTAAATTTCTTCCGCTAACTTTCTTTTAATTAAACAAAATTTTTCAGGAGTGAATTTTAGGGGTGTTATAGTATGCTTTTTCTTATCCTTCTCAACTAGATATTTATTAGTAATACCATTATGAATAGCATTTTTTTCATACTACCATGGTCTACCTAATAAGATTCTACATGCATTTATAGGTAAAACATCGCATAGCACCTCATCATAATAGTTAACAATTTCTAAGGATACTAGGGTGTGTTTTATTACCTTGACTCCCTTATCCTTATTCAACCATTAAAGAGAGAAAGGCTTTAGATTTGTTGCAGTTTTCAACCCTAAATCCCTAACTATACTCTAATTAGTTATGTTGGTATAAGTTCCACTATCAATGATAATAAAATAAATAGTATCTCCTACTCTCCCTTTTATCTTAAATATCTTCTCCCTTTGAGTAGGCTGCTCAGTATCTTGTACTTGAAGTACTCTCTTCAAGACATAAAAAGCACTCTCTTCTTCTTTGGATTAACTAGATACTTCCTCAAAAGGCTCAAATTCAGGATCTTCCTCACATGTCCCCATGACTTTAATCTCTTGTATGGATAATACCATTTGATAACATTACCTAGTAGAGACTTCCTTCACTTTATTTTTTAGCTTTCTCCTCTCCAGTTATTCCTTGTTTTATCAAAATTGGTAGAAGTTAAAGTACTCACTCAAATTTTTGTAGTTTGATTGTTTAAGTAGTATTTTGTAGATGGACTACTTTCTTTTGAATAAGGCTTAGTGGATTTAAATTATTTTTTCTAAATCTTAGGGAAATTTTAACCATGTCATTTCAATAATCATGAAGACAATTTTCTACCTTGTCTTGAATCATCATGTTAAGGCTTCCTAAAAATCAAGCACAAATTTATTCCTTCCTTTCATAGATATCACATACAAGTTCCATCCTTTCAAATTCCCTACCATACTATTTGACATTTAGTAGCGATTGCCTAAGATATAGTTATCTTGTTCATATGCTTTAGGGGTAAATTTCTCCCTTAGATGTTTTTTAATTTTCTCCTAAAATTGTATCTTTGATTTACCCTCTCGTTCCCTAGTTCTCTTTAGATTATCATACTATATTCTTACAAACTTCTTAAACTTAAGAGTAGCTAGTTTAAACTTTTGCCCATCTTGATAATCTTTAAACTCAAAAATAGCCTTCACTTCATGTAACCACTCAAGAAATGAGTTTACATCAAGTTTAACATCTAATTCAAGAAGTTCAAGCTTAATACCTTTATCTTCCTTTTGATGATACTTAGTGTAACATCCCTATTTTTCACTACCACAAAATTTCGTTAAAAACATGTTTCAAAAGAATGAAACACTTTGAACAATAGGGTATTACCACTATGCCTAACACAGGTTAGATGTCCATCACCAACCCCATAGCTAATACAAGGCTAAAATAGTAAAAATACTAAAATAATAGAGTGCACAATAATAATTTAATTGAAACCAAATTCCAAAATGTTTAAAACAATGACCCTAATAATTTTTATTCAAATAGTTAAAAGTACACATTAAAGTATGAAATTTCAAAACATGGGTTGGGGCATGAGGCTCAAAATAGATACTATGGTCTTCCACTGACCCCTTCAAGACCTTTCGGATGTCCTCGCTTGCAACCATATCCCAAAAGAGGTAGGTCCTTTACTAGTCATCTCCAAAAATTTGCACAAGGTTCTCTACTAGTAGGAATGAGTAGGTGACCGAGAAAATAGGCATATTAGTTCGCTATGTACTAAGTAATCTAAGTTGCTCCCTCAATATACACATGTATACCATTTTATCATACACAATATAGATTAAAGTAAGCATTATGAAAGGCCATATATATGTATAAGGATAAAAGTACATGAATTCATACTGTCATGCATAATTCCAACAAGTATAATATGTCATACGTAGACTCACCACCTTTTCACATAGATATATACGCACTTAATGGCAAGGAGAATAAAACAACCTTTAGGGATGATCCCAAATAACCAAATCCACAAGTTATACCATTAGTTCATTTATGTAAGAGATAAGTGAGTCAACCCATCAGTATTTCATTTCATAACCAAGTAATTAGGTCAACCATTAACCAAGTGTAATAACTAGTTCTACTCATTTTCGACCAATCATACTATTACTTCCAGTTCTTGCCAAATATTAGCCATTCTATTAATCATCATTTATATTTAATCAATTACTTATTTAATGGCCATATTTTAATATCATCGAGCGATGGATTATGCACCACCTCATGGTCTCATATATCATAGAATCTTATCTAAAAAGAACATAAATTACAAGTTGAAGCCAATTATCATAATGGATATAGGTCTAGGTCAGAGCCAATCACCACAACGGACATAAGTTTAACCCAAAGCCAACCAATATGGACATAAGTCTAGGTAAAAGCCAACCACCTAGGTAACCCAACCCTTTAGTATTGATATCATCTAGTACATCATCAGTGTCTAGAGTAAGTAAGGCACCGAGACCTCTTAGAATCCTCCCTAAAGGTAAAGCCTGAAGACATCAAAAATGTCTGAAGACATACTAACCACCGATAGCTAATTGAGGATCTAGTAACCCAAAACTATAATCAACTTGATTTTCTTTTACTTTAATTGGTTAGAATTTATTTCATAAGGATGGGTGATCATACAATGCTCATACAAGCAAACAAGGTAAATCCCTATACTAAGCCATATTAATCCTTTTTATTTTCATTTTCCCCAATCATGTGGATATACCAGTTATCCTTAGCCAATGATTTTCATATGCATCATATAGTTTAATCCAAATCCTTACTAACTTTCTTTAATATTTTTTTCTATTTTATCACTAATTAAAAGTGAGTTACACATTTAGCCTTTACATTTCTCATAATGCATGCCATATGTTAGGATCCATTTTAATCCCTTAATTTAGCCAATGATCCATGTTAAAATCTATATTTCATCTCATTAATAATCATGATATAGTCCTAAATATAACCCCCAAACGTAATCAAACCACAAGCAACAACTCATGCAAACTAGCCGAACTAACTGATCGGTCTAGCTCAACTAGTCAATTGATTCAACTCAACTAGACCCTACTTCCTTCAAAATGATCAATTGGTTTGGACATATCAATCGACTTCTATTAGATAATTCAATCAATTTTTCCAAACTATTTGATGAGTTTAAGTAGAGAGTAAAACCAAGGTCTCTGTTGGTAAACCAATCATTAGGTTGGGTCAACTAGTCAACTGTTCCGGCACCAATAGATTAGTTTGACTTAACCAGTCAACTTATTTACTCGAACACAACTCTAATTCACAAATTCCATGTATATTCTTACATAAAAATTATTTCTACTCATATTATAACATGTGTCAACAACAACTAACATATTTCTAACTAGATTATCATACATTTCTTAGCATAACATCATTATAGTCCATTTCATCCATTTTCATAATCTTTTATCGTCTCACGTCATTTAAATGTATAAATCATGCATACAACTACATTTCTTCTAACTAACATGAATATTCCAATAAACGGCAACACTTTTTATCTAGGAACACTTGATAACATTTTAGGTGCAAAAATTACTTACTTGATGCAGGCTAAATCCCTTCAAACTAGAATTTTCAAATATTTGAAAACTTCAACCCTTAAAACCTTTAAAACCAAAAATCTTAACTCAGGTTTCATACCAAAACCTCATAAAATTTGAACAAGAAGACAAAGGGGAAAGAACATACCACTAGGGGAAAATAGGGAAAACTCAGTTGGTCCACTAAATCTTTTCCCAAAATCTAACTCTACCTTAATTAAAAATTATAATAAGATAGAGATAGAGGTAGGATTAGGAGGGTGAAAGAATAATTTTTCAAGTGCTCAAAGTGTGGGAGAAAAGAAAGGAATGCAGAATTTAGAGAATTTTTTAGTTGGTGAAAGAAAGTGCAATTCATGGATGACTAGGGCTATTTATAACCAACCAATCGAAAGAGAAAACAAAGCATTTGAAAAGAAACTCAAAACCCTACATGTGACTATTTGAATTTGATTAGAATATACGAATTTGTCAGGGATATGTTCACCTAGTCTTCCAAGATCAATTTGTGACTCTAGGAAGCTAGGGTCAAATAGGTCAACATTCTCATATATAAATGACGAAATGGGAGGTCATTGTAGAAGAAATCTTCTAGGTTCTCAAAAGCATAATTAAGTTCAAAGCAATCAATCTTAGAAGTGGGTAAAGGAAAGAGGAGGAAGAAGACAAATGGATGAGGTCATCTCTCTCACTCATGTGTCTCAATCAACCTTCAAATTAAATCGAGCCAATATTCAGGGTTCTTAGATTTTGAAAAAGTCATCCATTAGAATCTAATTTTTACCAGATATTTTAATTAATTGGTCTTATTCATTAATCCAACTAGTATGGTAACTGGTTCGTCGGCTAGCCAGTCTGAATTATAATACTATAGTACTAACTATGCATGAGCTAGTGCATAAGCCCAGCACAGCCATACACCTACAAAGGAAGTAGAATAGCAAACATCTAAAGACGAGAAAGCTCCATGGTTTACTTGTGTGAGACTGGCATAATCATGCAGCATGTATTATTCATAGACTAAGAGAAAGTTAGGTGCACAATCTACCAATGCAAGGCAAACATAGTCATGCAATGAGTAGTTACTCCATTTTAAACCACGTTTTCCAAACTCCTTGGGGTAGATGTTCAACCTTTAGAAGTTAAAAATTCTTTAGGCTCTCTTTTTCTCTCTATTCCAAACTAAATCTCCTTGCCTATAAATCTTAATTTCCACGGTAATCCTTAGATGTAGTGCTCGTTTTAGATCTTGTACACACTCTTGGCATTTGATTCCAATGTTTATCTATGGTTTTATCTTTCTATCTCTCTCTTGTTATATATTATGTCTAGTGTTATTTATGTTTCTATACGTGATCTTTTACATTTTATAGCAACTATGAGCGAGTAGATTATTTTTCTAGGATAGAATAAAGTATACTTTGGTGTTATGGCAATGAATTGATATGTCTAGTATGCAAATAGTTCTTAGTTGTTGTTTCACGTGTTAGATGTCAAAGTTATGATTTGAATTCAACAAAATTTGATTCTCTTAGATTTTATTTATAATTGAAAGATTAGAGTTAGAGTTTGAAACTTAATATATGAATGGATAAATATGATCACAAAAGTAAACGTATGAGTCCTAGGGATATTTATAGCTAGTGATGCTTTATGGGTTTAATTCAATTTATTAGTCATAAGAGTAGTCAATAGATTTGATTAAATACACCCTTAGACCTTGAAAGAGGTTAGTGTGTTACATATGACTAGTCATTCATAGTTATTTGAACCATCTGTATGATAGTGTATTAATTTTTTGGTGTATGCCAAATTTGAGACAGAATTTTAACACTAGAGTCTATCATCTTTGTTTGAGAGTTTGCTTTTTATTAGTCATTGCAATCATTTCCATAATTCATGTCCTTATTTTTATTTCTATTTAGTCTAGATAGTCTAAATAGTGAAGACTGGTATTCAACAGTGAAATTCCTATGGGATATGACCTTTACATGCTACAATACTTTCGTCCACTCATAGATTTGTGGCAAAGATAATCAAGTCTAGCTACTATTTATATTCTCACTAATTGAGAGAGTTTCAATGTTTTTAACTCTAGTTTCTAATAATCCCATCATAATCAATTTATTATTAATAATCCATGCATGAACCTCATTTTGATTTTAATGTTTTCTCTAACCTCTAAGCAAGGAAGACATAAGGGTCAGGCTCATAATTCCCTCTCAAGCTATATGACATAGGTTTTTCATAAGGTTTTGGATCTTCTCGAGTCAAGGAGCATACTTCCAAAATGTCGATCATCCATGTGTTTCACCTATGATGATTCACAATTGACCATCTATTATCCAATGATTTGATAAATAGGTAAGAATCTTCTGACTGATGGTAGTACACACACATTTGTCACCTCCATTCATACTTAATAAGTTGCTTAAGGATGCTAGAATGGTGTGTTTGGATATTAATGATGTCCAACAATTATTTATAGGCGTTAACCTCTACTAAATTTTGAGGAATAAGATCATGTCCTTGACAGCAATAATGGCATCAAGAGATACTAGAGTTCCCACATAATTGGCTATATGATTGATTAAGTTCTGAGATTGCATGTACAGAGATAAATTTAAATTTTGTCCAAGTCCTCGTCTATTGAAATTATTCTAGTTTAGATTCAAGTTCCTCAATTCATTCTTTTAGGATAAGCAAGTAACTTAGGAAGCTTTAAAAAGGACTCTCGAGGATACATTTACAATCATATTTCGATCAAAATTGGAATAAGAGGAATCCTCCCTCATGGAGATGGATTTTAGATAAGGACATGTGAATCTAATTTGAGCAAACATAGCCCATTTGAGAATAAGATGGTGACATACCTGAAACATATCCAATTAGAGAATACCTCCATTGTTTTGCCTCCTCCAATTCAATCTCATCTCGCTTCACATGGGGATTTTTTGAGTGTCGAGGGTGGCATATATCACAGTGGAAGGACATAGGCTTATGATTGGTGAAAAACTTCTCTCCAAGTTTGGGAAATCAACTTCTCTATTTTATTTTGTTGTATTTGTGCTGGTGGTGCTTTAATTGGTACCATGTAAGGAGGTGAGTGACAATTAGAGTTGCAACCACATCCTAAATTCAGATTTCCAATGTAGAATTTGAGGGAATTTCTCATCTTACTCAAGAGTTACAGCATCCCTGGATGACGTCATTTTGATTGGAATTTCCTCAATTTTCCTGTCAATTTATTGCTCTTGATTTAATCGTGCACCATTTTTAGTGTCGCAGTCGTCTTGTCGGGCCATGGTCGTCAGTCGAGAGCTGGCGTGTGCAACTCTAAAAGTGTATTTATAGCCATTACAATATATTATAATTATTTATTACTAACTGACACATGTTAGGAAATATCTAAGGCTTACATAATATATTATACAATCCTATATTATTATAGTAATGTGTACTATAACGCATATGTTGAGCAAAATTTCATCGTCCAAGGATCAATCACTGGACATATATAATCCTATATTATTATAGTAATGTGTACTATAGTACACATGTTGAGCAAAATTTCAATGCATAAGAATCAACCACAAGACACCCTACACGCTCCACTTGTGCCTGCACCAATAATGCCATGGGCCATTATTATTTTCTCTCCATCTTTACAATATGCTCGAAACGGTAACAGAATGTAACTTTAGCCGCTGATCATGTAATTATGGCTTTATGGATGTACTATGATAATTGATAATGCACGAATAACTGTTCTGAACTACCGACATACGAATCAAGAGTTCTTTTATACACAGGTCGGTACGCAAGCAAGGAGAGGCACACTATCTGAGGGGACTCGAGCCGGAGACCGGCCATGCGAGGGCAAAGGAACCTGACCACAGAAACCACAGGTTCCCTTACCACTAGACCATTCCGCACATCCCACAAATCTTGCCGAACCCATTTTCAGCCACGACCAGTTGTACATTAAACAACACGTTCAGGTATGTTTCCCTATGATATAACTGGATCCCCGAGCTGAAATTTACTTTGAATACCATAATGAACATATGCGTATAACATCATACCACATTCAATCAACTGAAGAGAGTCCAAGAAAACTAATATTAAGTGATCTATTTTCCTAATTAGTCAATTGTTCTTATCGAAGAGATCCAGAGTTCCAGCCCCACTGAGAACGAAACTTCACCTCCTGTCCATAATAACAAAGGTATATGAGATGCTGCTGCACTCCTTGAGCTTAGTATGCAGTTGTCATGCCTATTCGCCAGGTAATAAATCAGCAACGTATGGGGCTACCCTTGTTGCGCACCTCCGATCTTGGTTTTGCCTTTTCCACAAATATTACCCTACCATCGAGAAACTGGAAGGAAATAGAGTAAGAAATATCAACTACCTATTGAAGTTAACAAGGTACCGGCACCCTATTTGAGCACATGTGAATCAAAATGACTATCCAAAAAAGGAAGAATGATGAAAATTCAATTGTGTTTCTAATGTCCAATTTCAGATAAACGTTTTGCTAGAATTGATCTCTTCAAACCAAACAAGTTTCACACTGAAAAAAATTTATGGATAGTCCCTTCACTATTGAAACCTCTAAAGTACAGCCAAATGATACAATTATCCAAAAAATGTATTTGTTCAGAAGAGACATCAGATAAATAAATAAATAAATAACCATGACTATTCATTAAGGTGAAGATTTAAATGCTACATAGAGTTGCATCAACACAAAGTAGAGTTGAGAAGGACCAAAATGATAGTAATTAAAAAACAAGAAAGAACGACATATATCAAATGTGATCCGTAAGTTTTGAAAGCCAAAGCAACCACAGCTGTGATCACTAACAGCGATTGTTGTTGTTTCTATGATTCAAGCTGAACTAAATAATCTGCACAGAACAGCTAGGCTACGTCCAGACAGCAGTCATTAATTATAAGCTTCAGGGAAACCGGGACAAAAAATTAAAGACCATACCTTCCCATGCATCCCCTCGATGGCTTTCTTAGATTCTTCCTCTGCTGCATAGTGAAGAAATGCAAAGCCCCTTGGTCTCTTGGCAATTTTGTCCATGACAAGATTAACTGAAGCATTGAATACAAGTGATTAAAGTGACAAAAGTGGAGCTAATAGGCAGCCACCCATTTTGCGGCACAACATTTGCAACCCCCCCCCCCCCTCCGGGAAAAAAAAATAAAGCATGATGCTCACCTTCTGTGAGTTGGCCAAATTTCTCAAAAGCGTTTCTCAAACTCTCTTCAGTAGTACGAAATGACAAACCTGCATCAATGAGAACAAAGCAGTAATGAACTTTTTATTCCTATTACCTGATACTGCCAGCAGACTTGCATTATTTGTCTCAATCCATTGGGAACATCAGAGGAAGAAAAATTGATTAGAAAAGATAGCGCTTACAGCAGCTGCACCACCCAGATTAAGTGCTAAATGACACTCAGATCAATAATAACTCGCACTCAAATAACCCAAATTAAAATGACCCAAATCAGAAAGAACCCAGCTCATATCTAGACATAAACTCAATGATGACAGGCATCTAAACTGGCCTAACTCAAACACAGCCTATATCCTGACGGAAATCCAAAGTCTACCCAAATTAAAATCAAATACGATTTACAAAGGTAGCATTTTACTTCATATAAATTGCTACGTATGCATCAATAAACTATGTTATTAATAAAATTTTATGTAATGAAATATAATTAGCAACTCTTATAATGAAAAATAAAACTAAAATTTTAATATTTGTTCTCCTCATTTTATTTTAAATTTTACCATAGAAAATTTTACTAGTATTATTATAATAATAATTACTATTATAATAATTATTATTATGATGAAGATAAAAATAAAAATTATAATTTTAAAAATAATAATTATGATTATAATGATGAAAATTTATATTTATATTGCTAATAATAATAATGGTTATTCTATTTCTAAGGAATATTATTATTATTATTGATTATAATAAAAAAATAGTTATAATAATTAGTATAATAATTACAATTATTATAACAGTAAAAAATAATTACAATTTTATTTATAATAGTTAGAAGTTATAGCTATACTGTAGTAATAAATAAAATGATAGTAACAGTTTTTCTAATCGATGCCCAAGGGCACTTATTAAGATGACTTAAAATAAAAAGAAATTTAATATTTAATGCTAAAAATCAACTTGTATGGTTTCACTTAATGCACTAATTATACTATATTAAGTAAAAAAATTAATATCTTAATAAGTTCCCACAGGCACTCATTAGAAAAAGCAAAAAACCAAAATAATAATTTGGTATTATTATTACCTATTTCAGAAAAAGCATACCAATAACTATAAATCATAAAATTCAATTTATTCGTTATAATAAACTAATAACAACCAATATCCATATAAGTTTGAAACTAAATTAACCTTACTCAAACTCAATTTGATCCAAAGTCTGTAGACCTGAATCAAATCTAACCAAAATCTAATCCAACTTGGAGTTTGAAGATTCAAATCAAACCTTAACCTACTTGTCAAGATAGTGCTATGAATCATCCCAAGCCACATGTAATATTTACATATAATAGAAGGAAGTCTCGGGCAGCTCAGCAGAAAAAATCATTAGCAGCTTAGCAAAAAAATCATTAAGGGTAGTGAAGTCTTTTTATTCGTTTTATTAGTAGTAAAGTTTTTTTATTAGTTTTATTAGTTTTGGAGGAGAGAAAATAGTCTGGGAATAAATATTAAGGAGAGATTTAAGGGGGTTAGCTATGCAGAATATTCCCCTTAAGCAGTAGGATAAAATGGGGGATTAGGGATGTCAAGAAAGGGCGGGAATTAGAGAGAATTCTTTGGGAGAGCATGAAAGTAGGAAAAACATTGTAACTTATTAGGGTTTCTACTAATTCAATTAATACAAATTGTTTAATTTAAAGTATTGTTCTTAGTCGGTCCTGCCTGATTACTATAATTCACAACAAATTTGGTATCAGAACAGTAAGATCTAAAAGGGAGAGACATGCCATGGCTCCAACCCAAAATCAGAGGATCAATCAACTGGAGTAGGAATTAGAGTCACTAAAGGCTTCAATATCGGAGCGAGTGTTGACAGCAATAAACAGCACAACGTATGAGTTATAGCAAACTCCGACTCTGAAGATTGAAACAAGCCTAGAAAAAGCCAATGAAAAGCTAGGGGAGGATCTTAATGCCCTGACATCGAAGGTGGAAGGTAGAATTTCCAAAACCAAAGAAAACCAGGAGATGATGATTACTCAGATTTGTGCTGAGGTTAGGAATACAATCTCCACCTTCAAAATCACTGATCACACGCCGGAAGGCTTGGAATAGCCCAATCCTTACAAGACAAGCTAAGGCTGTGGAGGAGCAAGCACTGAGGGCAGAGGAAGAGAAGGAATTGGGGGTGGATTGACAAGAGGGGATAACCAGTAGCGTTGCAAAAAGCTTGATTTACCCTTATAAAATGGTACCAACCCAAATGGGTGGATACTAAGGGCTGAGCAATAATTCGATTTTTATCAGCTGGTTAAGGAGGAGAAGCTTGAAGTTGCAGTGGAAGTGTTAGAAGGGGATGCTTTGTTATGGTATTAGTATGACCACAAAAGGAGGCCACTGCGGAGGTGGGAGGAGACGAGAATGATGATCGTCCGGCAGTTTCGATCAACATCCACCAGCACTCTCTATGAGCAATGGCTGGATCACCAACAAGAAGGATCGGTTTCTAACTATCGAAGGAAATTTATTGAACTATTGGCCCCTCTAGAAGGGTTAACTGAAGAGATTACTAAGAGGCAATTTATTAATGGGCTCAAAGGGGAGGTCAAGGTAGAAGTGTGGCTACTGGAGCCTACTACCTTAGATCAAGCCATGTATCTAGCCCTAAAGGTAGATGAGAAGTTAAAGGCCAGGCCAACGCATAATAGAGGGAGTGGGTATGGCCCATTTCTTGGAAAAGGTAACCTTACTACCCTGACAAATTTCCATTGAAGCCCTGTAAACGGTCAACTCAACTAACCACAACCCAGTTAGGTGGTTGAGTGAGAAAGAATTGCAGCAAAAACGAGAGCAAGGCCTTGGTTTTCGTTGCAATGAGAAGTGGTCAATTAATCACAGGTGTAGAAGGAAGGAGTTGAGTGTGCTTTTGACCCAAAAGGATGAGGCAGAGTTTCAGTCTAATGGAAGTTTGGATTTTTCAGCCCTTGAGGAAATTGAGGAACCTGGCTCAGACCTCGTGCAACCAGAATTTCCCTGAATTCAGTAATGGAATCACAAGTCTGAAGACAATGAAGTTGTTAGGTACGATGCAGGGGAAGGAAGTAGTAATGGTAGACCCGAAAGCAACCCATAACTTTATTTCTTCCAAGGTGGTGTGAATCAGCACAAGGCATTTGGAGTATCATTGGGTACTGGGAGAGCAATAGAATGGGAAGGTGTGTGTAAGGCAGTAGCCCTAGAGTTACAGGAAGTAACTATAATTGAGGATTTCTTGCCAATACCCCTGAGAAATTCTGACTTTATTTTGGGAATACAATGGTTGGAGAAGTTAGGGACCATGTCAGCCAATTGGAAGACAGAAACACTAAGATTCCGGGTGGGGGGGAATCCGTAACCCTACGAGGAGACCCTGCCTTGGGCAAAACCAAGATATCCTTAAAGGCCATGGTATAAACATTGAGGAAGAAAGGACAAGGATACTCAGTTGAATCCAACCAAATGTGTGGTAATGAAGATCTTGAAACTTCTGAGGATTTTAATGAAGTTGCTCCCACCTTGCAGTCCACCTTACAACAATACAAGTCAGTCTTTCACATGCCACAGAGACTTCCCCCGCCTAGGGGACATGAGCATGCAATCTTCCTGAAAGAAGGCACCAATCCAATCAGTGTACGGCCATACAGATACCCCAAACCCACAAGGATGAAATTGAAATTTTGATTTCTGATATGCTAAGGGCAAGCATCATACAAGTATCCAATAGCCCTTTTTCTAGCCTAGTATTGCTGGTTAAAAAAAAAACATGGATCATGGAGGCTTTGTGTAGATTATAGGGCCCTAATGGAGGCTTTGTGTAGATTATAGGGCCCTAACAAGGTCACTGTTCCGGATAAATACCCCATCCCTATTATTGATGAATTATTGGACGAATTACATGGGGTTACAATGTTCTCTAAGCTGGATCTCAAGTCTGGATATCATCAGATCAGAGTGAAGGAGCTGGATGTTCCTAAAACAACTTTCAGGACTCATAAAGGACATTATGAGTTCTTGATGATGTTCTTTGGGCTCACAAACGCTCCAGCCACCTTCCAAGCTTTAATAAATAATGTGTTTAGACCCTATTTGAGGAATTTTGTGCTAGTTTTCTTTGATGATATATTGGTGTGCAGTAGGGATCAAGAGCAGCATATGCATCACTTGGCCACAGTGTTAGAGACCCTATCACAACATCAGTTGTATACCAATGGGAAGAAGTGAGAGTTTGGGAAGGAACAAGTGGCCTACTTGGGTCATGTTATATCCAAGTCTGGGGTGGCAATGCACCAGGCGAAAGTACAAGCTATAGTTGATTGGCCTATACCCGGAAACCTTAAAGAGTTGAGAGGATTCTTTGTTCTAACTAGGTATTACAAAAAATTCATAGCAGGATATGCAACTATAGCTGCACCTCTCACTGACCACCTCAAGAGGGATAGCTATTGGTGATCATCAGACGCTACGAGGGCCTTTAAAGAGCTAAAGACGGCCATGACATTAACCCCTATCTTGGTTATGCCAAATTTCAATTTGCCCTTCACGGTGGAAACTGATGCTAGTGGTTTTGGGGTGGGGGTAGTATTGTTACAATTAGGGCACGCAATCGCTTTTTTCAGCAAGATAATAGGTCCTCAAGCAAGAGAGAAATCTATTAATGAGAATGATCTAATGGCAACAGTTCTGGCAGTGCAGAAGTGGAGGCACTACTTTCTAGGAAAGAAGTTCCTTATTAAGACAGATCAATAGAGTCTCAAATTTTTTATGCAGCAGAGGGAGATAGGATCAAAATATCAGAAATGGGTCAGTAAGTTGTTGGGGTATGATTTTGACATAATTTACAAGCCAAGGGCATCGAACAAGGTGGTTGATGCCTTATCAAGGGAATTTGTTAGTGATGGTGAATGTGGAGTTTTGGTCAGTTCAGGTGGAGTGCAATGGGGGGATCTACAAGCTCAGATTCAGCAAGACCCTTTTATCCACCAACTCAAGGCAGATTTAGTAGCTAGGAATGTGGTTTCAAAGGGATAAACCTTGGAGCATGATCCTAAGGTATAAGGGACGACTGGTCATCCCTAGCAGCTCTGCTTTAGTCCAGTCCTTGTTGTATGAGTACCATGACACCACTATAGGTGGTCGTTCTGGAGACTTAAAGACCTACCAAAGGTTAGCGTTTGAATGGTATTGGCCAGGAATAAGGACAACAGTGAACAAATATGTACAGTCTTGTGCGGTTTTTCAATAGCAAAAGAGTTCTTCTCTCTCACCAGTAGGACTGCTTCAGCCACCGCTTGTGCCAAACCAAATATGGGAAGATATTTCCATGGACTTTATAAAAGGGTAGCCAAAGTCTCTGGGGTTAGACACCGTTTTGGTTGTAGTGGACAAGTTATCGAAGTATGCTCACTTTGTGGGTCTCAAACACCCCTTTTCTGCTCAAACGGTTGTTGGTCTCTTCACCAAGGAAATTGTCCGAGACTATGGTTACCCCACTACCATAGTGTCAAACAAGGATAAGATGTTTATAAGCATATTTTGGAAGGAGCTTTTCAGGCTCCAACAAGCTGCCTTTAACAGAAGTACAGCATATCATCCTCAATCGAATGGACAGACCGAGGTGGTGAATAAGGGGGTGGAAACTTAAGGTGATTCATCAATGGCCTACCTAGGATTCGGGCCAAGTGGCTTCCATGGGCTGAGTTTTGGTACAATAGAACCATTCATTCAGCTATTGGATGCTTACCTTTCAAGGTTGTTTATGGTCAGGATCCTCCACCATTAGTGAGATATGAAAAAGGCAGCACGACAATTCATTCCTTAGAAACGAAGCTAATAGAAAGGGATGCTATTTTAGATAATTTAAAAGCCCAATTGATTCGAGCACAACAAAAAATAAAAGTTCAAGAGGATGATCATAGAAGAGAGGTGACTTTCCAAGTGGGGCATTGGGTGTATTTAAAGCTGCAACCTTACAGGCAGCAGACCTTGGCAAGGAGGCCATTTGAAAAGTTGGCACCAAGATATTATGGACCATTTGAGGTGATTTAGAAGATTGGGACAGTAGCATATAAACTGGAGCTTCCTTCTACAAATAAAATACATCTCGTATTCCATGTCTCTCAACCAGTGTTTGAAAAAGCGCGCCTGAGGCGCAAGGCGCAAGGCGATGGGGGGGTGGGGCTTTTCTAGTGCTAGGTGAGGCGAGGCAGGTGAAGCGCATATAAGGCACACCTCAACATAAAATCAAGCAAAAACTTGGGAGCTAAATAGACACATAGGGAAGATGGACTTAGGAAAGAGGGATAAAAAACAACTTTTCAGCAAAAAACAAATTACATGCAGACTGCAGGGACTTAGGGGAGTTAAATAGTCATTTGTTGGAAAAAGGCAAGTCTATTTATAATCTTAATTGCATTAAAAATATTCTGCAACTAATATGGGAATTGGGGAGAGCAAGAGTCATTTTGGAAAAGTTAAAAACAAGATGCAGAGACGGTAAAGTCTACTACTGCTACCACCAAGGCACCAATTTAAAGCCAGAAATAGTTATTTTGGTCCTACTCCTAAGAAGCTGATAGCCTGAGACTTGAGAACCAGAGAAAGCAAGTGCAAGTGATCTATGATCCACATCCACACTCCACAGTCCACAAAGACAGGTATTTTCTTTCTCCCTTGCCCAGTTTCTCCCCGGTCTCCCCATATTTTTTCTACAAATATGTCTTTTTTCATCCTATATTTTTTTTTATCCATATTCTGCTATTCTCCTCCTAGTCCCCCCTTGTCCTATATATTTTTTGCAAATCTTTTTTCTTCCTAATGCAAAAAAAAGGGAAAAAAACAATGTATCATATCACTACAACTGGAAAAAAAAAATAGAGAGAAAATCAAGGAAAATCAGAAAAACAAAAGTATATCTGCAAAAATATAAAAACAGATAGGGCATTAGGGAAAACCAAAGGTATATCTGCATATATTTTTTGCAGATATAGAGGAAAACAAAAGAGATAGGGAAAAATAAATGTCCTATATATTTTTTACAGATATTTTTTCTTCCTATTGAAAAAAAAACACCAAAGAGAGCATCAGGGGAAACTGGGAAAACAAAAGTAAATCTGCCAAATAAAATAGAGAGAGCATTAGGGAAAAATAAAGGAAAAAACAAAGATATATCTGCAAAAAAATTAAAAAAGAGAGAGAGAGAGAGAGCATTAAGGAAAAACAGAGAGAGCACTCTGTAATTTTAGTAATTAATTTAGTATGTGACTATGTATATTAATGATTAGTTTCTTTTTCACTAATATTTTTCTTGTGTGTGTTGCTGCCTGCTGCACATTAGGCAATCAACATTCAGGACCTTGCATTATTCAATAAAAAAGATGGAGGATGATGGTGATGGTAGACGTGATGTGGGATGGAAATATGCATTTTTTGGTGATCCTAATTACAGAAATGATGTGACTTGTAAATTCTATCAGAAAGTTGCTAAAGGAGGTATATATCAACTCAAACAACACCTTGCTGGAGGTTACCAAAATATAAAAGGTTGCAATAAATGTCCTGAACATATTAGGCAAGAGATCATTGAGTACATGGCCAAGAAGAAAAGTGAACGTGATCAAATGAATTTGCTTCATGAACCTGATAAGATAACAGACCTAGAAGAAGAAGAAACTGAATTTTTTATTACCAATGACCCTAGAGGGAAAAGGCCAATGAATGTAGTTGTAAGTCAAGCATCGGTTGCCAAAAACGCAAGACAAGTTGGTCCAATGGATGTTTTCTGCACACCCAAAGCAGTAGCTCCTCAAAGTGGAAAACAAAGTACAATTAATGAAGCCTACAAGAAGGAACAAAGAGAAAAAGTTGCAGCAAATGTTGCTCGATGGTTGTATGATGCCGGTATTCCCTTCAACGCTCTCAATTTTCCTAGCTTCAAAGTTGCAATGGATTCTGTTGCTAGAGCTGGAATAGGTCAAAAGCCACTTAGTGCTTACAAAGCAAGGGTTCCTTTCCTTAGAAAAGAAGTCCAAAGAACCAATGATTTAATGAAAATTCATAGAGAGGAATGGGCTAGAACTGGATGCTCTATCATGTCGGATGGGAAGATAGATGTCACAGATCCATATTGCTTTCTCGTAAATTGTTCTAAGGAGAGCATGTTCATCGAGTCAGTGGATGCATCAAGTTATTCAAAGACTGGAGATAGGTTGTATATGCTTCTTAGTAGAATTATAGAAAAAGTTGGCGAGCATAATGTGGTGCAAGTGATTACAGATAATGGGAGTAATTTCGTGGCAGCAGGTAAGAATTCTTAAAGGGCATCAAAAGGGCTATTATATGCAAGTTATTTGATACTTCTATACTTCTTATTAATGCAAGAGCTAATTATATGTGTATACCCTTTTTTTAATGATTAGGTGCTCTCTTGGAAGCAAAGTATCCACATTTGTATTGGACTCCTTGTGCAGCTCATTGCATTGACTTGATGCTTGAAGATATTTCAAAAATTCCAGCCATTGATAGAGTTCTCAAAAGAGCAATACATATGACTAGTTTCATCTACCAGCGACCAAATATTATAAATTTGATGAGGCGCTTTAGTGGTCAAAGAAACTTATTAAGGCCAGCAAAGACAAGGTTTGCTACTGCATTTATCACTCTTTCATCAATACACAAGCAACGAGATAACCTAAGAAAGTTGTTCACCTCTCAAGAGTGGGTAAGTGATAAGTCCCAACTCCTACCTATTTAAGAATACATGTGCACTCGCTTATAATTCTTATATATAAGCATGATTTGAATTTACAAAAAGTTCCAAGTTTGACTTTGACACAATTTTTTTTCATTAGGTAACTAGTAAATGGGCTAAGGAATTAGGAGGAAAAAGAGCTAGCCAAACTGTTTTGATGCCTACATTTTGGAATGGTTTGGTCTATGCTCTTAAGTTAACCGAACCATTGGTTCATACACTCAGATTGGTCGATGGTGAGAGAAAGCCAGCTATGGGTTATATTTATGAGGCTATGGATTGAACTAAAGAGATTATCGCATCCACCTTCAATGGAAATGAATCAAAGTACATTGATGTTTTCCAAATTATCGACAACAGATGGGAATGCCAACTTCATCGCCCATTGCATGCGGCCGGGCGTTTTATTAATCCAGAATTCTTTTATAATAATCCTCAACTTGAGCAGTGTGAAGAAGTGGTGAGTGGCTTATATCAGTGCATCCAAAGATTGGTTCCAATCATTGCAAAGCAAGATAAGATAATGGAGGAGCTCACTGCTTACAAAAATGCGGATGGTTTATTCAGAAATCCTACGGCTATTAGGCATAGAAAAACTAAAGCCCCGGGTATTCAACTATCAATTTAACTATTTTATGTCGGCTTGTCTTTATTATTAGTATTTATTGTTATGCCCATTTCATTTGATTTAAATCTTTTAATATTAACAAAATTCATAGCCGAGTGGTGGGCAGCGTATGGGTCTTCTACCCTTACTTTGCAACAATTTGCGGTAAAAATTTTGAGTTTAACATGTAGTTCATCTGGGTGTGAGAGAAACTAGAGTATTTTTGAGCATGTAAGTACCTCATTATCTTGTACTTAAAAGTTAACTTGTTAATTGTTAAATGCCTTGACCAATTAATGAAGTAAATTATCCCCAATTTGGCAGATTCATACCAAGAAAAGGAATAGGCTTGCACAATCTCGATTAAACGATTTAGTCTATGTGAAGTACAATCGAGCTTTGATTTAAAGATATCAATTGAGGGACAAGATTGATCCCATTTCTTTGAAGGATATTGATGAAAGTAATGAATGGTTAACTTGGAGAATAAAATCAAATGAAGAAGGTGCTGAAAATGATATTGTTTTTGAGGATGATAATTTGAATTGGGGAACTGTTGTTGCTGCTGCTGGAGTTGATGAAGAGAGGTTTAACCTAAGATTTGGTGCAGGTGGTGGCAGCAGTAGTAGCTCACAAAGACATACGCCTAGACAAGAAATAGAGGAAGAAGAAGTGGAGGATGATGATGAAGGCTATGAGTCAGAATCAGAATCAGATTCATTAGAGGATGATGTTTTTTGAGTAGCTTGCTAGTATTGGTAGTATTAAACTCATAGGTTGCTAATGTTATAAGTATTTTCTTGTTATGGTATACTTTTTTCTGAAAACTTAGTCATTTAATCATTTTTTAGCTTTTTTTAGTAACTTTGGCGCCTCACATCACCAAGGAGTGAGCCTTCGCCTTGCGCCTCGCGCCTAGGCTCCAGGACCCCTAGCGCCTCGGTGCGCCTTAAGTCTTTTCAAACACTACTCTCAACTGAAGGTTTGCCATTGCCCATTGGCTATCTGCCTTCCTCACCCCAGCTTCCACCTCAACTCACCTTCGATTTGACTCTTGAAGAAAAATAAGAGGTGTTAGAGGTCAGAAATGGGAAGCAGGGAAGTACAGCACTGGTCGAAGTCTTAATCAAGTGGAAGAATTTACCAGCATTTGAAGCCACTTGGGAGGAATTCCATGCTTTAGATCAAAGGTTTTCTTCTTTCCACCTTGAGGGCAAGGTGAATCTTTGGGCTAGGGGTAATTCTATGAATCATCCCAAGCCACAGTTAATATTTACATATAACCGAAGGAAGTCTTGGCCATAATATTTTTTGAGAGAAAATAATCTGGGAATAAATATTAAGGAGAGATTTAAGGGGGTTGGTTATGCAGAATATTCCCCTTAAGCAGTAGGATAAAAAGGGGGCTTAGGGATGTTAAGAAAGGGGGGAATTAGAGAGAATTCTTTGGGAGAGCATTCCTACCTCTCAAAAGTAGGAAAAACATTGTAACTGATTCGGGTTTCTACTGATTCAATGAATACAGATTGTTTAATTTAAATTATTGTTCTAAGTCAGTCCTGCCTGATTACTGTAATTCATAGCAGATAAATCCGATCAAATATTCTCCTAATCTGGAACGACCTGGCCCGACACAAGCCCCACCTGAATCGAACACAAAACCTCAAGTGGACCCAATCCGAACTGGACCTGATTTGTAAACTCAATTTAACTCAACCCAAACTGGCCTGACCAAAACCTGACCCATATAACCTATTTACCAGCTCTACATCCAAGCGGTGTTTGAGTACAAAAAATAATACCTCCATACAGATCAATGTAACAAAAGATAGTTCAAAGACATAAGATTATTTTTGAAAGAAACCACCCAGTGAAACAATCAATCTATTTCACAACCCATAAATATTTCGTATGAATATGCATGAATAAAAAGCCTTCTGGGCTACCAGATCCCAAGATGAAGGGAACTCAACTTAGGCATACTGACCAGACTATAAACAATTTCAACCCTCAATATATTGTAGAATAATTTCCCATGAGAGCACAGATCAGAAATGACAACATGCAGCAGACAATCAACATCTCAGACTTCAGAAAACTGACAACTGACTAATAAAGTCATATTGCCTGTTCCCAGTATTTCTCTTATCTATCTCCAGTATGAATATGTTCAGGACGATTGAGTAAAAAGCTGTATCATATGAAGGAAAGAGCAAGAATCATGCAGCCACCAGACTGGCACATTTGCATGGGTAACGCGAATACCACAGGACAATAAACAATCAAACCACAGCAGATAGCAAGACTTCAACATACTATCTGCAGAAAAACTTCTTCAAGACATATTTCACCACCGCATGAGGGGATTATAACAAGTTCTGATGGCAAATAAATGGAAGATGTTTGATGAGACTATTCACAAGGAAAGCCAAAGAGCAGAACACAGCCTCCCACACTATGTATATCAGAATGAGCCCATACTTACACATTTTCATGCCTATGCATGAGTGTAATTAATGACAGTCTTATGAACATGTGGCTGCACTCAGATTTCGCAAATACATGCTGTCTTTGAAACAATCTATTTGCACATCGTTTTTCACTTTTCCAAGCAACAGAAAGTAGTAGCCCACTTATCCCTTTTCTTCCCAGCTGCTAGGGGCATAAAAGCATAGAAAGTTGTAACACTAATCATTTCAGAATACAGGAACAAAATGTTTCTCTGAGCCAAAAAGGTTTGTGACCAGACATCTATGCAAATAAGTGTTTTAGTGTTTCCTTAATGGGTAAACATACAAATGGAAAAATAAACCAACACAAGTGAGGATGTCGTTAGTTGAATAGAACTTGAAATCAAACTCTTTCCACTAGGATCCTTCTGTTCTAGAGTATATCAACTTGTCAAACTCTTTTCAAGCAGCCCAAATGTTATTCCACAACATGGTCGAATAAGCAACAGCTCCTCATTCAAATGAAAGACTCTGAACATGTGCTTGACCACATGACTATTCATATATAGACCTCTGAAAAGGTGAACCATTTAATTCCTTCCTCACTTAGTCACTTCTCAACCGCAAACCTCACAGCTAATGCAACAGCCCACCATGAGGAATATACCTTGAAAATTATGAGTCAATCGGAAGATGAAGTAAAAGGAACCTACAGGACATAATATTCTCTGGTCTTTAGAGTAATAGATTAAAGAGCATTCACATATTATAGAGAGAATGATAGATGATAAGCCTCAAAAACTCTGCAATACTAGGAGTCCCTCAGGCCTCAATATCATTATCTGTTCAACAACAGAATATAGACTATCTGCATTAATTAAGCACCACTCCCAGATATTCTCCACATTGAGGGGCATTCTAATCTTCAGGAACTATTTAAAGTTGCCACATGCTAGTCAAAGCACGAACAAAAGCACACAAACAAATCCTAAAGCTCTGAGCCAATCGGCAAATTTCTTACCACCATTGGTCAAGACCATCCTTGAGTCTAGTTTCTAGGGTGCTCGCCTAGGGCTCAAGTTCAATGGGGCTCATCACTAAGCACACTTGTATTACCTTCCCTCCCCTCTATATTAGTGTCTCTCTTAGTTGACAGCGAGGCTTTACAGCATTTTTCAAAATTAATGGCCTCTCTCCTCTATGATCAAAATAAATGCAAGGAGAGAAAACTTAAGATTTTCAAGTAAAGATTGTTCCCTTCTGTCAGTGACAATAATAGTTAATTACATTACACTATAATATCCTTGTTTTCTTCTATCATCTGCTCGTCGAAATACCATTAGTCACATAACTAGCTATGGCAAACATTAGTAATTAAAAAATAATTGTGTTTAGTTTAGAGAAATTGTAGTGCAGCTCTGCATTTTTAATTCATTTGAGATCCTTAATCTTTTACTTAACCCCCCGCCCACCGCCACCATACAAAAATATAAAATGTGAGGACCACCCTGACACTGTTACTTCCCAAATCATCAGGAACAACAATAGTCACCCAGAAGCAATGGGGAGAGTATAGGTCTGGGTGAATTGATTGCAGGAAGGGTAGTTTAATAAACAACCCTAGAGCTCAGTCCGTTTACAGCCCTTATTGCAGCAATTGAGACGCTCCTATACGTGATGGTTATCATAGAGCGCAAAATAAATTGTCTTCCCTAAATTTCAATGTGATTTGGAAGCTAGTAAATTCAGAATTCGCAAAGCACTGAGAAGAACTATAGCTTTACAGCGATTTCTTCCACCCTCTAATCAAATTCCTCTTTCCTTGCTTCACATATGAATTTGGTGCTTAAGAATGGAAGCCCCCGTGGTCGAAATTCAAGCAATTATGTATCGTCAAATGGACAATCTATGCACTAAGAACGAATATTTCGAACATAGGACAAAAATTCAGCACTAATAGGTTCACAGTTCACAGTTCACAGCAATACGATGCACCAAAAATCTAAGGCGAAAGAGGAGGAGTGAGAAAGCTGACCGCTGACAAAGAGCTTAGTGGAAGCAGAGGAAATAGTCTCCTTCGGCAAAGAAGAGGAAGATCCAGACGAGGAGGAAGAAGAGAGGCAGGCAAGCACACAGGGTAGTACCGCGGGTCTCCGATAGATAGAAATAAGCCCCCGATGACTCCAGGCAGCAGAAGAAACCAGCGGCAGATTAGCAGGGGAACAATTTCTTACGCTGTTGGGGTGAGGTTTCCGAACAGCCACCGTCGCTGATGACACGGCCAGAGCTGTGGCCGGTACGATAACTGACATTTTCCACCGTCTCCCAGACAGGCTCCGGCTATGGGAGTAGTGTTCTTTCTTTATGAAGTTCACAAAAACCACCGCACGAATTTCAAAATTAAAGGATGGGAATGAGACGGTCAGGCTAAATTCTCAATTATTTTATTATTTTATTAAAAAATCTAGACTCCAATTCTGCGGATGAGTCGTTACTGAGATCAGATTTCCACCACCGCATCCGTACTCCGAAATCGTTTTGGTTTTTACCGAGCTGCATGAGAGCCGAGACGACACAAGAATGTCAATCAATAAAGTGCAAATGCCGACCGTCTCGAACAATGTTTATGAATGGGATATTCAGTATCGAATAGTAAATATAAAAAAATTAAATATTTAAATAAATTATAGATATCTAATATTTTAAATATTTAAAAGTTAAAATCAGATAACAAAAATTTTAGAACGGGTTGTAATAAAAAAATATTAGATAAAAAACTATTTAATTAAAAAATAAAAAATTAATATAATTTAACACAATTATATTTTAATAATTTGATTTAAATATTAAATTATATTATATTCAGTTAGTAATTTTATATTTTAAATAATAATAAAATATTTAATCAAAATAATAATTAAAAATTATAAAATTTAGTTATAATAAACACTTATTTTAAATTATACACACACATATGATTATATAAAATAAAATTTTATAAAAAAATAAGTAGTGTCGAATTAAATATTTGATTTGAAAAAAAAATATCAAATCGATCATTTAATATTTTGAAACGGATGATCTGATATTGAATAGTAACAACCCTACTACCTCCTATCTAGCTAAACAAAAGAAAATGGTCTTGTTAAGAGAAAAAAGAGCATTTCTATGTCTGCTCTTCAATTTGAGGAAAAAAATTATTTTCAAATTTTATTTTTCTAAAAAAAATGTGTTCACATATTTATGTTATAAAACTACTTTTAAATTTTAAAAATATATTCATCTTTTATTAGATTGGATGATGATCAAAAAGATGATAATAATAATAATAATAATAATAATAATAATAAATATTACCACTACTATTCATAATAATAATATAATCATGATAAAAATAATATTAAAATTAAATTTCATAATAATAATATTGATAATGATAATGATATTATTATTATTATTATCACCAATAATAATGAAAATAATAATAACAATATTATTAATATGTTAATCTTTAGAATAATTATGATAATAATAAAATTAACTAAAATAAGTATAATAATAATGATATTAATTTTATTATTAATATTAATAATTAATATTTGATTATAATAATTATTATAATAATATTTGTATATATAGTACTATTATTTTTATTATTTTTAATCATATTAATATATATAGTATCATAATTTTCTTAAAAATATATTATTATTAGAAATATTAATATATAAAAAAATACTAACATTAATAATAAAGTTATTATCAATACTAATGATATTCTATTGATAATAATAATAATTTTCATATTCATAATGATAATATCATTGACTTTATTAATAATATTAATACTAATTAATAATTTATATTTATAAAATTTTATTGTTAATCTGAATATTACTAATTAACATAATATTATTTAATGATTAATAATATTAATATAAATTAATAATAATATCAATATTAAAGTTAATAATATTATTATTATTATTATGAATACTAATGTTAATACTAACAATAATAGTGTAATAGTATAAATAATATTATTAATTACGTAAACAATAATTACTTTATCATTAGCACTGTTTAATTAATGTTAGTATTGATAAATACTAATAAAGTTAATAAATTATTATTAATATTATTAATTATATTAATAATATTATTATTAATGATAATAATACTAATATTATTATTGACATTATTATTATCATTAATTTTTTAATTTGAAAACATGTAGAAAACAATAACATACATTTATACAAAAAACTTAGTCTAGGGTATTTGGTAGTGTTCTTCACAAAGTTGGAAAATCATGTTTTCTAATTTTCTAATAAAAAACTTTAAAAAAAAGTTATGAACATGTTTTTTGATTTTTTGAAAATTTGGGAAATGATTCTCAAAAAATACCATTGTTTTAGTAAACTAAACACACCCTTAGTCATTTATATTTTTTATAATATTTTACCATTTCCCATCTACCTTCCCTTACTTCCTTTTAACCTTTACACACAAGAGTCCTTCCATGCTTCTTTTTAACCTTCACTTATAATAAGGAACAAAGTTCCACCTCCTCCTTTCCCTTTCATGTCTCCTTCAACAGCAAAATCTAGTTTTAAACATTCCCCTTTCTTTCTCCCTCGACCTAATTTCAAACCAACCCAAAACAAAATAGAGCATCAGAGCCATAAAGAAGGATAAGAAAATGGCCATGGAGTCGATAAGGTATCATTTATATGCAAAATAGGGGGAATGTATATACTAGGTTTATGGAAGGTGATAATGTGTAAATTATATTGGAGTGTGATTGCCCTTTTAAGGTTACTAGTACTGAAAGTAATGATATCGGATGGGGAATAGTGGTTAATAATGAAACACACAATCATGATTTAGCCAAGACTCTTAAAAGGCATGGTTTTGTAGAGAAATTAAAAAGAAGAATAAAATTTTGTTGATGATCTTACCATAAGCCATATCAAGCTACTACATATCTAGTTGTTTTTTCAAAAAGAGTTTATTGGGAATATGAGCATGAAAAGAGATATTTATAGTTCCCAATAGAAGATCATATTGAAATGAAATGAATGGTCAAATAACCTTACAATATGCCATAAGTATATTAGTTGAGAATCATTATTTTCAGTAGCATAAAAGTGAGCCAAAGTTAGATATGCTAAGTGTGCTTCTATTTACATACCCTAAATCTATTAATATTTTACGTGCATTTTCTTTTTTCTTATTAATGGATTACACATATAAGACAAATAGTTGTGGGATAACTTATACTTGATATTGTTACATTAACACCAACATAGTGAACATTCATCACTGTGTTTGCTTATATATCATCCTAGAAGGAAGAAAACCACACTTAGGTACTTGAGATGTTCAAGATATTGATGGATCCTAGAATGCTTCTAACCACCATTCTCATTGGTTTGAAAATTGGGCTGATTTCAGCTGTGGAAGTGTTTTTTATACCTCAAAGCATTTATTATGTATATTTCATATAAATAAGAATGTAGAAGAAAAGGAAAAAAAGGTTGAAGTATTGGCACGTAGTTTTATGCCCCTATAAAAAAATGTGATAAATGTTTAGGATAAAGAAACATTTAAAGAATGGCTCTTGCAATTAAGGATTGATTATAGAAACATGCCTTAGCCGATTTCTTATGTAAATATGGTTTGATTGCTTCCATATATAGAAAAAATTACCTCTTCTTAGGTTGATCAAGTCTTACATTTATTTTGGGTAAAAAAAGCATGTATAAAGAATAGCTTAACTTTACATGAACTTATTACTTATGAAATATTTACAGATGTTAATTTCTTTTGTTAGGGTGGAAGGGGCTCATGGATCATTGAAAAGGTTCTTAAAGACATCAATAGGCGGCTTTAAACCATTTTACTATAGATTCACTCATTATTAGACTTGCAACATCATAACACCGGGTGATCACTTGAGAGATAGTGATTTAATGTTCATCATCATGATATTACTACACTTTATACTAACTTGAGACATTATATCAACAAATAATGAAAAAGAAGTAACATTTTGGACACTAATGAAGTGCTATGTGGGTGTTATATGTGAAATGCCCCGAAAATTTCTAATTTTATAAATTATATTTAAATGATATTTTATTAGAAAACTTATTTAAATAACTTACTTTTATTAAAAAGAAAAAGGAATTTATTAGGAAAAATTTAGAAGAAATTTAGAAGTATTTTAATTAGGAAAATTTTGGGTATTTTAGCTAATTAAGGATTTCATTTTGGAAATTAATTAAATAAATTATTTTATTTAAAATAAGAAGGAGAAGATAATTTCAAATTAATAATAATTTTATAAATAATTTGATCGGAGAAAATTAGGGTGTTTTGCTAATTAAAAAGGAATTTATGGAAAATCTTTTAAAAAAATCCTAATTTAGACTAAAATAGGATTTAAATATTATTTCATTCAAATATTATTATTTTTAAATATCCCAAATATTTTAATTAATTTAAATACCTAACATAATTATTTCTCTCTTTTCCTTTTTCCTTTTCTTTCCTTTTTCTTCTTTTTTCTTCTTCTTTTCTTTTTCTTTTTCTTCTTCTCCTCGTTCGGGCTGCCTCTCCCGCGGCCCACTTCTCCTTTTCTTTTCCTTCAGCCCATCCTAGCCGCGCGACGCTGGTTCCTTCTGTCGTCTCTTTCTACGTTGCGTTTTGATTCGTTTGACATAAAAACACATCGTTTCATTTACACCTCATCCTCCGTCGCCGAACTGCCCGGTCTCCTTCCTTTCTTTTTCTCTTCTTTCTTTCTCGGCCGCCCGGTCCAAGCCCCCCATCTTCTCCTTCCCCAGCCCAACGCCACTGACCTGCACCGCCGCCCGCCCTGGTTTTTCGCCGGCGATCTAGCGCGATTTGACAGGCCTTTTCCTCCCTTTCTCTTCCCCTCGTTTTGGCAGCCTCATAAACCTTATCAACTCTCCCTTTTATCGAGTGAAACTCTCTCTCTCTCCTGCGCAACCCCTACCCCGAATTTACTACCGCCGGCCAAACGACGCCACCGGTGACCGGAACCCTACCTTCCCTATCTACTAGCCAACCCACAAAACCCTATCCTCCCTTCTAAGCCTAAAAATACACTCGTAAGCAGTTCTGTATGGAGCTCTTGATCCTCCAACCCAGAATTTTCTTTTTTTTTTCCGCCACCCTTTTAGACGCCTCGTTCGCCGCCTCCGGCCAACTACGTCGCCTTCTCTAGCCATCCGTGCACTCCTTGCACTGCCCTCTAGCTAACTATGCCTTCCTCCTCCCTTGATTCTTTCTGCATGCGCCACCCCAGCTGTGCAAAGTCCTCTCTTCAACCAAACAATTTTCTGCCACCATCGCCCTTCGAACCACCATTAGTCACCTCTTCTGCTGCTTCTGCCGCTTCTTTCTCCTCCCATTCTCTTCTGCAGAACCTCCTCTATCTCCCCATACCTTTATTTTCCTTTTTCTCCCTCTCCTCCTCTCTCTTTCTCCTTCTCCTCCACTCGGCCACCGCCGCCGCCACCTTTGGCTGCGCCACCACCTTCATTCCATTCCTCTCCCTCTGGGCATTCTTAAACAGCCCAAATTCCACCTCCATTCTCCCTATCTTATTCCCAGCATGCAACTTTCCCCTCTTTCTTTCCCTTTTCCGACCACCGCCGTCGCCACCGTGAACCACCGCCGGTGCCGCCTATCCCCACCCGCCTATGGGTGAACCCTAGACCCTCTCAGCTATTTTCCCTATTTTTATAACCCTTAAATTATTTTATTTCAATTATTTGCATATAAATACTATTATTATTATTCTTAATATTTATATTTTTAATATGCATTATTATTATTATTAGTATTAATGTTTTCATTATTATTTATGTTGAGGGCTGAAGCCTATTGTATTTTAATTCGATTTTATTATTATTCTTCTTATTATTTCTATATTTACTATTATTAATATTGAAATGTTTTAAGTATAATTATTATTATTATTTCCTATTTCGAATTTCCATTATTATTAATACAAATATTTTAACATTAGTTTTGCTATTAATGTTGTTGTTGTTGTTGTTGTTGTTGTTATTATTATTATTATTATTATTTCATCACTATTATTATTACTAAATTTGGTTATTTAATTTACTAATATTATTATTAGTAGTATTATTTTAGTAAAAGGGACAAAGCCCTTATTTCACTTTGTTTTTGAGTAATGTCTTTTTATTATTATTACTACTATTTTTATTATTAATATTGATATTATTTTTAGTATCTTGTTATTATTATTTTATCAAAAGCCTAGTCTTATATTAAGTTAGTTTTTAATATTATTTTGATAGGAGAGAGTCTAATTTTAGCTTTTCCCTCATAATAGGTGAGACCAGTCAAAGCCTTAAGGAGGCATAGGAGCATGCTCTAAGACCGGTGTCATTTTAGGTAAGGGGTGCTAAGGCCTTTTATGTGCTTATATGCATTATGTGTTTCATATGCTATGTATTCTATGTTTATCATTTTTAATTATTTTGTATGTGGTATGACATGGAGTTGAAGTATGTTTTTGTATGTCATGTGTACTATGTGTATGTGACGATATGTGTTGTGACCCTGTAAGACATGCATGAGAGGATGTTGATGTGGTTTGTGTGAGAGAAAGGATGAAAAAGGAGGATGGGGAAAGAAGTTGACTAAGGGAAGTGAGTTGACCTAATTTTATGGTTTTATAAGGAATAATCTAATGTATGGTTTTATGTGGAAGAATATAATTTATGGTTTTATGCGGAGAATATAATATATGGTTTTATTTGGGAGAATGTAATTTATGATGTTATATGGGAGAATCAAATTTATAGTGTGTTTGGAAGAATCTAATTTATGATGTTAATTGGGAGAATCTAATTTATGATGTTATATGGGAGAATTGAATTTATGGTGTGTTTGGGAGAATCTAATTTATGATGTTAATTGGGAGAATTGAATTTATGGTTTGTTTGGGAGAATCTAATTTATGATGTTATTTGGAAGAATGTAATTTATAATATTATATGGGAGAATCTAATTTATGATTTGATTGGGAGAATCTAATTTATGATTTGTTTGGGGGAATCCAATTTATGGTTTTGCTTGGGAGATTCTAATTTATGATTTTATGTGGGAGAATCTAATTAATTGTAAGGTAAGGATGAATCTTCGATTTTATGTGATTTGAATCTAGGGTTTGGTAAGGATGAATATTTGGTTGGTATGGATTGAATTTAGGGTATTGTATGACGGAATCTTGGGTTTTGCATGGTGGTATTAGGGTTTGCATGATGGTATTAATGGTTGTGTGGTGGTATTAGGGTTGCGTGGTGGAGTTAGGGTTTTGCATGGGAGTTAATGATTGCATGGAATTTAGGGTTTGCATGAAAAGTTCGAATGGTCGCATGGGATGTGTAAAGTCTGCATGGGAGTAAAATGTACGTATGAAAAGTTAATTTGGAATGTAAGGAAGGTAATGTAAGCGTTGTTTGGGTAGTTAAACACTTTGGATGAAAAATAATATGTGGAACATTATCTAGGTACGTAGGAGATGAAGCTAGGGTTTGGAGTGACTAATTGTGAATTATCGGGGTTAATTAAGGTTTGGAATGGCTAATTATGGTTGTTATGGTTAAATAGGGTTTGGAGTGGTTAATTATGGTTTGTGGTGGTTGATTAGGGTTTGGTGTGGCTGCTTAAGGTTTTTGTTGTATCATGTGTTTTTGGTGATTAAGGTGTAATTATGAGAATGTAATTGATGATTTGTGATGTGTGGATTGTTAAAATGATTTGGGTGATGTGAGGTGGAGTAAGAGGGGATGTTAAGGCCTAAATTAGGGTTTCGGGATAAAACCCTAGAGTGAGATGTGGAGTAGAATTGGAGGATAAGTGTAAAGGGAGCGATTCATGCATGTCTAGGATTTGGTAGTAGCACATGTGTACTTGGTGAATAAAGTATGATGATGAATATGGAATTTATGATTAATGATCCGTGCATGTCCATGGCGAAAGCTTTTGAATAAGATACTTAAGACATTAATCACGTAAAGTGGAAGATGTTGAGCCGGGCCCAGACCGATCCACAGGCATAATAGTGGCAGGGAATGTTTCCCTCGCGATCGATCCACCGGCTAAAATAGTGGCAGGGCATGTACCCTCGCGACCGATCCACTGGCTATAATAGTGGGGGATCCTAAGCTCAACAAAATCGAACCTACAGTTGCTAAGACATGGGAAAGACATTATCTACTTACAATGGAACACCGTATGAGAAAGGGACCAGACCAATCCACCGGCATATAATAGTGGCAGGGTATGTTACCCTCGCGACCGATCCACCCACTAAAATAGTGGCAGGGTATGTTACCCTTGCGACCGATCCACCGGCTAAAAAAGTGGGGTTCCCGTACTCGTATGGACTTGATAAAAGGTATGGTGTGAATGAGTTGTGATCAGAGATTAATTAAATAATTAATCCGGACTGTAATTGGGCCTTTGTACTTTTACCTAAATTGTTCATATGCCTTTATGTTGTTATGTTGGATTATGCCCTTTTATTATTTTGCATGGATTATGTGCTTATGTGTTGGCCTTAGTGCTTGGTTACCTTACTCAGTACGTAGCGTACTGATCACCCTTTTCATGGGTGCTGCTCATTCCCACGAGTAGTGTGCCCTTCTAATTTGTGCAGGTGGGCGAGACATCAGTCGGGGTTGTGTGTTGAGTTTGTGGTTGGCTCGAATTCGAGAGAGTTGTGGCCATATTTCAGTCTTTATGTGATTATATTTCCTTTTATTAATCTTTTATCGGTTGTAACTATTTCTCTTTTTAAGTTGAATAACAATTCTTTATGCGTACTCTGAATTTTTTTTACAACCGTTTAATGCTTTTTTGGAGTTTAGTTTGTCTTGATTTGTAATTGATTGTTAATCTTTTCTTAGCCTTAGTACTTGGTACTGAAACGGTTAGAGAGAACCGGTTCGGTACTAAGTGTGGCGGTAACATTCCCAGAATTCACAGGTTTAAGTGTTTCTATTTTAATTGCTTCTGCTTGCAAAAAAAAAAGAGTAGTGAATTTTGGGGTGTTACAATATGTTTTAAATACATGTGAAACTATATACTCATATAATCAATACTTACATGCATACTTTCATTCCTACCCCCTATCATCTATCTATCATTTTTGGAAGAATCTTGATATAGATTACTTAATTAGTCCATCAACATCGTTAGAACTAATTGAGGGTACACCTTATTTACTCCATATTTTTGTGAAAGTTGTTTTGAGCTACCCACCTATGATGCAAAATCAGTTAGCTAGCGAAATATTTAATAATGTCATTCCTTAGAGAACACCTGTACAAGAGCCTCAAGAATGATAACTTAGGATGTCGTTCAAGGCATAACCCCACTACAATTGATCCTTCAAGATAGAAGTCTATAGATCAAAGGTGTTCAAGTTTATCAAGATCAACTAAAGGTTGAGGTAAGTCATCTTCAAGTTAATTTGGGGAAAAGGTTATGGGTAAGATAACCAACCATCATTTATATCTAATGTGTCATCGAGCTAAATATAGCTCCTATATATAAAATAATTAAATCAACATGTAATACTATATATTCATAGTTGGTATCATGTGTAGGGAGAGGAGAATAATGGTTTTAGATCATTAGCATATTATATGCTTAGAGATAAGAACGAGTGAATTCAAATCCTTATAGAGTTCTATAATGAGGTTCAGGTAAGACATTAATTATATAAGAGTGTGTTGCAATATAAAATAGTTGATTGGCTCATTCATGATATTGCTTAATGGGAAGGACATGCTCAATAAACACACTAAATGGAAACATATTGGTCATGTAATTACTACATGATAAAATGCATTACTTCTTTGCTTATCTTGATTTAACACTTCAATTTTGCCTAAGGGGAAAAACATGGAACATAGGTTCTTAAAAGCAAAGTGAGCGTATGTTTATTGATGGAACATGTAAATTACACATCAATATATACTTAGTTACATATTATTCCAATATTAACATCAAAGTCATCAAATTTCTTATAATAATTTATTTTATAGGTATAACTCTGAGAAATTATTTCACTACCACTAGTGCATTTTGTATGGTAGATATTCCATGATAGTAGCATCTCGACATGAATGAAACCACATCAATAAGGGTTTGAACTTTGGTGAAGGTTTAATAATGATGAGACACATCTAATAAAACCACTTTAGTTATCTTTAGATAAATACTAATTGGGGCTCAATTTATTGTAACTTTGCATTAGAATATTTGTATTTCAGCTTTGAAATATGTAAATGTAATTTAAATTGAATTATGTCCTCTATATTCATTTATATTTTTTTATTGTATCCCTTATGTGATTTAATTGTTATCACATGTACTAAAATCAACACTACTTTATATGACCTTATGTTAAGTGACATACTTAGTAAAAAATTTAACACTCTTCTTCAAACTAATCAGTTGATACTTAATAAATGGGGATTGTTTAATGTAGGTTATGTTAAGTTGGTTGGAGTGTTATCATATTTTATATAGAATTTTTTTTTTGTCATATGTTAGCCAAAATTAGTTTAACTCCATTCACTCATTATGATCCCTTATATTGACACCATCCTATAAGTGTGCTAATGTGTCAATGTTTGAAAATATGATAAAAAAAATGAGCATCATAAAAAATTGAGATTCCACTATAAAAAAACACATAACATATAAGGGTTTTTTACCATGCCTACCCATGCTTTTTCCCATAGTTAATAACTCCTAAATTTTGAACAATTGCCTCAAGTGTCGCATGTTTTTGCAGCTAATCTCTAATACATTTGATGGAGAGCTTTTGCTACATCATTAATATGTCTTTTAGATGTTATGTATTCTTCCTCATTTTGTCACACAACCAACAACTATCCTATCATTAGTAATAAGGACATATGTGTAATGTCCCTTTTAAAGAAACCTTAATTATAAAATTAATAATTATATGTAATTAATTATAGAAATTATTTTATGGTTTGATGTTCTATTATTATGTATATTATTTTTTTGTATTAATAATATAAAGAATTATATTTTTATTTTAAGATGTATTAATTAGGTAGAAGTTTATATTTATTAATCCCTTTATTTATTTATTTATTTATTTATTTTTCTTTAATACTTTTATTTTTGCCCTTTAACCTCACAATACTCTCCCTCTCAAGTGACTCCACGCCCTCTTGTATTTTTCCCACTTAGTTAATCCCTTACCTAACCCAACCAAACTAGCCTAAAAAAGATACATACCAACCAATCTAGTGTAGCAACAACTTCCCTATTCTATTATGTAATTTATTTATTTTTTCATTACTTTCCACATGCATTGACATTCCTTGCCAAACACATACCTTCCTAACCCTATAACCCAACATATCCTCTCTTGGTTTCTTATATTTTCTAACACAACCCTTGTACTTCATTATACCACCGATTGCCCAACCCTACACCTCCCAACCTTTATGATTGGCCAAAGGCACGCTACAAACTTTCTTGTCCATGCATACTGAAATGCCCCGAAAACTCCTAATTTTAAATAGTATATTTAAATGAGATTTTATTATAAAAGTTAATTAAGTATATTATTTTATTTAAAATAAAAGAAAATTAATTATGAAAACTCAAGAATAAATTTATAAGTATTTTAATTAGGAGGAATTTGGGTATTTTAACTAATTAAATATTTTAATTTGGGAATTTTTTTAAATAAATTATTTTATTTAAAATAAGAAAGAGAAAATAGTTTGAAATTAATAATAATTTTATAAATAATTTAATTGAAGAAAATTAGGGTGTTTTGCTAATTAAAATAGAATTTATAGAAAATATTTTAAAAACCCTAAATTAGCCTGAAAAGGAAATTTAATATTTTTTATTAAATAAATATTTTATGTTAAATACCCAAAATATTCTAATTAATTTATTTAAACCCAATACCTTAAAATTTTCTTTTTTCCTTTTTCCTTTTTTCTTTTTCCTTTTCTTTTCTTCTTTTTCTTTCTTTCTTTCTTTTTCTTCTTTCTTCCGCGGTTAGGCCTGGACGCGGCCCAACCCACCTTCTTTTCCTCTCCCCGCAGCCCAGCGTCGCTGGTTGTCTCTGCTTATGTCCAAACGTGGCATTTTGTACGGTTTTATGTCGAGACGATGCGTCTCGTTTAATGAAGGAGTAACCGGCGCCAACCGGCCCGGTTCTACCCTTTTCTTTTCTTTCCTCGGCCGACCGGTCCCCCTCCTCTTCTTCTTCTTCCTTCTTCCTCCTTTCTCCTCCGTCGATGCGGCTGCAGCTCCCGACCCCATCAATGGCGTCGCCGGCTACAGGGACTTTGACCGGCTGTTTCTTGCCTCATTGTATTCCCCTTGACTCGAGGAATAAATTGGCATAACTCTCGTCCATTATCTCTCACCCGTTTCCTCTCCCCAGCCTCGCGAAACTTCGATGCAACCCAAACGATTGCCGACCAATTACTGCCACCGGCCACCCAAATCCTCGCACCTAATACCTTCTTGCCGACCCCCAAAACCCTATTATCCCATCTACCAATTATAAATAGCCTAATTGTAGGAGTTTTGGAATTTTTTTCTCACCCAAAACCCTAAGTGAGGGCTGCCATCACCGTGACTTCAGACGCATCTTCCGCCACCGATAGCCAACCTCAACGCCACCGCAACATCCCAATTTATTCCCTGCAATTTCCTCTAGCTAACTAAGCTCTCCAAATCCTTCGATTCTTCTCGCACGAGCTGCCATGGCCGTGCGAAATCTCTTGCCCGCCTCGCAGAAATCAGTAAGCTGCAACCTTTAAGCCGTTGTCCGCCGCCGTTTCCGCCACTTCTACTACCCTCTGAACCACCCAAAAACTCCCTCTAATCCTCCTCCACCGAACCATAACCTTATTTTAATTTTTCCCCTGCTCCTTCTCTCTTTTTTCTTCATCTTTTTCCCTCTTAGATTATTTTTCCGGCCACCGTCATAAACCACCGCCGGTGCCGCCCATTCCCGCTAACTCAAGGTGAAACCCTAGACCTTCTTAGTCATTATTTACTATTTATTGTAAATTATTCTATTTTTATTTTATTTATTAGTAATTATTTGAATATAATAATTATTTCCTTGCTATTAATATTATTATTTTTTGATATAAAATTTATGCTGAATTTTACTTGTAGGGTAGAGAGTGGTAATAAAATAATTTTATTGTTAGTTTCGAATTTTAAGTTATTAATTGAATTATTATATGATTATTATCATTCTTCTTATTATTATTAATATTATAATTATTAGAATAACTATTATTATCATTTTATTAATTATTCTGAAAATTCTTAGGCCCTAATTGTAACACCCCAAAATTTATAACTGAAAAATTTCGTTTAGAGAGTTAAGTGCGGAAGCTAAAACAATAAAAACAAAGGGTGCTACCGCCACACTTGGTACAAGTCTTGTTTCCTCTACCATTCTCATACCAAGTGCTAAGGCTAAAATCATTAATCTGCTTAAATTAATATCATGATTACAGAAATTAGGATAGGAAGAACGTTAGATAAATACTTCTAATTAAAAACGACATTAACAGTTTATAAAACTTGAGAGAGAAATTACAGGAGGACACGATGGTCCCAATACAACCAGAAATAAGACAAATAAAAGAAACACCAGATAGTCCTACGCTCCCAAATCTGAACTATCAGCATTTGATTGAGCTTAGAGGCTGACCTGCAAAGTCCACTGCCCATTGAATAGGCAGGGGCTTACGAAAATGAACCCTTCAGTACTACGGTACTGAGCAACCCTTTATACCAAGCTAATACGATAAATCAGCATGGAACACATGCAAGGCATACATTTAACATAGTATAAGATATATACATATAAATACGATGATTGAGATACAATAATCACTCAGATGATTAATTTCTATCAAGGTCACATACTACTCATTTTCATTTATCTAACACAGCCAAACTAATTATTAAACATCCCAGAAATACTCTTTGAGTAATAATTGAAACCCAACTTCAGCATAATTCACGTCTCAACATAAATTCACAAACAATCACGTACATTACAGGTATAATTTACTAAGATCCATATCATCCCAGGCATACTTACAGGTACATCATAATAAATCCATAATGTCACAGGCCAACTTATAAATACAGCATAATAAGATCCATAATATCACATTTATGCTCATAGACATAAACCAACACAGGTAGGCGTGAAGGCTGCTACCAAATCCACAAGTAGGCACAAAGGCTGCTACCAAATCCATAGAAGACCTCAGGTAGGCACGAAGGCTGCTACCGAAAACACAAAAAACCTCAGGTAGGCACAAGGGCTGCTACCGAAACCACATAAAACCTTAGGTAGGCATGAAGGCTACTACCAAACCATAGGTAGGCACAAAGGCTACTATTGAAACCTTAGGTAGGCATGAAGGCTACTACCGAACCACAGGCAGGCACGAAGGCTACTGCCGAAACCTTAGGTAGGCACAAAGGCTGCTACCGAACAATCCAATAATCCGATAATTATTATTTCCATCAAATCATATCATTTCTATTTTTATTTACTTTCTCGAGGGGAGATCAATCAACCTGAAGACACAAAGGTACTCCAGTCATACCGGCGCAACAAGACGACACAGTATCCTACCGACTATCAACCCAAGGACGCAAAGGTACCCTAGTCGCACTGGTACATGAAGGTAACACAGTACCCTACCGACAAGGATACCTAATCCATAAGTATGCATACCCCCTATTAGTCCGCAGAACAGAATAGAGTAAGATGTAGGGCCTGACTGGGACACTAAGGCACACCAGCAAAAATCCATATCAACCGTGGGCTAAACCACGTCCTTAGGGTAGCGAACCCTAGGAGCCACCATTCCCGATCTCGAGTTCTTTTACTTTAAGTATTAGTATTTTATTAAGGTAACCACGAAATCGCATACAATACAAATAAATTTAATTCTCATACTTAACCGTTCTTACTTATTTCCAACCATCCGAGACAACCATAATCAAGGTCAAGTCTGAAGCCAACATTAAAATATACTAAGGCCATCGTAGGTTCAATTATTCACATATGGATAATTTAGGCCGAAAAAGACCAAAATACCCTTAAGACCAACATTTACAGATTATCATCTATTTAAAATATTAATTCCATTTTAATTTATTCACTTGTCATGAAAAGGCTAAAACACCATAAATAAATTATTTATTATGTGACTTAAATTATTAGATATGACAAATGACCATTTTTCCCTTATACATAATTTTACATGTAAAATCCTTTTCCACACCTTTAATCCATCTAAAACACATACTCACATACTCAACAATAACTAATAAATATTATACATGATTTTCAAGACAAATACCATGATACACAAAAACGACTAGATTGTCCCTAGGGCACACATCCATAATAATTATTCTATAATTATTTCTAAGCATGCTCAACATATTATTTTATACATAACTAATCATACAAATTATTTTTCCATCAATAGCATCATTTTAGTCATGCTTTCATACCCGACATAAGTTACATTAGATAACATGCTCGTTTTATCAGTTTTTATAATAATAATAATTAACACATAATTATATCGAAATAAATCATGCTTAACATATTTCATCAACCAAAAACCCTAATGTGCTATCACGCAATATTTATAATTTTAGTAAGGTATAACGGTTACCTGAATTTCAGCAAAAACGTAAAAATAACGGTATCCTACTAAATTTATCGGATCCCGCTAATCAACCTTTTGTACCTAAAAATAATACCGAAATTATTAAATTAATATCTATCAAGTAAAATGATAATTATAATATAAAAATATTTATTTTTCAAAAAATACTAAAATACCCTTACACTTATAATGGGTACCAATATTATATATATACTCTTTTTTTTAAATACACAACTCACGCTGCATGCGCAGCGTGAGCCATGCACGGTTGAAAGAAACGAAGGGGCAGCAGGGGTGGCTGGCTAGGCAGGTAAGGAAAAAGGGGGCAGATGTGGTGGTTGGCGACGAGATGGAGAGGGTAGTGGTGTAGGCAGGGTGGTTGGTGCTGTACAAAAATGGTCGAGGGAGCTACGGGGTGGAGTTTGCCAGCACAAAGAAAATGGCTCGGGGGGTCGAAGCTTGCAGAGGGTGGAAGCTGGTCGAGGGCGACGGGCTACTGGGAGGCTGCTGCGAGAGGTTGTGGCTGGGCTGGAAAATTTCGAACAAAACAGAGAGGGAGGGAAGGGGTATGTAACACCCCCAAATTTACTACTGAAAAATTTCGTTTAATTTAAAAGGAGTTTAGCGGAAGCAAGCAAATAAAACTGTAAATCCGGAGGAATTACCGCCACACTTAGTACCAGATCGATTCACGCCTACCGACCCGATACTAAGTGCTAAGGCTAAAAAGAATAGAACCAAAACAAATCATTAGTAAAGCATAATTTCGAAAGAATCAGAGTGCAAAAGTCAAAGGTTACAATCCGAAGTACAATTTAAAAGTACCAATTGTTAGAGGGCACAAAATAACGAAATAAAAACAAAGTACGATAATACAGAGAAACAAGATGGGGGAGGCTCTCCGGTCACGTCACTCTGAGCCCCCAAGCTAGGTCCAGACTCAACTCTCAGCCCTGTAAGTGACAAGGACATCGTCCCCTACCTGCAAAACTCAGACGGGTCTTCTGCTCGTGGGAATGAGCAGCACCCATGAAACGGGTGATCAGTACGCTACGTACTGAGTAAGGGAACAACGCACTAAGGCCCACATACACATAAATACATGCACAAGCAGACATAGCATGTGAAGAATAACAATAACACAGATGAACAATGCTGGTCACGAATCAGATAACTTTCTCATTAGATCTCAGATAATTATAATGATACCGTCATAGTCTTTATCGATCCATGTGAGTGCGGGAGCCCCACTATTATAGCCGGTGGAATGGTCGCGAGGGCTATGCCCTGCCACTATTATACCCGGTGGAACGGTCGCGAGGGTAAGATACCCTACCACTATTATTTGCCGGTGGACCGGTCTGGCCCTGACTCACAAGGTATTCCACTGTAAATATTAGTATCTTTCCATGTCTTATAACTTTTACGTTTGGTTTGTTGAGCACGAAATCCCCCACTATTATAGCCGGTGGACCGGTCTGGGTTCGGCTCAACATCTTTCTCTGTAAGTAATTAGTGTTTTAACATGTCTTATTCGAAAGATTATCACCCATGTCATGCATGGCTAGAGGGCCTCAACACATCACATCAAAACCGATGACATAGTCGTACTATCACATACAAATGAGGGCACATGCACACGACCTGATTCCAAGCCACGCCACACATGAAACAGTTAGAATAATGGCATTTAAGACCACGACACATAGATCATATGGAACATCCATGGCACGTAGGACACATGTCACACATTCAGCCTTAGCTATATCCTTACTCAGTTTAGGTTACCGAGCTATCTCCCGCGCTTATATTAGGCCACTAAATACCCTTTGTGATTATCAGACTTAACATATTTCTCACATTGGAAACCCAAATCATGACCCTCAGACTCAACTCTCCCTCATACCTCACTCCTCCTCATCTATTCTTATTATTTTCTTTTTCTTTTTCCACCTTCTCAAATTAGGGTTTCTTTCCCAAACCCTAGGTACCCTTATATGACCCTACGTAATATTTTTCACCTCGAGCCTCCAGACTCCCAAACAGACCTTCCATTAGCTTCCCCACGTCCCAAAGTAACTTTTCATACATAAGGTTCGCCCCCATGTGGACCTTAACCTCCCCATGCAAACCCTATCATTTCCACCATGCCAACTCTATCATTCCCATGCAAACCCTAATTTCCCCCATGCAACCTTATTTTCTTCCACTCTTCTGTTTATTTAATTCCCCCTTTTTCTTATCATTTCACAGATTACAGATTACCTAGGTCGCCCATACCTACGTTAACTAGCGTACTTCCCTTTGGTTATCTTAGTTGCTTATTTTTCTCTTTCAAACCCTCACTCCACAACTCCGCATCAAAACACCTAGCATGCATGTCGTAGGGGTCACACCACATCACGTCATATTTGTACCTTACCATATTAGTACATACAGACAAGAGTATGAGAACATACCTCGGTTCCACGCTGCGCTACAAAAATACACAGATAACATACAGATTATAGCATACAGTCGCACGAGGTATACAAGACAGGTAAAACATGCAATACACACAGGTGACCTTAGTTACGTCCTTACATAAATCGACGCCGGGCTTGGAGCACGCTCCTACGCCTCCTGGGGGCTAAGACCCGGTTTACCTATAAGAGGAAAATACTTAGGGTTAATCTCCCTTTATCGGAATTACCAAAATTCTTGTCTTACCCCTATCATGGCCTAATACTAAGGCTAATATTAATAATAGTAGTTTATAATTAAAAGGGGTAGGGTTATTGTCATTCTCGAGGTAGTTAAGCAAATTACCACTAATTAAAGTAAGCCTTAGTAAAATCCATAGTATTAAAGTAAGGGTTTTAATATTAATAATAATAAGAACACTAATAATAATAAGAATACTAATAATGATAATAATAATGGTTATAATGATAATAATTATTGAAATCGCAGTAGTATCAGTAACAATAATATTAATGATAATAATAATAATAATAACAACAACAATGATTACGGTGATAATGATAATATTAATAATACAAATAATAATAAGAATACTAACAATAATAATAGAGATAATAACAATGATAATAATAGTTAAAATAAGAAACATAATGATACCAATACTAATAATAATAATAATAATAATAATAATAATAATAATAATAATAATAATGATAGTGATAACGATAATAATGATAATAATAAGAATAACAATAATAATAATAATAATAATAATAATAATAATAATAATAATAATGATAGTGATAACGATAATAATGATAATAATAAGAATAACAATAATGATAACAATAATAATAATAATAATAATAATAATAATAATGATAACCACAACAACAACAACAATAATAATAATAATAATTGCAATACTAATCATAATAAGAATACTAAAAGTAATATATTAAATAATAATGATAATAAGGATGGTAATGATGGTAATAATAGTTAAAGTAATAAATATGGTAAATATAATGATAGAATTATAATAATAATATTAATGATAATAATAATACTAAGAGTAAGAATAATAATAATGCTAATAATAACAACAATAACCTCCATAACCATATTAATAACAATAACGATAATGATAGTAATAATAATAGTAATAATAGTAAGAGTACTATAATAATAATAATAATAGAGACCATAGTAATAGTAATAATAATAGTAATAATAGTAACGATGACAATAACAATAATTATAGAAATAATAATAATAATGATAATAGTGATATTAATAATAATAATAACAAGGTTACTAATGATAATGATAATAGTAGTGAAAATAATAATAATGTAATAATAATATCGATAAGGATAATAACAATAATAAAATAGTAGTATTGGTAGTAATGATAATGATGATAATCATAAGGATAATAATAATAATAATAATAATAATAATAATAATAATAATAATAATAATAATCATAATAATGATAATAATAATCATAATAATACTAATAATAATAGTGAACAATATTAAAATTATTAAAATTTCATTAGCCAGGGTTTAGGGTCCAAGGAGGTGGAAGGCAACCTGGTGGTGCCGGCAGCGGCGACGGCGTCGGAGGGAAGGAAGGAATGGGAGAGGTGGATGTGGAGGTTAGGAGAGAGAGAATTAGGGGAAAATGGAGGTGCAGGGTGGTAGGGTAGGATACCCTGGTTGTTTTGGGGGGTACAGGTGGTGTTTCAGGCGGTGGTATGGGCGGCGTTGGCGGCGCGAAGGTGGCGCGAGGGGGTCGAATAGGCTGATCGGGGAGGCAGTTTCGCACGGCCGATGCGGCTCGTGCGGGGCAAGGCAGGGAAAGCTGGGGTTGGGTTGCGTAGAGGGCAGTGCAGGGAGAATTTTGGTGGCTGGGTCGGGCAGTAAGGGCGGCCGACGACGGAGGAAGGGCTGACTGAAATGGAGGTGGTGCACGACGGGATTTTCTGGGTTCCAAATTTCGAACCCGATTATGGCAGCTCATGGGGTTATTTATAGGCCAATCGGAGCTTAAAACGACAAAGGAAGGTGGGAGAGTAGGGGGCAAGGGGTATGGTGCTTCGGCCAGCGAGGATGGGCCGACGCAAGTCTACGGGGTAGGCCATGTTTGCCGGGAAAGGGGAATGGTGCGGGCAGGGAAAGGAATGGCCGAATGAGACAAATCGACAGGGAAGACGACGGGAAAGAGAGGGGGGAAGCGACGGTCAAACGGCGGGATCGGAGGCGGAAAATTCGGCGCCCATCTGGGAGTTGCAGGTGTGTCGGGGGAAGAAGACGACGCAGAGGGGGAAAGAGGCTGGACCGGCGGTCCGGGGAGAAAGAAAGAAGAAAGAAAAAAGACAGGCCGAACCGGCCGGGAGAAAGGGAAGGAGGTGTGTGGGGGAGACCTGGGCCGTGCGAGGGATGCTGGGCCAACAGGCCGGCCCAAGTCGGGGAGGGAAAAATAGAAAGAAAGAAGAGAAGGAAGGGAAAGAAAAGGAAAAAGAGGGGGAAAAAGGAGAAAAGGAAAAAGGAAAAAGAAGGAAAATTAATGTTTAGCTTAATTAGTATGATTTGGGTAATTTGGGATGTTTAATAAAATATAAATATTAAAATAATAATTAAATTCTCTTTTTAGGTTAATTTAGGGATTTTTGAAAGAATTCTCTTAAATTCCTTTTTAAATTAACAAAACACTCTAATTTTCTCTGATAAAATACTTTATAAAGTTTATAATAATTTGAAACTATTTTATCCTTCTTAATTTAAATAAAGTAAATTACTTGATTATCTTCCAAAATAAAATCTTATTTAACAATAAATAATAGAAATTAGGGTTTTTGGGGCATTTCAGGGTAGATGGTCCGAAGGTAGTTAGTGCTGCGGGGGAAGGTTGGGCGATGGTGGAGCAAAGGAAAACAGGGCTGGGCTAGGGGCTGCTGGCTGGTACACGGGCGAGAGGGTGGCTGGGGGTGTTTGGCGATGGGCATGCAGAGAGGGCTGTTTGGGTGGTGTAGAAGGTGGAAGGTGGTTGGTTGGCTGTGAGAAGGCAACATGCATAGGGTGGCAGCTGGGTTGGCTGCTGTGAGGGAGGAGTGGCTGGGCGTTGCTGCTCGGGCGAAGGGCTGTGATGGGGCTGGACGAGGAAGGTAGGAAGGGAAGCACGCAGAGGGCTGTTTGGTGTGCCGCTGGGTGGTTGGGGTGATGGGTTGCGTGGCGATGGTTGGTGCTCGAAAGGCACTGGAGGAGAGGCAGGGAGATGAGGGCTTGTTTGGTTGGTGGGATGGCTGGGACGGGAGCCTGTTTGGTGATTGAAAATGGAGGGGAGCAGAGAGGGAGTGTTGTGCGATGGGCAGAAGTTGTATGCGTGCGTGTGTCTGTGAAATGAAAGGGGGGTTGTTTGGTGATTGTGTTGTGCCGTGTACGTGTGTATATGGGTATAACGGGCAGACTGACTGTGTAAGTATATAGCATGGGTATCTGTATATAAATGTACGGACGGGATAAGAAAATCTTCAGAGAAATGTTCGGATAAGGCAGAGGGTAGAGTAGAGTTTATTTATTTAGTTTTAAATTTAATTTAGGTATATTAAAATATCAGATATAAAAATAGTTCGGGAAAAATTATTAGAATTTTGGTAAGTTTAAAAATAGTCGGAAAGAGTAAAATAATCGAGAATAATTTTTAGGAAATTATTTTTAGTTACTGATTAAAATATTATTAATAAAATAATTAAAAATAAGATTTACGGGTAAAAATTAGGATTAATTTAAATAACCTAATCTCTATCAAAAATTTTAAGCTAATTAAATTTATACTTAAACCGTTGAAATAATATGAAAAATAATAACACTTTTAAGATTAAGCCCTCTAAAATAATAATTATAATTAATTATACGATTATAACTTTATAATTATGGTTTTGAAAAATGGGGTATTACACTAATTTTGTATTAACATTCACACTTATGTATTTTAGTATTATTATTTCTATTCTTTTTACAATCATTAATAATAATATTATTATTATCTTTATTATTTTAATATTATTATATATGTTATTAATTTTATTATTAATATTAATAAATAGTAGGTCATTAGTTATAAGTAGGGTCGAAACCCCACTTTAAATTAAAGCTTTTATATATTATTATTATTAGTAGTATTATTATTCTTAATATTATCTTTATTTATAATATTTAGTTGTTATTAGAATTATTATTATTATTATTTTATCTTTACTAATATTATTTTGGTGAAGGGTAGAAACCCTTATATCACCTTTTTATTTTGAACTGCATTAGTTTTATTATTAATATTCTACTAGTATTTTGTAGAGTCAATGCTAGTATAATAATTTTTAATTAAAAATAAGGTCTTGGGATAAGTTAGAAATAATAGCATTCTTAAGAGAAAACCTAATCCTAGTATCTTTTCCATAGTAGGTGAGCCCAACCAAAGCCCTCAAGTGGTATAGGAGTGTGCTCCAAGACCGGTGAAATTTTTAGGTAAGGGGTGCTAAGTTCATTTGTGTCATATATGATTTATATGCCATGCATGCCATATGATATGATTTTATCGTGTATCTCATGTATTTATTGTATGACTGTTATGAATGCAGCATGGTATGGAAGTTGAGGTGTGTTTCGTTAAATGATTATGGCATGAGAATGATGTGTGTAAATGTGTTTCAATACAATATGATGTGGCCCTGAGACATACATGATGGAATGGTAAAATAAGGATGGGAAGTTTCATGGGAGTTGGGTTTTGTATGGAATTAATGTATTGCATGGTGTTAGGGTTCGCATGGAGTTTCATAAGGGATGGGTTTTACATGGAGTTCATGTCTACATGGTGTTAGGGTTTCGAATGGTTTGTATGGTGTTAGGGTTTCGTATGGGTTGTATGGTGTTAGGGTTTTGTATGGGTTGTATGGTGTTAGGGTTTTGTATAGGTTGTACGGCGTTAGGGTTTTGCATGGAGTTGCATGTTGCTAGGGTTTTGCATAAAATAGTATGGTGTTAGGATTTTGCATGAAATAGTAGGGTGATAGGGTTTTACACGAGAGGGCATGATGTTAGGGTTTTGTGTGAAATGGTACAGTGTTAGAGGCTTGCATGAAATGGTATGATGTTGGGGTTGCATGGAAGCATGGTCTACGTGGAGTTAGGGTTTTGCATGGAAGTTAGGGTTTTGTTTGAAATGGTACGGTGTTAGAGGCTTGCATGAAATGGTATGATACTGGGGTTTGCATGGAAGCATGATCTACGTGGAGTTAGGGTTTTGCATGGGTGCTAGAGTATGTCATAACTAGCTATGGTGGTGATGATGAACTAAGGTTGGAGGGGTCAACCTAAGATGAGGAGTAAGCATGGTGGGAGGCTGACGTGCAAGTCTTGATGATTTCTAAATAAGACACTTAAAATATTAATTACGTAAAGTGGAAGATGTTGAGCCGGGCCTAGACCGATCCACCAGCATAATAGTGGCAGGGAATGTTTTCCCTCGCGACCGATCCACTGACTAAAATAGTGGTAGGGCATGTACCCTCGCTATTGATCCATCGGCTATAATAGTGGAGGATCCCGAGCTCAACAAACCAAACTATATATATTGTTAAGATGTAGAAAGACACTAATTACTTACAGTGGAACACCGTACGACAAAGGGGCTAGACCGATCCACCGGCATATAATAGTGGCAGGGTATGTTACCCTCGCGACCGATCCACCGACATATAATAGTGGCAGGGCATGTACCTTTGCGACCGATCCACCGGCTAAAATAGTGGGGTTCCCGTAATCGTATGGACTTGATAAAGAGTATGGTGTGAAAATATTTTGATAAAGGATTAATGAAGTAGTTAATTTAAACTATATCGGATCTTGGCATTTCCACCTAATCGTTCATTTGCCTTTATGTTATTGTTGGTGATTATGCCCTATTATTATTTTGCATGATTTCTTATGCTATGTGCTGGACTTAGTGCTCAGTCACCTTACTCGGTACGTAGCGTACTGATCACCCGTTTCATGGGTGCTGCTCATTCTAACGAGTAGAAGGCCCATCTGATTTCCTGCAGGTAGGAGATGTGTATTATGATGCTATTGATATCTATGGGACATCAGGAGGGATCGAGTGATGATGGGGCGGAATCTGTTTCCATAGTGACGTGGCCGACTCTCCTTGAGATTTTTTATTACCATTTCTTTTAATTATAGTTAGTACTCCGGAAACAGTTTTATTATTGCAGTTTTCTCCTTTCTCGATGAACTATTTCTTGTACTTTGGATTGTGTAAGGAATAGCGCGTATTTGATTTTCGTAATCATGAATTTGGATTATTTATTAATGTTTCAAGTCATTTTTTCTTAGCCTTAGTACTTAATGCTGGAACGGTAGGAGTGAACCGATCTAGTATTAAGTGTGGCGATAACATTTCCAGAATTTACGGTTTAAGTTATAAGTATTATAAAAAAAATTGTAAATTTTGGGGTGTTACACATACGTACCATCACCAACCTAACATCCCCTCACTTAGATTTTTCTATTATTTTTAGCACATCAAATAAAATTTAACTACCTACCTTCCTCCTTCAAATTTTTTTCATGTGGTTCTTCAATTCCTTGTACCTGAGCTCCATCTTCCCTTTCATTATTTTGACCTTTGACTTCCTTAGATATGCTAACATCTTTGTTTTCCTTATAATTACACCTTAGTATTTCCCTACTTGCATACAACACCTCTCCACCTGAGCTTCATTGTTAGCAACCACCAGTAGCATAGTTCCCTTAGCTTATCTTCTCCCTTCATCATATGTTTTATATTACCAAAAACCACCACAATTATCCCCTCTTGTTTGGGAAACCACCCCTATTGCAACAACACCTCAAGCTTCCTTTAAGATATGTACTAGCAAATGACCTGCATAATAAAGAATTGACCAACCCCACCCCTTCTCATTTTGTGTAACTTTTAGACTTGTGATTCCCCCTCTTACAATGAGAAGGAATAATACCACAACCAGTTAACAAGAAACCTCCATACTAGTGTAACTTGACCAACCAACCCTTCTTAGTAGAGTAACTACCTTGCAGAAGATCCAACAATGCAACTAAACACCATTTAAGATAGCTCCTCTAAGTGAGTATTGGAAGTGTTGCTCTTTTATGTGTGTAAGATTAGTGAGCCAGCTCCTTGTAATATGGAGTGGAAGGAACTATCGTAGGTAATGTGATTTAGGCATAACTCCTCCCTTTTTGCATGAAGACCTCACACTATTAAGGTGTGGTAACAAAAATTGCTTTGGTTGGTGATTCCTTGTTGCATTGATCTATTATATAATTTTTGTTTGTTCTGGTTATCTTCTATTGATTTTCATTAGCTTTGTTGATTTCATATAAGTGCTAATATGTATATTTTTGGGTTTTGTTTGCTTAGGTAATTCTCGAGGTGCCTTGGAGGAGTCATTTTGTTATGCATTTTTATGTAAGCTGAATGTAAATCTAAGTACTCTATAGAGGGTAGAATTTTGTTGTAAGCATGCTAGGTTGTTTTAGAATAAATTGTGATAGGCGTATGTTAGGGTATTTTTTGTGTTACTATATTAGAAAGTGAAAGCATCCGGTATTAGTTTTTTATGTGCAATTTTTTGATTTCTAAAATAATGTATATTACTTTGCTAGAAATTAATTATTTTATAAGTTTTTATGGTATTTAAGATATGAAGGTGCATGTATGTACTTATATGTCTAGAGTTTAGGGTTCTATTAGGGTTTCACCCTTCTAATCTATTTCATGATATGATGTGCATACAATGAAATGCCTCAAAAATTCTAATTTTATTATTTATTATTAAATAAGATTTTATTATGAAAATTAATTTAATAAGTTATTTTTATTAAAATAAAAGGAAATTAATTAGGGTAAATTAATAATAAATTTATAAGTATTTTAATTAGAGGAAATTTTGGTATTTTAGCTAATTAAGAATTTTATTTTAAAAAATAATTAAATAAATTATTTTATTTAAAATAAGAGGGATAGAATAGTTTCAAATTAATAGGAATTTTATAAATATTTTAATTTATTAAATTTAGGGTGATTTGCTAATTAAAATAGAATTTATGAAAAATCTTTTTAAAATTCTAATTTAGCTTAAAAAGGGATTTAAATATTATTTTATGTAAATATTGTTATTTTCAAATATTCTAAATATTTTAATTAATTTAAATATCCAATCTAATTATTTTTCTTTTTTCCTTTTTTCCTTTCTTTTTCTTACTTCTTATTTTTATTTCTTCTTCTCTCCCCCGACTTGGGCCTGGTGCGGCCCACCTTCCTTCCTTCTTTTTCTTCTCCTGCTGCGGCCCATGCCCGTTTCCTTCTTTCTTCTTTCCTTGGCAGCAAGCATGCCGAGTTTCGTCTTTTTTCCCCCAAAGCGCGGTGTTTAATTTAAATGCCCTTAACTTTTGTCTGACCGGCCCGGTATACCTTCTTTTCCTTCCTTTCCTTTTTCTCCTCAGTTGCCCAATCCATCCTTTCTTCTCTTTCCTCCTTCCTCCCCCCCGCCGTCATCGACAGCCTGCTATTCCTGTCGTATACTTGCAACTCCTTCCGATCGGCCGAAAATTTTGGCAACGACTACTCACGATCACTGCCCACCTCCCCCTCTCTTCCACGTCGACTCATCGACCACACTTGCCTACCCATTTCCCCTCTCCTCGCACGTCTCCCTTTTTCCAGCCAACTACCTGCCACGTTTTCTTTTGAATTTCGCCGGCAACCGTCGACATTGGCGAGCCCAACCGACCTACTGATCCTCCTTTCTCCCCCTTTTACCTAACCCACCCTTTTCTTGTAACACCTCCAAAATTCACTATTGAAAAATTTTGTTTTATTAGAAAGAGTTAGCGGAAGCAAAACAACAAATTGTGAATCTTGGGAATATTACCGCCACACTTAGTACCAGGCCGGTTCACTCCTACCATTCCAGTACTAAGTGCTAAGGCTAAAAGCATAAAACATAACTTACAATCCATTTTTAAATCAGAGCAGTGTATCAAATCATTTATAAGAATAGAATCTACCAATAGTGGTTATATTAACAACATTAACATTAAAACTAAGAATTTAAAAGAAAAGGAGAAAAACCCTAAGTGGTTCCAGATAATTCCTTACTATTTTTCCCATAGCCCACTTGAGTAGCACCTGAAAAGACCTGTAAGGGACACTGTCCATTGAATAGGCAAGGGACCCACGAATGGAACCTTTCAGTACTATAGTACCGAGTAACCCTTTAATACCATGCTTAAAAATAGGCCCGCAATGCGACACATAATGCAAGATATATACCTATGCAGTGAGAGGTGCACACATAACATTCACATACATAACAAGTCTGTTACATATCAATAAGTTACAAAGTACGATCGATACATTTAGGCCTTAAACCATCAGTCCATTATTATTCAATCATCCATTTTTTATGATCAAGTGAGTGCGGGAACCCCACTATTATAGCCGGTGGACCGGAATACATACAAGGCATAACGCTCCTGGCCACTATTATTGTCGGTGGATCGGTCTCCAAGGCAGAACACTCCTGGCCACTATTATTCGCCGATGGGCCGGTCAGGCCCTGACTCACAAGGTGTTCCACTATAAGTAATTAATATCTTTCCATAATTTATTCGCATCCAATGCTTGTTTTATTGAGCTCGGGACCCTCACTATTTTAACCAGTGGACCGGGATATATATGTATAATCATCATCCAGGGCAAAACGTTCATGGGCCACTATTATATCTGATGGATCGGTACTCATAATCACTTGTCAGGGCAACACGCTCTTGGGCCACTATTATATCCGGTGGATCGGTGCTCATTATCATTAGTCGACTGGGCCCGGCTCATTAATCTTTCACTTTTGTAATTAGTGTTTTTCCTTTCTTTAATCAGCACAACAATCCTATTTATTTGCCTCGGACGAAAATTCAAGAACCTGGGATACAAAGGTATACCTGTCATACCAGTGCATACAAGCTACTCAGTACCCTTCAGCCACGAACCCAGGGACGCAAAGTTACCCTGGTCGTACTGGTGCATAAAGCTAACTCAGTAACCTACCGACAAGGACACCTAATCCACAATTATGCATACCCCCTAAATAGGTTCGTAGAGCTAGATAGAGTAAGATATAAGGCCTGGCTAGGGCACAAAGGCACACCAGCAAATACCAGAATAATCGTGGGCTAAACCACGTCTTTAAGGTAGCAACCCTTAAAGAGCCACCATTCCTGGTCTCGAGGTCTTTCACTTTAAGTATTAATGTCTTAATTAAGGTGATCACAAAAAGTACAATAAGTAGATACTTATTCTCTTTCAATCATTCTGATATCATTAGTCATTTCTTATTTAGATGGTTATCTAAGATATCATAGAGAAACCATTAAGGCCATCATAATCACATCTAATTTCGAATTAGGATTCGTCCTCATGATACTTACTAATTATCAAATACTCTTACCTTGCTAATCAGCATTATTTGAATCATATTATGAAATTCCATAATCACAACGACATGTTAGGTACAAATTACTTATTTACCCCTTACTTATATAATTACCAAGTCGTCCCTTCCTTATTAACAAATTACTCTATTGCCCTTCAGGTTACATAATTACTAAATTACCCCTTGCTTGGTTTAGGTTACCAAGTCATCTCCTACGCTTTTTAGATCACCATCCACCCTTCATAATTGTCACACTTGTCAGATTTCTCATTTGATTGGTTAAATCACCATATTGTCCTTCTCCTTTGTTAAATTTACTAAATTGCCCTTAAGTTGGATAAATTACCCAATTACCCTTCTCAATTATTATCATTGCCATTTTACCCTTCTCCGTTATTATAATTATTAATTTACCCTTTTCCATAATTATAATTACCAATTTACCCTTCTCCATAATTATAATTATTAACTTACCTTTCTCCATTTTTAAAAATACTATATTGGCCTTCTATAATCGTAATTTAATTACCAAGTTACCCTTCATCGTTTTTATAATTACCAAGTTACCCCTTACTCCCAAGTTTGCCATAAATATCCTTTTATTTACAAAATTATCCTTCTACTCCTTACTTCCAAATTACCATAATATCCTTTTATTTATAAAAAAATTACCATTTTACCCCCTTACATCCAATTTTACCATATTACCCTTTTGCTTGCAAATTACCGTAATACCCTCCTTCATCCAAAATTATTATTTTACTCCTTTCTTACCAATTTACCATTTTGCCCTTCTCTTCTAAAATTACCATATTATCCCTTACCTCTAAAATTACCATAATATCCCTTTACTTATAAAATTACCATTTTTTCATTTAATCATAAAATTACCATATTACCCTTTTGCCTCTAAAATTACTATAATACCCCTTTCTCTTGCCACTTACAATTTTATCCTTTTACTTATAATATTATCATTTCACCCTTTTCTTTTGAAATTTCCAAAATACCCTTTTACTTACAAAATTACTGTTTTGCCCTTTTTCTTCCAAAATTACCAAAATGCCATTTTACTTACAAAATTACTATTTTACCCTTTTACTCCAAAATTTTTAAAACACCCTTTCACTTATAAAGTTGCCATTTTATCCCTTTATTACACCACTTTTATGAATTTACCACCACTACATAAAATAATAATATTAGTACTTCATTCTTATCATCTAACTCCACCAATTTGTCATTATTCAATATAATACTCATTAGCAACTATATATATTAGATCATATACTTACATAGGCATATTACTAAAATACCCTTAGGCTCATAATAACACTATTCATGCATTAATGACATAATACATTATAGACAAGCATTTAATATTTCCATCAATAATCAAACTCCTCCCTTAAATATCATCTCTACACATGGCACAAAGCTATCATACTTTTTTTTATCAATCAATATAAGCAACCATATATATATCATACTAGGCACACAAAACATGCATAAAATCATACTAAATCCCTAATGTGCTAGCATACGTTTTTCCATGCATTTAAGGGAGGTTTAATGATTACCTTAATCCCATGAAAATCGAACCTTATTGGTATCCCGGTTAAAGATTCAAAGATTAATTAGCAACTCAACACCTAAAAATAATATCAATCATTATTATGTTAGAAGTAGGAATTTAAAAAGGATAAAACTTCATAAAAATTTATTTAATAATGAAACACTTTAATTAACTATTAATATACCTCAAAGATTAAAAAAAATAATTCCAAAATCAATGTGGAGCTCACACTGCATGAACAACGTGAGCCACATGCAGATTAAGGGGGGAGAAAATGGTCGAAAGGGGTGAGGTAGAAGGGAGGGGGAGATGGCTCGGTTTAGGGGCTTTAGGATAGAAAAGGAGGTATATGGGGAAGGATTGGAGGCAAGGGAATGGTGCAGGAGTGAAGAGGGGGTGTAGGTGGAGGATGGGGATGGTTTCACGGAGGCATAGGGCGGCGGAGACGGCGGTAGCAAGGAGGCGAAGATGGCTATCGAGCTGGGCGTGGCTGAGAAGGAAAGAAAAGAGAGGGGAAAAAATGGAGGGGTGCAGGGGTTGTTTTCGGGAAAGTAAGGTATGGGGTGGTAGAGGAGGTTGTAGGGTGTGGATTGGTGGTTTGGGTGGCGGCAGAGGTGGCCAGAAGGCGGAGAACGGGGCGGTTGTAGGTGGCTTGCCTATAAGGGAGAAGAGTGGGGAGAAAAAGAAGAGGTGGAGAAGGGAGAATGGCAGTGGCTCGAGGATGGCTTGGGTGGTCTTGTGGTGGTGCAGGACTGAGGTATAGGGTGGTAGAAGGCGGCGTAGGGGCTGGTGAGGTGGTTGGAGCGACGGCTGGTGACGGCGTGCAAAAACAGGGGGAAAATGGGAAGGAGGAGAAAATGAGAGAAGAGGATCAAGGGAGGGAAGGCAATGCTTGAAAAATGGGGCAAGCAATGCTGGTGGGGAGAAGAAAAAGAAGAGGGAGAGACAGGGGGAGTTAGTGGCCGGTCGGGGCTGTAGTACGGTGGCAGGGGAAAGGGAGGGAAGAAGAAGGAGAGGAAGAGGGCATGCAGGATAAGGATGCAAGGGTTAGTTTGGTTTGAATTAGGAAAGAAAATGATGGGGGAGAGAGGGGAAGAGAGAGTAGGTGCGGTGGCAGGTGGCAATAGTTGTAGGGCGGCTCGGTGGTGGCAGGCATGGAGTTGTCGAGACTGGTCAGGCACGAGCAAGGAGAAGAAAGAAAGGAAGGAGGGGCGAAGCAGACCGGTCGGCATAGGGGAGGAAGATCGGCCTGTCCGGTCTGGGAAAAAGAAAAATAAGGACGTTTGGGCTGGGCTGGACATGCATGGAAGAAGGAGAAAGGGGGAGAAACGGGCCTGTGGCCTAGCGCGCAAGGAGGGGGAACAGGCCGGGTGCGGGCGACCCAATGGGGGAGAAAAAAAAGGGAAAAGAAAAGAAAGAAGAAAAAGGATAAAAAGGAGAAGGAAAAGAAAAAGAAAAAAGAAAAGGAAAATGAGAAAATAGGGGAGAATAATTTACTTTAATATAGAAAATAATAAAATGTAATACTTTTAATAAATAATTTAATTTAATATAATTTAATATATTGGTTCGAAATTGATACTTTTAGTAAATATTAGTTTGAAAAATTATTTAATTAAAAACAATGTGATAAAATAAAAAAAAATTATTTTTAATTTATTAAATACTCCTATCCAAATTTGTACACTTAAAAATCCATAAAATAATTAAATTAAATAATTTTAAAAGCTAATTTATTTCAAATAAAAGTTATTTGTTAAATTATAGATTTTCTAAAATTTTAGGGGATTACATTTCCTCCTATAAATACCCCTGCCCAGTCTACAATCAAGTTTTTCCCCAAAACCCAACTCTTCCCAACCTTTCCACCACAACCCTTTTAGACACCACATCTGTCGCAGCTGGCTAACACCGCCACCCGTTTTGGACACCCGTGCACTCCTTGCACCACCCCCTAAATAACTATGCATTCCTCCTCCCTCGATTCTTCCTACACGAGCCACTTCGGTTGTGCAAAGTTCCCTCCTCATCCAAACCATTTTCTGCCACTGCCGCCCTTCGAACCACCATTAGCCACCTCCTCCGCCACTTTTGCCGTTTCTTTTACCTCTCAAATTATTCTGTAGACCACCCTCTACCTTCCCCTACCCTTTGTTTCCTCTTCCTCCCTCTCCTCCTCCTCCTCCTCCTCCTCCTCTCTCTCTCTCTCTCTCTCTCCTTTTTCTCCATTCGGCCACTGCCGCTGCCGTGTGCCACCACCTTTGGCTGTGCCACCACCCCTATTCTGTTCCCCTCCTTCTATACAACCATAATCACCCTTGCTTCCACCCTTTTTTTCTTTTTCTCTTTTTCCCCGCCCTAAACTTTTCCCTTTCTCTTACATTTTTTCGGCAGCCGTGGCCGCCATCGTGCACCACCGCTGGTGCCGCCTATCCCCGCCAACCTAAGGTTGAACCCTAGACCCTCTCAGCCATTTTCCCTATTTTTACAAGCCTTAACTTATTTTATTTTATTTATTTTAATATAAATCTTATTATTATTATTATTTCCATTATTATTATTATTATTATTATTATTATTATTATTATTATTATTATTATTAATGTTCTTATTATCAATCTATTGAGGGCCGAAGCCCTATTATACTTTTAATTCGATTTAATTCGATTATATTATTATTAGTGCCAAAGTCCTATTTTGAATTACTATTATTTTTATTCCATTATTAATATTACAACTACTTTATTATTAGTTTTTCTATTATTATTATTATTATTATTATTATTATTATTATAATAATCATCATCATCATTGATATTATTTTTGTACCTTTGCTATTATTTTTTTAGTATCATTATTATTATTATTATTATTATTATTCTTATTAGGGTAAAGTTTGCAACCTTATATTATCAACTTTTATAATATTTCTATTATTTCTATATCTTTAGCAAAATTTTTAATTAGTTAATGTTATTTTATTAATATATTATTATTTATTTAAAAACCTAGTCTTATAATAAGTTAGTGATTAATAGTATATTTGATAGGAGGGAGTCTAATTTTAGCTTTTTTCTCATAATAGGTAAAACCAGTCAAAGCCCTAAGGAGGTGTAGAAGCGTGCTCCAAGACCGGTGTCATTTTAGGTAAGTGTGTTACTAAGGCCTATTGTGTGTTGATGTGTAATAAATGCCTTGTATGTTATGCATCCTATGTTCATTATTGTAATTATTTCGTATGTGAATTTGTGGCATGGGTATTATGTGTCTGTGATGAAATATTGTGGTATGTAATGATATGTGTTATGGCCATGTGAGGCATGCATGTGAGGGTCTTAATGTGGTTAGTATGGGAGAAATGATGAAAAAGGAGGATGGGGAAAGAAGTCGACCAAGGGATGTGAGTTAACCTAAGTATTTTAATGATTCATGAATGGAAGGATAAAATGGAGAACTTAGGGTTTTGTGTGAGAGAATATAATTTATGGTTTTGTTTGGGAGTATATAATTTATGGTTTTGGATGGGAGAATCTAATTTATGGTTTTGTATGGGAGGATCTAATGTAGGGTTTGGTATGGAATTACATGGTGTTAGGATTTTTGTATGGTAGTATTAGGGTTTGCATGGTGGTATTAGGGTTTGTATAGTGGTATTAATAGTTTCATTATGGTGTTAATGGTTGTACAATGTTATTAGGGTTTGCATGGTGGTATTAATGGTTGCACGATGGTATTAATGGTTGTATGGTGGTATTAGGGTTTGTATGGTGGAGTTAGGGTTTTGCATGGGAGTTAATGATTGCATGGGATTTAAGGTTTGAATCTAGGATTTGGTGTGGAAGAATCTTTAGGTTTTATATAGTTGGAATCTAGGTTTTATATGGTTTGAGTTTACGTTTTGGTATGGATGAACCTTTGGGTTTTATATGATTTGAATCATTGGTTTTATGTGGATTGAATTTAGGGTTTTGTACGAAGGATTCTTGGGTTTCGAATGGTGGTATTAATATTGTATGGTATTAGGGTTTGTATGGTGGTATTAAAGGTTACATGGTGGTATTAGGGTTTATATGGTGGTATTAATAGTTGCATGGTGGTATTAATGGTTGTATAGTGGCATTAGAGTTTACATGGTGGTATTAGGTTTTATATGGTGGTATTAATGGTTGTATAGCGGTATTAGGGTTTGCATGGTGGTATTAGGGTTTGTGTGGTGGTATTAATAGTTGCATTGTAGTGTTAATGGTTGTACAGTGTTATTAGGGTTTGTATGGTGGCATTAGGGTCTGCATGGTGGTATTAATTGTTGCACGGTGGTATTAAGGGTTGTATGGTGGTATTAGAGTTTGTATGGTGGAGTTAGGGTTTTGCATGGGAGTTAATGATTGCATGGGATTTAAGGTTTGTGTGAAAAGTTTGAGAGGTTGCATGGGATGTGTAAAGCTTGCATGGGAGTGAAATTTACGTATGAAAGGTTGATTTGGGATATAAGGAAGGTAATGTAAGTGTCATTTGGGTGGTTGAACACTTTGGATGATAAATAGTACATGGAGATTGTATAAGGGTCCATAGGAGATCGAACTAGGGTTTGTGTGGACAATTAGGGTTTGTTGTGGTTGGTTATAATTTTTATGGTATTATGTGTGTATTTGGTGATTAATGTGTAATTATGAATATGGAATCTATGATTTGTGATGTGTGAAGTATGAAGGGAATGATTTATGCATGTCTAGGGTGAACGCTTTTGAATAATATACTTAAGACACTAATAATTTAAAGTGGAAGATTATTGAGCCGGGTCTAGACTGATCCACCGGTCAAAAACAGTGGTTAGGGTTTTTACCCTATAAGTGACCGATCCACCGGCGAATAATAGTAGTGTGGACTTTGTCCTGCAGGTGACCGACCCACTGACAATAATAGTGGGGTGACTCAAGCTCAATAAACACAAAATAGAGTTTGCTAAGTCTTAAAATATACTAATTACTTACAGTGGAACACCATGTGAGCAGGAACCAGACCAATCCACTAGTGAGGAATAGTGGTGTGGACTATTATCCCGCAAGTGACCGACCCACCGGCAATAATAGTGGGGTGTTCCTGTACTTAGATGGATTTGATAAAAGACATTGTGTGTATCGACTTCTAATCAAAGATTAATTAAATAATTAATCTAGAATAAGTGTGTACTTTATGTGCGGCCTTGATCATTTATAAGTGGTATAATTTTTTCATGACCTTATGTACTATATGTGTGGGTTTGAAAGTGTAAGTTGAGTATTGTTTTGTATGATTCTATGTGCTTATGTATTAGCCTTAGTGCTCGGTTACCTTACTCAGTACATAGCATACCGATCACCCTTTTCATAGGTGCTACTCATTCCCATGAGCAGTATGCCCTTCTGACTTTGTGTAGGTGGGTGTGAAATCAGTCGAGGTTGAGTGTTGAGCTAGGGTGTGGGCTCAAAGTTCAAGAGTGTCGTGGCTGTTTTTACTCTTCTTGTTATTTTATTTCGCTTTTATTAATCCTCTTTGTATTGGAGTTATCTTTTGTGATTTATTACTTTGTGTTCAGTATTTGAGACATACCTTTTTACAATTGTACAATTATATCTCGTTATGATTATTAATTATAGTTCTTTACGTGTACTTTGATTTCTAAGTTATTATCTCTTGAATTCATTTTATGAAACCTTGGTTTAGGTTTTATATTAATCTTCTAGCCTTAGCACTTGGTACTAAAACGGTCGGAGAAAACCAGTTTGGTACTAAGTGTGGCGGTGACATTCCCATTATTCATGGGTTTTAAATTAAGTATTTTAATTACTTCCGCTTTAAAAAAATAGTGAATTTTGGGGTGTTACATACTATTATAAGTTCAAATATTTTTAGTTACATTGTGATATATGGTGTGGTGATATGTGAGTATGATTAGTGTTATTTTAAATTAATCTCTATTATATGCCCCAAGGCCATAAATTTCTTTTGCCTATGCTATGATTTAGTTGCCATCATAAATGCTAACGTGTTCTTTAAATTCATTATGCATGAATTACATAGAAATTTTAAAATGTTAGAAATGCATGATAAGCTTTTTTTTGTAAGTAAGGTAATTTTATTACTTCCAAAGGGCAATATTATGAGAACATGCATAAATTACAAGAATATAGTTCATCTATTAAATAGATAGTTACTAAATAAAACATAGATCATCTATCCATGGTATCAACATAATTTATGAGTTTACTATTAGATTTACAAGATTGGAAATGGTTAATTTTTGTTACAAGGTCTATTTTTATTTGTCTTCTCACTTTAGTAGTTTTTTTATGCTCATATAAGAAGATTCTTTTTATTTGTTTCTTTCTACGTGTGGTATACTATTGCATATAACTAATTTCTAACCATGTTCTTTCTCATTACATGTCCTTACCTCCAATTATTGCTTAGTGCACCACTATCCCAAATCTACCATGTCTGGGTTACATCTTACCTTGTGCAATTAGGCTAACCATATATTTCTTGTATTTTAGAATTTAGAAAAAAAGGGCTTGAAAGAGTCTCAACCTATTCTTGGCATAACACACAAGTGTCTTCTATTTACAATCCATAGCTTCAAAGTTAATCCTATATTTATAGCCTTTCTTGAATTGGTGAACAAAAGATAAAATGGTGTCTTGGCAATGAGAAATTTGTTCATATAATAGTTCTAAAAGGTACAAGAATACTTTATGGTCTGATTTGATACTATGAGATGGAAATTAAGTTTTACCCTCGATGAATAATTTTTTTCCTAAGTTCCAAGAAGGAATAACCCATTTAACATTCCCATTAGACCCGAGATATTATTAAGTATTCATGATGTAGTAGGTTTAATATGACCTAACCATAATTTTTCTCCTTTAAAGTAGTAGGAATGCACCCATTTGCCCCATATTAGGTCCTTCTTTTCTATTAGGTGCCACAATATTCTATTCATTAGAGATTTATTCCACCATAATAAGTTATTAATATCCAAACCACTTTCTCTCTTAGTTTTTCAAATGGAATCCCAATAGACAAGAGCCGGTTTGGATAAAGTAGAAGTACCAGACCAAAGAAAGTTCCTACAAAGGGAATTAATATATAATCTGATCTAGTGAGTGATAAGAAAAATCATTCTCTAATAGGTTTAAAAGCTCAAAACACTAATTGAATCAATTTTAATCTGACTTCATAGCTTAGTAATAAGACCTTCTAAGATCTTATTCTAGTGGTGTTCTTTTATATCAAGGGTCTATAATGAGAAAGAGATAAATATTTTCCATCTAATGGGAATTCAAGGTACTTGAAAGTGCAATAACCTTAGAAGATATGCAAGATAGAATTGAGTTCCTCTTTGAGTTGGTGTATACAAGAGCTTCCACTATAGATGTTACTATTTGCTGCATTCATGGAGAGGCTAGATGTTAAAGAGAAATGTTGGAAAATCTTAATAATTTCTAGGAAATAAGAGGAATTAACTTTGTAAAAGAAAAGCAGGACATCTACAAACATTAGGTCAACTAACTTGGTCTTTTCGCATTTGGGGTGAGGGGAGACTATTGGGCTAGGCCAAAGGCTCCATAAGGCTATGTTCAAGTATTCTATTAACAAGATAAAACCGTAAGGTGATAGAGGATCAACCTTCCTTAAACCTTTTTTAGATTTAAAAGGTATATTTAAGGTGTTATTAAACTTGATAAGGTAACTTGTTGTTGAGTAATCTTGATAAAACATGTGGGAATGTTAAGGGTTAATAACATCTTTTCTAGATAATCCCAATTTAGAGAATCATAAGCTTTCTTCATATCAATTTTGAGTATGATCTTGGGAGAAAGGTTCTTTTAGTTGCATCCTTTAATTAATTCAGTAACTAGGAGGATATTATCCCTAATGGCTTGACCTTTAATAAATGTTGATTTGGTTACACTAATCAAATGAAGTAAAATGTAATATAGTCTATGAGTAGTAATAGTGGTTATAATCTTGTATAGTGTGTTGCAACAAGTAGTGGGCTTGTATTCACATGGTCTCATAGAAATTGGTATTTTATGAACCAAGTTAAGAGTAGTGGTATTAAGACTTTTGGGTATAAGTCTAGTGATGAAGAGTTTAATTAATGCAGCATGAAAGTCAAATCATAACAAGTGCCATCAATGCTCGAAAAAGTGAGTGCTATAACTATCAAGCCCTAGTGCTCTACCAGATGATAAAGAAAGATTCCTTCTTGTTTGTATGTGTATTACCTTGATGCTGAGTTTTCTCCCCTTCATCATTGCATAAAAATAATTGCTATTACCATCTCTAAGGCTTAATCACTATGCTCTTGCATTTTTTTTATGGTAGAATATTTCTTTATACTTTCAAAGGTGGTTATATATGTGTATTAAATCATTCCCCTACACTTGAAGGTTTTGATTTAATGGCTAAAATGCCAATTTTATTGAGATACCATCAAGTACTTTCTTAGCCCATGAGATCTATTTGTGGCTTTTAGTTTTTTTCTAGGAATAGGAGTAGATCGTTATTCTTGAATGATAGAAAGGAAATCCTCATCTTTATCCCATATATTATAGAAGAAAAAGGTTATTGTACCTTAATATATTTCAAGTTTGGTAGTAATAATGACATAAGAGTGATTTGAGATAAGTAGGGGTGAAAATATGTAAGGGAGCCTTAAAAAACAATCATCTAAAGGGGATTGCAAATTGTTTGATCTAATTTACACTAAATTATATCCATACCAACCATTTTATTTGGCCATGTATAGAAGAACATTATATAACTTATATTTTTCAATTGAAGAGTATTATGGCAAAAAAAAAATCTACATCTTAAGCATGGATAAGCCCTAAATATTTTCTCCTCTACTAGCCACAACATTAAAATACCCTAGGATAATCCAAGGATGAAATTTCCTTTGTGTGATAGTTAGCCAATACCATATATCTCTTCTAGAAAGTCCATCATTGAAATCATATATAACAATAGCATAGAACTTGGTAGCATTATCAATTTAGCATACCTTACTCATTGTCCCTAAGCATGAGAAGCCATCCATTATACTTTCCATTTAGTTAGATTCCAACCTACCCATATATATATATATATATATATATATATATATATATATATATATATATATTATAGTGATATAATAGTGGAGGCAATTCCAATGGTCCATAAGTCCTTTTGAGACTCTATTCATATTCATAGCCGTTTCTCTTATCTCTACTATACCAATAATAGACAAATTATTATCTTTACACTAGTTCTTTATTTATGTTTTTTAGGGGGGTCATGCTTCCCCATAATATTCTAACATTCAACTTTCATTAGAGTTGGATGTGGAAATTAGTTAAGAAATAAACTCACTTAAACCCATCTCTAACTTATATTAGCCTCAAGCTATGTTCATTATTTTAGCTTAGTTCCAATTGTTCCATACCATCTACTAGTTCAATAGGGTGTTTAAGTGCATTACCTTTTGATCTTGTAATTTTGGGAGCACCCACTACTATATTAAAGTTGGTTTTCTATTGTTAGGATTAAGTGGTCATTTCTTGTATATTAACAAGATCTAGTGTAAAGGGAGGGACACTAGAAGAACTTAGTTGAGGTATTGAAACATCAAAAGCATGATGCACATATACTACATGAGGAGCTTGCCTATTATCCTTTACCATAACCTATTATTTTTTCTATTGATGAACCATACTAGTGTAGGTAGAGAATTTGTCACTAAGATTGCCACTCGTTGAAATAATGGGTACACTTTAGGGTTCCATTAATTGTAATACCCCATATAAAATCCTTAAAAATATGTTTAAAATTATATTGATATAATAAATAAATTAGTTTTGGCATTGGAATTGGCTTCAAATTTTCATAAAAATATAAATTTTAGGCATATCGATACACAGATTTACCTAACCAATCAACTGGTATGCTTAGAGATTAACAATTGTATTCTTTATAAAACAATTGACTGGTTTGATAAAACCAATTGACTGTTTATCCTAATATTTTAAATCTGTTTCTAATTTTGATTTGAATCCCTTTATAATGTTTATAAAAACTTCTAATTAAAGTCTATTTGTGCTAATAAGCATATTTTGGTGATTTAGAATTATTTACACATTATTTATATCATGATATAATTTTATTTAGTTAAAATTTTTCAAAAAGCACTTTTGGGATATACCTTACCTTCTCTCTTCTCCCTCACATATTCCTCTCTCTTTTAGCAATTGGAATGCATGGTTAACTTCATGCATCCAAGCCCTAACTCACCAACCTATTAATATCTCCCTTCCTTGCTGCACTCAACCTCCATCACTCCATTATATGTTTTCCTTACACTTTTTTGCGCACACTCAACCTAAGTCAAACTTTAATCGCTCCCACTCTTATCTATTGACCCACACTCTTTTATACACTCCATCCCTGATTTATTTTCACTTCTTATATTCTATTCGTACTCTATTCTTCCTTTCCCTTAGCAAAATTTGCTAAGTGTTGAGCATACTCCATTTTCCTCTCTTCTAAGAAAATAGACACTTGCTTTAGCTTCCTTCCTTATTTGGTCAAGCATTGTCTCCCTTTTCTTCTTCTAACCTTAACTTTAATTATCCATGGTTTCTATTAAGAAAGGAAGGTTTAATGTTTGAGAAAGGTTTAAGATTTCCACTTCATTTCCTTGGTATTCTATTATTGAGAAAAGGTTGGGTTGTGTTTTGTTCTTCTTTTTCTTCTTTATATTCTTCCTTAATTTTAATGGAGATTTGAAAGGAAATTTTCATGGTTTTGACTTTGATTCTCTTAAGAATTATGGTCTTGCTAGATAGCCATAAAGTAAGAGTTTTGTAATAGAGGAATTGCTTCAAGGTAAGGTATTCTTATCTTTAAAATAAATGAGGTTATGTTTCTCATTGAGGTTCCATATTATTGGTGTATTTTGTGTACACATTATCTAATTATATTCCAGAATTTGAGCATGTGGTAGAATTTCTTCCTAAAGTTAAGTAATGTTGGGTTTCTATGATTATATGCATGAATTGGAAATTTGAGCATGATTCATTTAAATGCCTACATTATCATGTATCCATGTTATTCTATGTGTGCAATATGCCTTTTGTATTTTTGATGACATATAAGCATGTTAAGATTAATATGGTAAAGTTTGGTTAATTTTTAACGTGTGCATCGCAAGTTTGGGTGATATTTTACCCATATTAGTCAATCAATTCATAAAACTATCAACATGTTGTGTTAATTATCACACGATTTGGAAATTTGATAAGATGATTGTGAGACCAGTCTATTAGTTCAATAACTTTGTCAATTGGTTTCTATGAATATTCAATCCATTCACCAAACCCAAAAACTATTGACCTTGTAACCAAAGTGGTATAGTCTTTATATAGACCCATCAAAATATTGGACTAAACTCATTGATTATTTTCTTATGAACAGTTAATCAGTGAGACCAACTAGTTGACTGGTTCACTGATGTTATTTTGGTTTACTTTTGGTACGAGTAAATCAGCCAATTGGTCCTATGGAGCAATCGATTGGTTTGGTTGTATGCCACCTAGTTCAGTTATCAATTGTTGATACTTTTTTTAGGCCTTTTGTGTTAATATCTATATGTAATTATAAGAATTAAATAATGATTTCAACCATGATTATCCTAAAATGAATAGGAATCACAATAATGATAAAAGGATATAAATTGGTTAAGTTTGATGCCATCTCTAAACACTCAATCAGTGACTTTTATTCCTTGTGATGTGTTTGGCATTGTTACGTAGAAACACCCAATTTTGGTTAATAATGGAATTTAATCATGTTTGGTGTTATCACTTGGAACCGCCTAATTGGTGGCTTTTATGCCTGTGATGTATTTGGTGTTATTACTTTGAAACACCTAAATAGATTTTTATGGACTTTACATATGATTTGTCATATCACTTAGAAATGTACGATGATGGAATAAGATGTCGTTCAAGCCTCTCTCTTTTCTTTTTTCTTTTGACTCTTAGGGTAGCTAACTAGGAGTTAGTGGGTGGGACCTCTTGTGGTTTATATTTTTCACTCAATACCTATTTCCTTATCTATTGGGATGTAGTCGGTAGTAAATATGTGCATATCTTTGAGATATAGGATGAAATTATGGCAAGCTGGCATGGCATCAATGTTCAGTACAAGTGGGTGAGGTATCCTCTATGTAAGCCCCCTAGAACTTTGCATTTTCCATTTCTAAGGTGGCCATGGTATCCCAACTTTTTTATCCCTCACAGCGGAGGCATTCAATGTTTGGTTGGTGAGGTTCCTAGTACAACACCTTTGATGTACTTCAACCATACGTGGTATCTTTGAAGAAAAGCCTATTTGATGTATCTTATCCCCGTGTGGTGGGTTTGGTATCTCATTTTATGTATTTGCTAACGTGAATTTGATTCATGGTGGAGAACCGGGTGTGGTAAAATGTACAATCTTAATGATTGGAAATTAGGTGATAGCTAAAGGAAGAAGTACAATATGGTTTACGTTGTGTGGATTTTGTTACATTTCTCATATTAACTATGCTTTCATGATTTCCATGTTAGCATGCCTTGTTGTATTACTACAATGAGCCTAAGTGTTGATTTATATTAGTATGTTTATCACCATACTATTATGTGAATCCGATGTGCTGTATGATCTTTGCTATGTTTTAGGAATATATTTTACTAGTACTTCACTACATTGATATTACACTTATGTGGCCACTGTGATAATCTAGCTTCTAGTCTGGGTAGTAGAGGATAATTTGTAAGGGTACAACTCTTAGTTAGAGTATGTTGAGGGTGATATTATGGGCTAGTAATCGACCATTACTTAGGGTTAGATATTTATGTATTTTTTTTATAAGTTATGCTAACCAACTAGAGGTGTTTTTCCTATTGTGTTGGGAATGTTTTGTTCTTTTGGTTATTTAAACTCTTAGCTTTGATCCCTTGTATTTAGATTTGTAAACTCTTATACTCTTTCTATCTATATTATTGTTCTTGATTATATCATCTTGTACTATTGTATTAATATTATGATCATGCATCTTTTTGTTTATTTTTCCATTTTGTCTTACATCAGATATGGACTAGGTGATGATCACACCTCTCTTATGGTTGATGTGGCAGTAATATTCCCTGGTTTTGCTTTTAAAAGTCTTGTGCAATGTCTTCAAAATAAAATTTCTAGTTTATAAATAGGGGTATTACAAGTTGATATTAGATCTTATAGTTTTAAATCCTAATATTGTTTTTAAAAAAATAAATTCTTCAATTTTATCTAAACTTATATAATCTAGTTTATCCTATGAGTGAGCATTGGTTTGCCTTGGGAGTTGGCCTCAATTTCTAAGATAAGACTAACATCTGGTCTTATTTATAATGTGCTACCTCCATGTGTACTAATTGTGTAGCTAGTAGTCAATATTTTTCTAACACGATTTAGTACTCTAGGAAATCAATGGCTGCGAATTGACTTCTCAAGCTTTTATGGAGATGGTTGGAGCCTTCATGGAGCTTCAAATATAGCATGAGGAAACCACATAGACATTGCTACCACCTCTTTTTTCGGTGTTAACACTAGAGGATTGGCTTCTCAAGGTTGATCTTTATTGCTCTTTGGTCTTTGAGGTTTGGGAGGACAAAGATGTGTTGGAGCATTGGTTAAGGGATTTCGAGAAAATATTTATGGCTAATGGTTGCTTAAAGAGTAGACATGTGGATATTTTGGTATTCCACTTGTGGGGCCATGTTGATGAATGGTGAAGAGGTCAGTAGTTGAGAAGAGCCATTACATATAAGAGGGAGACCTTGAAGGTGATGATAAGGTTATGATTCTGCCATATTTGCCTAAGGATAGCAAAGTATGATAAATTTATGGCATTATATCAGAGTACGTTTATAGTAGAGGAATAGTATAAACACTATTTGCATTTAGTCCACTTTGCTCTAGAGGTTGGTGCTAATGAGAGGATGAAGGTTTTCCAATTTTAGTTAGGGTTGGGTCTACGACTATAGGAGATGCTGGGTGGGACTCATGCATAGGATCTACAGGCCATGTATCATTATGTCTTAGAGGCATTAGTAATTACCTAGACCCATAGTGTCTAATCAGGGGCCATGGGGAGATTTAAAGACGATCAGCACAAAGGGGAGAGAAGAGGTTTTAGGCCTCAACTAGTCACCAATTAGGGACGGTACCCTACTATGGAGGAGAGTTGATTCAGTCGGTTGTGAGTCATTTCATTTATTGGTGGATCTAGGGAAGGATTATCTAAGTAGTTAGTTTAGTGCCACTATTGCAGTTGGATGGGGCACCATCGGATCAAGTGTCTTACCATTAGGGGTAATGCCTTGTAAGGCAGGCACACTTATAGGGTATAGTGGCATAAATGCTGCTAATTTATAAAGCTTGGCTGATAGATAGTGGAGCTAGAAGAATTGCTCCACAATAGAAGGTGCAGAGGCCCTGCGCTTTTTAGTAAGGTCATGGTTCAGGTAGTGTTATAGGACCACCTCTAGGTAGGTTCCTAAATGTGGTGAGTCAGTGAAAGGCTGACAAGTAGGTAGATGTCTTCATGGGTACATCCATGGCTTCTTCCTTTTTTACTTACATGTTATTTGACTCGGGTGCTTCACACTCCTTTTTCTTCTACTTTTGTAGCTAAGACAACTATGATTCTTTATAATAGAATGGATACTTCTGTTGCACTCTTATCTAAGGATAGACTTCCATATACTAGGCTATATAAAGATATGGCCTTAATCAATAGTAGGATCGAGCTTTCGCTAAACATCGTAGATCTTGAACGTTGTAACTTTGATGTAATCCTTGGGATGGATTTGCTTATAGGATATCGAGTTATGATTGATTATGCATGGAAACATGTGCGTTTTAAGGGACCAAAGGGTGTTAGGTTCTTTTACCATAGATGCAAGCCTAGGCCCTCAGTGAAGATGGTTTCCTTAGTTGTGCTTGGTATGTTAGTATAAAATGGGTATCCTCTCTTCTTATGTAGTGCTTAGGATATAGATGTCAAGGAGCAATTGATTGAGGATATCTTAATGGTATGAGAGTTTTCAGACATGTTTCCTGATGAGGTCCTAGGTATGCCACTGGTACATGAATTAGACTTTGTGATAGAACTTCTACTAGGGCCATAACCTAAGTTGAAGGTGCCCTATCACATGGTACCATTGAGATGGAAAAGGTACACACTTATTTGGAGGATTTATTGGAGAAGGGGTACATTCAATCGAGTGTATTGCCTTTGGGAGCACTAGTCCATTTTGTGAGGAAGAAGGATGGTGGGTTGAGACTATACATTAGTTACTGAGGATCAAACCAAGTTGTAGTGAAGAAATTTTATCCTTTACCTCGAATCAATGACTTATTTATCTGGTTGTGTGGGCTCATAGTGTTTTTGAAGATAGATTTTAGATTAGGGTATCATTAGTTGAGGATGAAGAAGGCATACTGAATATGGCTTTTAGGATGAGGTATGGCCATTATGAGTTCACCATGATGTCCTTTAGACTTAGGAATACGTAATTGGTGTTCATGGATCTCATGAACCATATCTTCTAGTAGCACCTTGATCAGTTCGTTGTGGTCTTCACCGATGAAATCTTGATTTACTTTAGGACTCATGAGGAACATGATGAACACCTTAGGAAGGTTATGGAGTTGTTAAAGTCCCATTAGCTTTATGATAAACTCTCAAAGTGTGAGTTTTGGTTGGATAAGGTGCCTTTCCTTGGTCATGTCATCTCAAAGGAGGAGTGTTGGTAGATCCTTCAAAGATTAGAGTGATATTAGATTAATTAGCACCGATGAGCGTTAGGGAAAAACACATTTTTCTAGGCTTAACAGGCTATAACAAACAATTAGTCTAGCATTTTTCTTGGATCGCATGTCCTTTAACTTTCTTATTGAAAAAGATGGAACTCTTTCACTTAGAGGATAAGTTCATAAATTCTTTTTTGGAGCTCAAGAGGAGATTGACTTCAACTTCATTTCTTACCTTACCATCGGGTATGGAGGGATTTAAGGTGTATAGCGATGCATTCAAGTTTGACCTTAGGTATGTGTTGATGCAACATGTGAGGGTAGTGGCATATGCTTCACTCTATTTGAAGAAGCATGAATAGAACTATCCAACACATGACCTTGAACTAGCTATGGCGGTTTTTGCCTTGAAAATATAGAGGCATTACTTGTATGGAGTGTAGTGTAAGTTCTATTTGGATATAATAGCTTAAAGTACATCTTTACTCAATGTGAGCTGAACATCCCCAATCTTAACCATTTGGGTGTATGGAGTGTAGTGTAAGTTCTATATGGATATAATAGCTTAAAGTACATCTTTACTCAATATTTTAACCTAACCCTAAACCTTGATGATTGATAAATTAATTTCACTTTAATTCCTTAATAAAAATTTAAACCTAAAACTAAAGGTAACCCTAAATTCTTTCTTAGTTTTCTGTTTTTCTTTCTCCTTTCTTTCTTTGCTTTTTCCCTTTTTTTTCTTCTTTCTTTCCCTTCATCCCCATCCCAATCTACTACTTCCCTCCTCCCTCTTTGACCCATGCAACCTACTCACCAAATGATCTCTTCTTTCCCTTCTTAACCCCTGTAGTGCTCTCCCTACACCTACCTTCTGCCCTGTACCACAAGATGGCATGCATTATTCCTTTCCTCCTTAGCTCGCATGAAAATGCCAAACATCCCCAATCTTAACCATTTGGGTGTTCCTCCAACTCACATGTCATAACCCACCATCTACCATAAATACCCCATATCCTTTCTTATTTATTTTTCTTTAAACCTACACAACTCCACCATACCCTATACTTCTCCCCTCAACCCTTTTTTGTTTCATTCATTACCCATCCACCATTTTCGTCCCTTGAACCTATGTACAATCCTTATCTCTTCACGTTGTACAGTAGCTAAAGTTTGAGCATTTGACATTTTGAGCCTTAGCTACATGAAATGCTCATGTAAATAACCCCTTAAATTTCCTATAACCTCACACTATAGTTAGCCTAAACACACCACCATCTTATGGTGCAACTACATCATAACCACACAACCTTCCTAATGTGTACCCTTCACATTACCACCACCCCTAGCATGAGGAACTCATGTAACCCCTCCCTTAGTAGTGTGAGTCTTTCATTCTACGTCCCCTCTTTTTGTGCCAATTTCTACCGCAGCTAACTCAAGCCCTGCACAACTTGGTTAGCTTCAATTTTCTCTGTTTTCCATCCACTTTTCCTTTTTTTTTCTAGATTTACAATGATTTATTATCCTTAATTTTTAGGTTAATTTTGGATGGTATTAAAGGAGTCTTATGTTATACATGCTTAAAGATTGGATATGCTTTTAGTAAATATACCTGTAATAGTTAGAGTTTTTGTATAAAATTTGTAAATTTGTATGCAAACTCATGGTTGATATTATTATGATAATGATTTCATGTTTATAATGTTGTTTTATGATGATGCGGTATCAAATATATAGAAAGTGATACTATAAGAAGAGCATGAGCTTACATGTTGTTATTACAATAAATGTTGTTTTAACACTGTTAGTGTGTTAGTATAACCTATGGTATTTAATGTGGTTTGACTAGGTATGGAAAGTGGATTAAGATTGTGTTTAAGTGGTGTCTTGATGTTATATACTAGAATTTGAAAATTATTCATATTGAGATTTGTATGGTTTTTGAAAAATTGTGGCCATTTTGGTCTTACCTTTAGAGAGTGCTTAATTAGATTGGTATAGGGAACGATTATCCAAATATCTCAATCTCTTTGGACTCTTATTCAACTATTTTAATTATACATATTCCTTTATCTCTCTAATTTGTTTATTGTATTTGTATCATGGTGGAACCAAGTGCTTTTCACACCTAATTCATAGGATCGAGGTTACTTTTGCCTTACACCCGACATAGACTAGGTATAGGGAGTGCCTCTTATATGTTAGATGTGGTGTAACACCCCTACATTTTATGTTTTGACTTCCATAATTAACTCTTTAAAAAAAATTGAAGTCCTACAAATGTTGGTGTTAGAGATGATATCAAAGATTTTGATTGTTGAGAATTATGCTCTAGTTAGAGACTCAGCTTTGATGATTCTAAATGTTTTAAAATTTTCTAGATTGTTTTAAAAATATTTAGATTAACCTTGTGAGGAATTGGGAAATGGGTAGCTTAAGCAATTCTTATCAGTGTTGGTGAGTTTTATGTGCTTATTAAGTTAGGGTTTTCCTTCTATAATTTCAATATGATTGTTCAAGAAGATTTATTTGTGTGTATTACTCTTATAATGAATCGTGATGAGCTAGTGCAACTACTGACAAGGTTATTGCTTGGGATTTGGGATCCCTTTACACCTTTAACGGGAGTTGTATAGAGGTTATGGGAATGAATTTGAGGATGTACCACCTCTCCACCTAACTACTGGGAGTTGAATAAGATGACAAGTTTGGTTTCACAAAGTGAATATTTGGTGATTATAGAAGATCCCTTGTGCGCTTGCATTGTAGGGGAATTGATGATGTGATGATGAAATTTCAGTGGGTTATTTTAAGATGTAGTTTGTTAGAGAATAGTCTATCCTTCATTTCCACAAAAATGTTGAGTAGGAGATGTTTGCATCCAAGAGTACCCACCTTGGGTGCACATGCAATATCAATTATTTAACCATGAAACCAAGGAGTCAATCATAGAGTATAATTAAATAAGCTGTTAACTCAACAAGGATAAGATTGTTAAGGAGAAAAATGCATCCCTCTAGTTGTCTTTAGATCGTGATGCATTGAGCCAAGAATACTTTAACCATCCCCTTCTTCTTTTTACATTTGTAATGCATATGGACTTATCGTTTACCCCGTTTTGAGCTTTAGCTTGGGCGCACTTTGAATTAGGGTTTCTTATTTGAGGTTTTATTGTGCTTTAAGTTATATTTTGCATCTTTTCCTTATCCACTTTTTTCTCAGTTATTATTTTCTTCATAGCTTTTTAAAAGTTTTTACCTCATTAGAGACCTTGATCCCTTATAGTGTTTGCCTTGTAATCTTAGAAACCACCTCTAGTTTTGTACACACCACCTTTACCCTTACCAAACTTTACATCATTGATCTCTTCTCTTATCTTTCTAACCCCTTAATTCTCTATCTCTTTATCCTTTGAAGGAATCTGTTATATATCCATCCTATATGATCAGACCTAATGAGATCAAGTTCAATGATTTGTTTTCCTATAAGGTGATACCCTTGGATATTATTGATGCCAACACATGACATACCAATACAATTTTAGTACCATTGGTGAATAGTCTCTAGAGAACCAATAGAGCAGAGGAGGTGACATAAGAGACAAAGAAGGGCATGTGTGAGACTCATCTTGAGCTCTTTATCACATCTATGTTAGGTTTTGGGGTTCTCCCTCTTTTAAGCGGGTAGTACCCAGTAGAATAGTGTCAACTCCTATATGATTAATCACCGATGTCACCTTTCCTTAAATCCTTTTTTTCTTCATCACCAACCTTAACTTGTTGACTTAGAGAATGAAGTATCTTTTAAAGGGGTAGTGATTTTACCTTAATTTATTAATTCTAAATCTAATCCTAATCTAAATTTTGGGTTATTAATATTTAAACTGACTCTAATCCTGAATTATCGATAAATTAATTTTACCTTAATTTCCTAATAAAAAATTTAAGCCTAATTCTAACCCTAAATTTTTCATTTCTATTTCCCCCCTTTTTCTTTTCTTTTATCCCCTTCCTCCTCGTTCTAATCTACTTCTTCCCTCCTTCCTCTTTAAGTCATGTAACCCAATTCCCCTACATAGTCTCTTATTTCCTTTCCTATCCTTTGCAATGCTCTAATTGCACTTGATATCTACCCTAAAAAATAACCTACACCATTAGAAGGTAGGCCTTGTCCCTCTCCTCCCTAGCTCAACTAAAAATGCCAAACTTTCCCAACCTTACCAATTATCTATTCATCCACGTTTCATGAATCAACCCCTCATCTCCTATATACTCGATTTCCTCTCTTGTTTCATTTTCTTGGAACCCACCCAACTTCTTTAGCCCCCTCTTTCTCCCCTCAAATCTTTTGTGTTTTATTTGTTACATGTATGCCATTTTCATCCATAGAAACCTTTATAAAATACATGTCTCATCATGTTGCGAAGTAGTGATAGTGTAAGTATCTAAAGTTATTGAGCCTTAACTTTGTGAAACACTCATGCAAACCATTCCTAAATTTTCCACAACCTCATGTTGCAACTAGCCTAAACACACCACCATCACCCATTACAACTACCCCAAACACACAACAACCTCACACTACACAACCTCCCCAACATGCACTCTTCACATTATCACAACCCCCAACTTGAGGAGCTCACACACATCCCTTCCTTGGCTATGTGAGTCTATTATGGTACCATCACTATTCTTATGCCAATTTCTATTGTAGCTTGCTCTAGCCTTAAGTGAATTGGTTTAGTTTTGCTCCATTTTACACCCACCTTTCCCTCAACTTTTACTTGGTTGTTTTCTTGTGTTCTAATGATGTATTATATTTGATTCTTAGGTTATTTCTAGGTTATAAAGGATGAGTATTAGGTTATATGTGCTTAGAGACAAGTGATGTTTTTGGTAAGGATAAATATCATAGTTAGGGTTTTTGTATGAAATATGTATAAAAAATCATGGTTGATTTTATGATAATGATACTTTCATGTTGATAAAGTTTTTTTTTTTTTATGGTTATCGGGTATCAAATCTATGGAAAGTGAGCATATGTGAAGAGTATGAGCTTATATGCTATTGTTGTGATAAATATCATTTTGATACTCAAAGTGTGTTAATATGACCTATGGTTTTAATTTTGTTTGAATTGGTATGGAAAGTGGTTAATGATCATGGTTAAGTTTCATCATGATGATATATATTGGAAGTTGGAAATCATTCATAATAGGAGTTTGGGGTTTTTTTTTTTTGTAAAAATGTGGGCACTTCGGGGTTACCCTCAATGAGTGCTTAATGAGATTGATATAGGGTATAATAATTTGGATATCTCTATCTCTCCTGGAAATTCTCTATTTTTATTATACACATTCATTTGTTTCTCTATTTTGTTTATTGTACTGTGGTGGAATCATGCGCTTTTCACACCTAATTCCTAGGAATAAGGTTGATTTTGCCTCACACCCAATAAATACTAGGTATAGGGAGTGTCTCTTCTATGTGTCCTTTCATTTTGTGTTTTTGCTTCTGTAATTAACTATTTAAAATAAAATTTTTAAATCATAAAAATAGGAGTGTTACATATATAATGATCACTATTTTGTTGGGCATGATACTTTAGGAAATATCTCTCCTGTAAGTGTTCTTAATATTTGGTGAGTCTTTTACTTGGTAGGGACCCTAGGGTTCTATGGGGAAAAAGTATGTTAATCTATTGTTGGAGATGAGCCCGACCCTATCTATATATATAAGGGTGTCCTTTGGGGAGCTTTCGTGTTCCATTCTCAAGTCATTTCATGTAGAGGATGGATGAACAACCATCACATAGCTTAATATGATGGATATGGTTTTCCCTCTAGGATGTTGATTATTTTATTTATGTGAATTGATGACTCCTCCAACAATGATTGGTCTAGAACCTTTGGACTAGGATCGTAGATGTCCTTATGCTATGAAAAGAAGCTATGTTAAATATTTTAATTATAATTGTATATATGTTATAAGTGGCATATATTATCTATAAGTTGATGTGTGTTTTTTTAAATTGCTTGTTCTATCTCTAGATATTGGCCTTTCTTACTCGACTCTTTTGGTTGTTAGCGAACCAAGATTCTTTCGGCTAGGATTTATCCCTAGCTCTAGTCTAGGTTAACTCTTATTTTTATTTTTATTTTGTTGAACTTCAAGGTCCTTTTAAGGGGTAATGATATAACGTCCCATTCATCTAAACTCTAACTAAGTCAAATTTTGTTCTAGTTAGAACAAATATACTTACTTTTTACATGTAGTAATCTCTTGAAGGAATAGAAACCGTCATTTTATTTTCAAAACATTTTGTTTGTGATAGCTCATCCTTTCTCATAATTTTGTATTTTTAAGATCTATTGAGTCACTTTTAGCTATTGAAATTATTTTAAATTATTATAATGTATCCATATTTAGATTCCTCTTATTTTTTTTGATCCCCTTAGGCTCTTATAAAAAGTCAAACCAAGTTGTTGACAAAAATTACATTTATTATTCATATAAGCTTTAATCATGTGTTTTGAGCCTTTTAACCCCTTTCTGGGCATTTAAATTTTTATGAAACACTTGAAATCAACTTATTTCAATATTCTTGAACTAAATATGATCCAAAAACATCACATGATTATTCATATCATTTTTGGTTGTTTTCATACACTTTTGGACCATAAAAATTATCAAAATTAACTTTTATTCTTCTAATATTTATTTACTCATGCATGGATCAATCCTATCCTTTTATTTTTTTATTAGTATGGATGAGAAATTCTCATTTATCCCATAAAAATTCACATCTTTCTCATGACCATAAAAGTATCAAGTAACTTTAATTAATAGCCTAATACCACTGAAGTATAGGCAAGTTACTTAGCCCCCTTATTTATTTATTCACATTTTTTTTACATAACATAGAGAAATATCTATATGCACATATACCTTATATATGAACACTTGACACACACTTTATATATATGAACATCACACTCATATACCTATATAGACATTGAATGAGTAGATATTTGCTCGTAAAAGTTTCTTCATTCTTAAAACAAAAATTTAGGCAATCTCATACAATACAATAAAAAAAACATGAAGTTTATATGAAATATTCATCAGTGAATCTAATTATATGTTTAGAATATATAAATCATATCATATGGATATTCTCACTATACATATGAATCTATCCACACACTTAAACATCTTCTCCTTCACATATACATGTACATAACTATATGAGAATAGAGGTATATGGTTATAAAGGTCTAAATTTAAATAAGTTTTATATCACCCTTCAATTATCCTATGTAAAAAATATGAGCAACAAAAAAAAAAAATAATGCACCCAAAGATATATTATAAAATACCTAAATTTACAAAATATTATAACATAATATGTAATCCTATTAATTTTTTCAACTATCTACTCAAAAATTGTATACCTTTATCAATGATTTTATGATAGCCATCGTTTATTAATGCTTCATCAAAACCCATTTTTCTAAAAAGCTGATTTTTACTAGTAATAATAGAATAAACATAAAATAGTAATAATTCTAACAAAGTAGATATGCATACCAAATAAAAAATTCTACTATATATTAATTTAAGAAAATATTTCTCTAAAAACTACCTCTTGACAAGTATTTTTAAAAAGGGTTACTTTCTTTCCGTCAAACGAACCGCAGCTGATCTAACACATGTGAGTTGTATTGGTATTTAACGTCATTATATCACATCATCTATCATAAATTATTAGACTATCGTTACCTAATGATCATATAATGTACACACTATTTTTGCGTAGAACCTTCGTTAGTGCTCCGAAGCTCAGCAATAATTGAATCTTCTATGAGGCTTTAGAGTTCTGGTATGTAACCCACAGCCACTTGTCCCCTCTCCCTTCTTTACGATACCTCGATTCCCATGCATGAAGACACGTACTCGTCAGCCACCCCCCGTCCCTCCGCACTCTGTCAGTCCCCAACTAGCCCTCTCTGCGGGCCATATCGATCTGTAACCAACCCCCGCCATCTTTCCTTCTTTGCCGTCTCACCCTTAATCCAAATTGATTTGCATCATCACCAGCTAGCAAAAGTATTCATCAAAACACAAACAAATAAAAATGGTAAAACTAGCAACTGCAAGAGAGAACAGACTGTACGGTCCGAGGCTGACACGAAACAGATCAGAGTACATGAATGCCGGAATCTATTTATTCTCTGTTGTGGTTCTATTATGCGGATTCTTTGCACAACTCTCAAAGGAACCTAAATCAGGGCTTGTGTTGTTGTTGATAGCTTTTGCATTGATCATCGCCGTTAATTGTCATGATCTATATGCTCATCTTGCTGCGATCGATTGTCGGATGTCGTTGATTGAGTTGGATCCTCAACTTGCTTTTGTTGAGTTTGCCGTCCCTATTGTTCAAGCTCTTGGGTCTTCGCTTCTGTTCCTGGGAATCCTTTTTCTTCTTATCCAGGTAATTATTTGTTTTTATTTTTAGTTTTTTCCAGTTGTTCTGTCATAAATTTATTTAGATCCTGGTGATTAAGCCTGGGTTTGAATCCCTTGCTTTTATCAATTATTATTGGGTTAATAGTTATTGTGGTAAAATATTACGGGGATCTAGTTTAAGTTCGTTTCAAGGGCATGGATTTTGTTATCACAGTAATAATAAGATTATGTGTAGTTTTCAATTCATTATAATCAAACCTACTGGGTAGTTATTCATGGGTAATTGCTCGTTTAGTATAGAGTTAATTGGGACGAAATATTAGCCAATATTTTAATTTTTTTATATATTTCAAAAAATATCAAATTTTAGTTTTAGATTTTAGTTTATTCTAAAATAAATATTTTATTAAAAATATATTTATTATCCCCGTATCCTTGATATAAAATTCTAAAGAGCTATAACATCGTGCGGCCGTATAGGCCACTGTTATGTGACTATGCGAGTGGACGACGACACTCAAACCTAAAATTGCAGCGTCGATTCCAAACATAATATAGATCGAAACGGAAGGCGTGGAGCAGCCAACATTTACCGATAAACATCAATGAACCGAACAGTCTAGCTAGGCATAATAAACCCCTCATTGTATTATTGTATCTTACACGTGTTGTTTTAGGGAAAGATATAAGCATTATTACTTACAGTAACGTATGGTCGTTAAGTTTGTCGGTCTCAGCTTACTGATTGATGTGCCTGGGTCCTAATCATATCAAGTCCTGTAAGCGGAGAACGTGTTATGAATCTTTTCCTGACTGATAGTTTGAGTTACATCCAAAGGATTCTTCGAGGTGTCATGCACTTATGTACATGGCTATAATAGAATTCATTCTCTCATTTCTTTCTCTTCTTGTTTGGTATTTTCCTGTCCTTCTTGAGTAAGTATGCACATTGTTCCCTAGGTTCATTTGTTCCAAATGCTACAATAAGTTGTGCTTGATACTTCATAATTGGTATTAGAACTTTCTTGTTCGCTTGGATATTAAAAAATTTACTCATCAGAAAATAATTTTAGTATTTGAAGGGTAAAAATAAAAATAAAAATGCTTTATTGTTCAACATAGAATATCGGCATTGTTGGATGATGATAGGAAGACCTTGGAAAAGGAGGACGAGAAGAGAAATAAATAAATTTTTGAAAGGCACATAGTACCATATAATTCTTTGCCTCAATGATAAGGTGTTTAGAGAAGTATTCAAGGAAAAAAAATCAATGCTATCTACTTATAAACCTTCCGAATTATAAAATCTTTAACAAAGAGAATCATTTTGAAGCAATGTCTCTTTTCGTTAAGATGCTATTGGGGTGGTTTGTCGAGGATATCATATTGATGGTTTTAACAAGATCATCTTGGATCTTGAAAATAATGAAGTGAAGGTGGAGGATGATGATCAAGAAATTATCTTACTTAATTCTTTGCCAATGGATAGATATGAACACTTTATAGACATGTTGTTGTATGGACATGATGATCAAACCTCGAAGGATGTTGTTACAACATTAACCTTGAAGGATTTAAAGAGATAATAAGTCCAGAAGGATGAAATTGCTAGTAAAGATTTCTTATAAAGAGGCAGATAAAAATAGGAAGAGAAAGGCAACAAAGGAAGCTCTCACTCAATCTTAATTAAAAGCATTCAAAAAAAAATACTTCTACTATAAAACAAAAAAGGACATTTCAAGAAGGAATGTTATAAAAAGGGGGTAGAAAATGGTTATTTGGATTTGCTGTTAGATGAGCATGAGAGTGCAAAAGGAATGATGGTATCGTCAATCAAGATTGATCAATATTGGATTTGGGATATTGATTGCACATTTCATTTCATATGACTATTGATATGTTTAAGCTTATAAATTATTCCAAAGTCATTGTAGAACATTTTCTTATAGGCAATAATAAGGGTTTTTTCTCTAAAACTTATTTTTACACATTTGATTTTATCTAATATAAACGTATTAGTGTTGATCTGGTCTAAACTTATTAGTGCTAATATAATATAATATTATTAATGTTAATCATAAAGATAATAAAAATAAGTATTAATTTTTTATAATATTAAAAAATATAATAATTATTGTATTAATAATTATGATATTCTTAATATTATAAATTATAATAATGACATTATTTATAATTACATTAATAGATATATGACTAATTATAATATTTATATTAATAATAATTATGAAAATAAATATATTAATAATTGTTATAATAATTATATAATTAATTAAAATAATTATATCAATAATATTTATAATAGTTATATTAATATTTATCATAATATTAACAATATTATTAGTATTAATTATTATAACTATAATAATTACATTAATAGTTATAATAATAATAATTAATTCTATAAAAAAATATAATAATTATTATTATTACTATAATTTATCAATGTTTATATCATTTTTGATATTATTAAATTTAATAATATTATTAAATTAATTATTATTAATATTTATATTAATAATAAATAAATATATTATTATGAAATTATTATTATTATTATCATTTATTATGACAATCTAATATGATCTTATTAATGCTAAAGTCTCATTTTATAAGTGCTAATATGATATGATCTGATAAGTTGTAAAAATAAGCTCTAGAGAATAGGATCTAAGGCATGTTCTGTAACCAAAATTGTTAGGGTTCAAATTTGCACAATTACAATAGCTATGTTTGAACTAAACAATGCCAAGCATGTCCCTAATTCCTCTTCTATATGATTGATTTTTGTAGAAACCTTAGATGGTGAAGATTATCTCCTTAAAGTTCAATTATGAACGCTTAAAATTTGTAAGGGTGCATTAGTACTAAAGAAGGGAAGAACTCTCCATGTTTAATAACATAGTAAGCCTGTATGTGTTGGTATTATAGAGAATACTAGATTAAATCCATTAAGTAGTGCAATGTTATGGCATTGTAGACTTAAGAATGCCATTAAGAAATGCTTGAAAGTAATGATTTAGAAAGGTTTTCTTGGTACAAAAAAAAATGCAAGAAATTGAATTTTGTGGTCAATGTGGCTAAGGAGAGTCACATGTAGAATGAAATCCGACTTGAGTATTCATAAGTTAAGAGGAATCCTTGATTATGTTCATCCAGACCTCTAAAGTCTAGCAATAACAACATTAAGAGGTGGAGCTCAATACTTCATGATATTCATTGAAGATTATTCCAAGTCGGTATCGATTTATTTCCCTAAAAGAAAAATAAGGCACTACAATGCTTAAAAACTATAAGGTTATGGTATAAACTCAATTAAATGAAAGTATTATGAAGTTAAGGATTGACAGTGGATGAGAATTCTATAACGATGAGTTTGATGCATTTTATAAAAGTTAAGCTATAATTAGACATTTAACTCTAAAATGGACTCCTCAACAGAATAATCTAATAGAAAGGATGAACTTGAACATAATTGAGAGTGTTACATTCATGTTGTTTAACTTAGGTTTACATAGGATGAAGCTATAAAGAATCATGTGTATCTCATCAAGTGGTTTCCACTCTTAGTGGTTGATCTTGAAAAATCTTATGAAAGGTAGAATGGGAAGGCATGAGACTATAAACACTTGAGAGTATTTGGAAATATATATTATGCTCATAAGAAGGAGGGTAAGTTAGATCTAAGGCGATAAATTGTGTTCTACTTGGTTATATTAGTGAAGTAAAAGGCTATAAATGAATAACACTTGAATATGTAAATACTATAATTGTTGCGAGTAGGGATGTTAAGTTTAGAGAATCAAAGATGCAAAGAGTTTTATATGCATTCTCAAGGAGGAACAATAGTAAACAAGGTGTAAAATTTTTATCTATAGTTAGAGAAAAATGGTCAATAAAGTTAAGATTTGAAAAAATAGGTGACAACTATGATATTGAAGATGATATGATTTGATAGGATATGTATCAACTACCAGGAGATAAAGAAAGGAGATTCATTAAGCCTTCCAATAGGTTTATACATGTAAAACTTATTGTAGATGCTTCGAATGACATAAATATTGTTGAAAAAGACCTTGTGAATTTTAAATAAGTTATTTCAAGAGTTTCTAAATGGTTTAAAGCCAAGGAGAAAGAAATAGAGTCATTCAAAAATAGTAGGACCTAGGAATTATATGAACAAGAAGTTGATAGGCTGTAAGTGGGTGTTTAAACTAAAGGAGGGGATTGAAGTAGAAGTATAGCTTAGATATAAGGTTAGGCTAATCCCTCAAGGTCTCCCTGCAAAAGAGGGTAAATTATAAACAAATCTTTCACCATTACTAAACACACTTTAATAAGGGTCCTATTAACTTTAGTGGTTATTGATACTTTATAGCTTGAGTAATTGATGTGAAAACTACTTTCATACATGAAGAAGTTAAGGAATGGATTCTAATAAAGCAACCACCATATTTTTCTATGCAAGGAAAGGAGGGCTAACTATGCCTATTGAAAAGATCATTGTATGGATTAAAATATTTCCCAAGAGAGGTTTAACTGGTATATTAGGAAGGATAGTTTCAAAATACATAATTTTGGACCTTGATTGTATGTTCAACAAGAAAAAGGAAAGGAGGATGTATTTTTGTTGTTATATGTTGATGATATGCTCCTAAAAAGGAAAAATATGGCTTGGATAAACATTATTAAAGGTAAACTAAATAGAGAATTTTACATGAAAGATATGGGGGTGTAAAAAAGTTATTAAGCATTAAAATTCTCAGAAATAGAAAGATAAGGTTGCTATTGCTATCTTAGAGAAGTTTGTTGTTTCTAACTTGAGGTTCCTACATGAACAAGCTCTTGTAGAAGTTTTATTTATTAGATTTTAGAAAAATTATTATTATAATAAGATCTCAATTCAAGTTTTAAAAACTCATTATCCCATTTCTAAGGAGGATTTGACATACATGAAGAAGGTTCCCTACCATAGTATGATTTATAATATGCTTGAATTAGTCAATGCTATTTGTGGTCAAAATTTGGGAGGGGAACATTATAAAGCAACGAAGTGGATACTGAGATATTTATGAGACACTAGAGAGGTTGTTTTAGTTTATGGAATGATAGGTCAAGACCAAGTAAGGATTTAAGGGTTTTGTGATAAGGATAAATACACAAGAAGGTTAGGTTTTGTGTTCCAACTCGTAGGTTGTAAAACCATTTTAAAGGAAATTGTCAATAATTAAAGCCAATTATGTTTCATTTATAGAAGCCATTAAATAAGCAATGTGATAGAAAGGTCATATCCATGAGTTTGAATTGTGAAGTTTTGTGGTGGTATGGGATGATAACCAATGTTCCATTTTTCTTAACCAAAGTCCAAAGTATCACATGAGGATTAAGAACCTTGATGTGAGGCTTAATTTCATAAGGAAAATACTCAATGGGAAAAAGTTGAGGCTACATAATGAAAGGATAAAAGAGAATGAAATAGGTATGTTGACAAAACCATTGTGTTAAGCTAAAACTATCTAGAGATTTCGAATGCATGGAAAATGTGGCTAAATGTGGAGTTTTTTTTAGTTATATGTGTTTTCATATTGTATTGCATCTTACACAATTTGTTTTAGGGAAGGATAGAAGGCATCATTACTTATGATAACATGTGGTAATTAAGTTGGTCTCAACTAACTTACTTGTATGCTTATGTTTGGTATATATCAAGTCTTGCCTGAGTGATGGTTTGATTTGTGGGAAAAAGGAGAGATATATTCAAAGAATTTTTAGGGGTGCATTACACTTACTTAGTAATAAAAAACTCATTTTCTCATTTTCATTTCTCATTCTCTAGTATTTTCTTGTCTTGCTCATGTGGGTTTACTCATTATTCCTTATGTTCATTTGCTCTAACTAATATAGTAATCTATGCTTGATACTCAACAATTGAGTATATTCTGGGGAGTATTTCATTCTCTAATAGTTGCATTTCAATTATAGTTTTAGAAAATTAAATATTCTTTTCTTAATAAGTAAAAAAAATGCAAATCTAATGACTATTAGTTACAACCGACTCAAACATGCTCATTGTGGAGGAGTGCATTTCGATATGTCATTACAAAACTCAAATGTCTCCAAACTAGCTAGTCTTAGATTTGTGTAGGTACTTATGAGATATTATTACATAAATATGACACAATATGAACCCTCCCATATAAATATGGGGTGATGCACAAGTCCTACTTAAGGTCCAACTTTATGATTCTACATTTATGTAAGTATGAGACTCGACATGAATCCAACTAATAAAAAAAATACATACACATCCTATTATCCATGAATGTGTGTAGCTTGAGTTTTAAGCATTTATATTATGTTCATGATGTGGATACTTAATGTACTAGTGATTGGTTAAAGTATAATGTATTGGTATATATTATTATCAATTATCATTAGAGGTTTGATAAGGGAATTTTTGATTTGTATTTTTTTCTTTTAACCTTTTTTGCTCACTAAGAGTATTAGGAAAAATTAATGCTATAGTATTGAATATACATTGAGAATGCATGGTTTAGTTTTAAAATCATAATATAGAAGGAATAAACTAAGAAAATATATTATACATGAAGATATAAGGATATGCATTTGGAAATCGAGTGTAAGTATAGAAATAAAAATTCATTTTGATAATTTAATTTATTGTTAAAAGCATAAAAGCTACTTTGGGTTGGCTTGCACATTCTTTCTTATTTGCATACAACAACATAAGACAAACATGGAAAGAGATAACCACTAAAAGAAAAACACCTATGGAATCTAAAATAACCAAAAACTAATATCCAAGAAGTCTATAAACCCATTTCAAATCTGGTTGAGTCAGCCACCTTAGTTAGTCGATATGATCAATTGAAAAGACCTAGAAACTTCTCCATTGCCCCAAAGATGGCTTACGGATCCTTCCTACTCACCCATTTCTCCATTAAAAAAAAGACCCCTACAAGTCATCTATAGTGACACATGAGCAAAGTATGTACTTTCCAAACCATTCACTTCATGAGAAAAAAATGGTACCTATAGCCCCTTTAAGCCATATTTGTATGATGAAGCTCTAACTTGCCACAAGGATCAACATTAGAATTATTTATCCCTTGATGCATGCAATGAATTAACTTGCAACCATCTTATAGTTAGACACTCAATGATTTGAAGGATACCAAAAAATTTCACAAGATAAAGCCAATAACACCCAAACAACTATCTTAATATTCCTAACTCTAAACTTTTTGCCATTGTACACATGCTAAGATTCTAATGTCATCATTATTTTATGAGGGTATCTTGATTCTTTTTAGTGTGGTAATCACATTCACACAAATCTTCATTGGTCTTAGCCACCAAAGCTAACATCTTTACCATATCTCATGTCATACTTGCTTCAACTTCTATTTCCTTCATTGTTGTGTGCTTTTTCCGCTGCTTTTCTTTATTCTAAATCACCCCTCAATGAGCCTCCTCCAACGATTATTTTTACTTCTTATTTTTAATTAATGGTTGAATGAGCTACCTTTGTATAAACTAGGCAACATATATATCATATGTACTTAATGAAGATGATGTTGTTAATTGGTACAATACTATACATAATTTTATCATATGCAAAGAGTGATCTTGCCCATGTAAATTGACCTTATGTGTATATGGTTTGATCTCACAATAGAATCAATTCATGAATATATATGTTTTATGTTGCCATCTTACAAAATCTTTGACTACTAGGAAAAACTTAGGTATAGTGTACATCTTATATCATTGAATTTGAACACTAGGCCCAGCTAGTAGCTATAATAGCATGTAAGCAAAATTTGTGAATCTTGGTTGGATAGTGTTTAAGACATATTTAGCATGTTGGTGTTTTACATTGATGGTACAGAGTTCTTCATTTCCATCACCAACATTATTAACATCATTCTAGGTATAGCTTGATTTGGCCATGGAATCATTAAATCTAGTTAACCAATATCATATGTATAAAACATGTGTCTATTGTTACCAACCATATGTATCTTATTGTGATGGCTCGATTCGGCTCATGCTTTTTATAGGATGAGAAAGTAAACGTCTACAAGTATGAACATCACGCCTTGAATCTACTCGTGGCTGGACCTGTCCTTTGGGTTCTGGGATCAATCCACAACTCATGCCAGACTTATGAACGTGCGGATGGACATATTCAAGTATTGCAACAAAGTGTCCACGTACCGTTTCTATTGGGAAGCTTATTGCTTATGGTTGGTGCAATCATTAATCTTCGGCTACAGTCGGGATCCACTGACCATTATACCTTACCATTAGTAAGTTGTCCTAATCCCTAACTTTTTTGTTGATTATCTATATTATGTTACAGTCCATATGACCTCATATAGTGAACGTATCTGGTAAAATCTTCAATAGAGTCAGAGACATGCTCAGGTGTTGCATGCCTTTGTTTTTCCCAGGATATAAGTAAATCGTATAATTCGACCAAGGAAAGTTCATATATATAGATTCGTATATAAATGTCTGGAGAAAGTTGGTGCTAAAATGTGCTGTGTCATATAGTTAATACTAGAGCCTCTGCTATAAGTTAGAACTTAGAACACTGTTCTTGTTGCAGGGGAGTGACTGGGTTTGGTTTGGAGTATCTGGGAGTATATTATTGTTTGTCGGAGGTATAACTAATGTGGTGAAGGTGTTCAAGATGCAGCAGATTGGCGGTCAACGACTTGAGAAACTACGAGGAGGTGCACAAGAAAGACTAATTCGAGAGAGGGAAGGTCAATTGCCACTTATTATTGAAGAACACCACCACAGAAGAAAAACTCACGAGGTGCCGGAACAAACGCCCCCTTTCACAAGTACTCCTTATAGGGATGTTCTCGTTGGCAAGAGCTAAAAATTATATTGCATACGAATATGTATTGTAGCCTTCTAGTGTTGTGTTGTGTCAGTCAATTCCTTTAGACATTTGCAGCACAGGGGCCTAAGAATTGGCACTTCTATATTAAAGATAAGCGTGTTGTCATTAATGCATGCTGTCTTCGTCGTGGGTTTTTTAATTTGATGTTCATTGATTCTTGAAAAGGCAAAAATAAAAAAAAAATTGAAAAAAAAATATTTTCAAGCTCTTGTAAGGAACATCCGGTATTTCATTTAGTAATTTTATTCGTAATTGCTTTCAAATTAGCTTCTACGTAATTAAATATTAGAGACGTTCTGTTTTGAATTTGTTCTTTCTGAAATTGAAAAATAAGTTAAACGAAGACCTTTTTTTTTTTTTTTTTTTCAAAAAGTTGTATTGTGTATTAATAAAGAAGGGTTACATAATTTATATATATTGTCTAATGAATTAAACACATCCTCTCTATACATTGTTCCCTTTCTCGATATAGCATCAACCTACTAAGAGCACTACGCTCGGTTGTTACATGGCTCGTGCAGCTTTCATAAAATCGGGGTTCGAACCTCGTCGTTGTACGGGCATATACAACCCTTACCCAAATATATATATATAAGTATATATTTATATACAGCATATTAATTTGGCGTCTAGGAATCTTAAGTGAGGGAAGATACTTGAATAGTATATAAGAAAAATATATAGACTCATTTCATATTATGCAAAAATTCTAGAGCCTTCTCTTTCTTAAAAATGGTTAAAGAGAGCTCAACTATAAATAGAAGTGCCTTATTAGCTTCCACCATCTAATGACTCTCAAATGTTGTATGTTCTCTACCTTTGTAAACATTCTCAACCTTCTTCTTCTTCTTCTTCTTCTTCTTTTCTCTTGTATTCCACACTACTCACACTCTTATCTTACCATTAACTTGAGTTAGGCTTACCTGACTTGACATCACACTATAGTTGTGACTAAGCTATTGCTGTATGAGACTTTACGAAAAGAATTAGGCCATAACATTAAGACTCATATCTTAACCTTTAAAATATGGTAAAAGCATATATTTTGAATCACCCGATCTTGATAATGTTTGAAAATCACCCGATTCTTGTAGCATAGAGAAGACGTTCCAAAATTGGGTTGTTGGCTTCAACAGTCATAGTATGTTAAATACTTCTTAGTAATTAGACAAATTAATATAAGTAGTTATAATAAGTAATCTATGATAAGAGTATCTTCTTCACAAGAAATTGTGTATGACTATTTGTGATCAAATAATGTAGAACTTAATCACAAATAGAAATCAAGAATCACACATAGGTACCCTAAATTGTAGGGTAAACATGGTCGATGCTTTATCTATTTGTCGTGTCATATTTATAGTCAATGTAGGATCGAATATGTTCTTATTTACTTTTACCTTATACAAACTCTTATAAATACATTTATCTTTAATTTTAGTCATTAAACAAATTTAAAATTTATAACATAACAAGTCTCCTATTTTGCTCAACACCTGTATGAATATACTTCTTATGCAAACAAAAATTATTATGTGTAAACTATACATCAGTTCATATAATAATACTCATCAAGTTGGTTAGTAATATTCATCGGATCCTGGCCTAATATTCATCTATGCTAATATTCATCAGTACAAAGATCATATTCATCTATATAAACAAGCACACACATGTTTGTACTTTTATAATCATCGACTCTCTCTCTCTCTTTCAGCTTGAAATGTTTTCATTCTTGATATTTTCATCTCTTTAATATACTAGTTAGTTTAGTGACTTTTTTCATAATGTAGAGAAAAAAGTCATTTTATTATAGCGTAATACCTAAGAACGAGGCACTATGTGTGCCATTATGGACTCAGGATTGTTGAACATCTAAAAGCACTATGGCTAAACCTCAATTAATGAGATAGAAGAGACACTAACAACATATATACACATGCATGTGCTCACACACTAAATATATAATGTAGTAGTAATGAACTAAACATTATAACAACGTGACTCAGTTTTTGATTGTTTGTTGAACTCGCTACATGTGCAACCCACATCTTATCCCTACGATGGGAAAGACTTAGATAAAGAAAATAAGTCAGGTCAGTAGTTCAACCGGAGATGGGCAACTCTCAGTGACGGAAAAGATGGTGACTAACACTTGTACTAATGATGAAAGTTATGATTGGGATGTTAATTTGGTTTCATCTAAATAAATTCTTTCTAGTCCATCGAATGAGGAGAAGAGGGGTGAATCGAATGAGGAATTTATGGAACCATTGCCAAAATAGAAAAAGGATAAGAAGACTATGGATTTAACCCCGATTGACTTTAACTTTAGTATGGAAGATCTGAATCAAACAAATCAAATTAAATCTGCAACTAAGCTTTCTGAAAGTTGGAATGATATCTTGATCAAGAATCACAAAGAGGAAGGGGTCCTTAACATCTCTTACTCTCCTCCTGTGATCGTTAATGGTGAAGCCCAAGCTCAGTTACATCAATCAGAAACTGAGATTGAGGAGAGAAAAGGGGCTTATACACTTGTAGGAATGGTTGCAGTATTCCCGCCTTCTCATTTTCAAATGTTCAAATATGTCAGGGAAAATTGGACAAAGATTTCGATCATTCCTCAAATTTTCTTGCATGACTAAGGATTCTCTCTCTTTAGATTTGATAATGAAGTTGACTTTGTGTCAATCTTAAGAATGCCTTATTAGTGCTATGGAGTTCGACCTTTGCTTATTAATAAGTGGAACCCAAACAAATCATTTGGCAAAGTAGAATGGAGGAAAATTCCTTTATGGGTTACACTTCCTGGACTCGCTGTAACTCAATGGTCTGTTGATTCCCTTAGTAGAATTGGTAGTTGAATTGGAGTCCCTATGTGTGCAAACATGGTTACAACCACCAATACTAGAGTCTTTTTTCCTAGATTACTTATAGAGGTGGATGTTAGTCTCCCAATACTTGAACATATACAGGTTGCCTTGCTAAGAAGACAATTTGTTCACTATGAATGAAGGCCAAAATTCTGCCCAAAATATGATAGAGTAGGCCATAATATACATGCTCATTTACCTAAGGCTATGCTAGAGAAGGAAAATCTTGTTCAAAAGGTTTTATAATTGAAGAAGCCAATTCCATCTCAAAAATAGTAGTTAAATCTAGAAGTAGAAAGAAGACATGATCAGGGTCAGTTTGTTGAAGTATCAAAGCAAGCCAGGGACATAAAACCAATAAAACATTAGTTTGTAATGAAGATGACATCTTAACCATGTATGACCCTACCAATTCTGAGTAGTACTTAAATAGAACAGAGGAAGGGAAGGGCAAAGAGATTTTCATTTAACCTGGAGGGGATAGTAATCAGAATGGTATTATACCCTTACTGCCATTCAAATGAATCTTACTTTGTTGAATGTTAGGGGTATAAATAGACCCCTAAAATAAAAGTTGGTTAGTAGATGTGTTAAGTATAATAGTTTTCATATTGTTTGCTTGTTAGAGACTCATGTGAAAGAAAGGAATATGCCTGTTGTTTTGAAGAGTTTTGATAATCAATACTCTATGATTCATAATTATTCTTCCCATCATAATGGTAGGATTTGGATCCTTTGGAGAACTAATATCCTAAATCTTCAAGTCATTAATATTCTTGATCAGATTATTCACTGTTATGAAGAATTGCATGCTCACAATAATAGGGGAGTTAGGAAATGTTTGTGGACTCAGCTAGTAGACTTTCATTATGAAAATAAAAGAAGTTTAGTCATTGGAGATTTCAATGTGGTTCTTACAGCTAAAGGAGAAATTTGGTGGCAACATTCATATAGTAGATATGGATAATTTTGAGGAATAATTGTGTTCTTGTGGTTTAGGGGAGATTTGAACTTCTGATTCTCCTTTTACTTGGTCTAATAATCAGTTAGGCTCTACAAGAGTCTATTGTAAGCTTGATAGAGCTCTTAGAGATAAAGAATAGTTTGATAATTTTAATCATATTTGGGTTGAGGTTGTTGAGGATTGCATCTCTGATCATTATAGGTTGTAGTTAAAGGGGGCATCATCCAGATAATAATGGGGTTAGGCCATTCACTTTTTTCAACTTCTGGACTTCTTCTCCTAATTTCTTGCAGTGTGTGGCTCAGAACTAGAATCATTTAATCCAGGGATCTAAGTAGTATAAGTTGGTAGCCAAGCTTAAATATCTAAAGTAGTTTAATTCTAATCATTTTGGAAACCTAAGCAAGAAAGTAAAGCAAGAAAGAGAAGATTGGCTTCAATATTGCCAAGCCCTCCAATCTACCCTTACAGATGAGGATTTGCAAACTCTAAGGGGGTATTTTGAGAAACAAATGGTGGCATTAGGTGAAGCTTGAAGAGCATTTCCTTCAGCAAAAAGCTAGGCTCCAACATATTAAGTTGGGGGATGGAAACAATGGTTTTTCCATGCAAAAATTTATGAGAGAAAGATATATAATAACATTTATACCATGTTATTAGAAATGAGATTCATAAATTCTGCACTAGCTTGGTGGGATCTTCAGTAAATGTCCTTGAGATGGAACATCCTAATATTGTGAACCAAGGGCTTATTCTTCATAATGACCAGAGAGCTCATTTGTCAAAACTTGTCACAAATAATGAGATAAATGTAGTTGTTTACAAGATGGGAGATAATAAGGCTCCTAGCCTTGATGGTTTTAATGCTCATTTTTACAAATCCACTTGGTCTATTGTGGGGGAGGATGTCATTGGAGCAGTAAAGCATTTTTGAGAAACAGGGAATTTGTTAAAATCATTGAACAATACTTCTTTGCACCTAATTCCCAAAAATTTAGCTCCTAGAACCATGAATGAATATAGACCTATATCTTGTTACAATGTTGCTTACAAAATTATTTCCTCGGTTCTTACTAAGTGATTGTAAGAAATTTTACCTTCTCTTGTTCATGGTTCTCAGAATGCTTTTATTAAAGGGAGATGGATTGGTGAAAGTGTCTTATTGGCTCAAGAGCTTCTAAGGAAATACAACAAGAGTCAAATAAGCCCTCAAATGATGTTAAAAGTAGATTTAATAAGATATTCTGACATTGTGGAATAGAGTTTCATCAAGAACCTTTTAAATGGCCTTAGATTTCCCTATCATTTTACTCAAATGGTTATGCAGTGTGTTTCAACCATTAGTTTAAATGGTATGCTTTGTAAACCTTTTAAGGGTGGTAGAGGGGTAAGACAAGGTGATCCTTTATCTTCATATCTTTTTATGCTGACTATGGAGTATCTTTTTCATCTTTTAAAGACTTTGTGGGATGAAAAGCATTTCATAGGGCACCCTGAATGCAAGTTTGCAATTTTGTAGATGACCTCCTTATTTTCTATAAGGGTCAATTCAAGTCTGCAGAATTAATTATGGAAAAATTGAAGACCTTCTATCTAACCATAGGACTTCAAGAAAACCTTGAGAAATGTAGTGTATTCTTTGGTGGAGTAAATGAGGTTACAAAAATATCAAATCTTACAATTGCTAATATCCAAAGAAGGAACCTTCCCTTTTAGATACCTCAGCATTCCTCTCAATCCTAGATCTCTCAAGGTGACTCAATACCAGCCTCTAATTGAAAGAATTATGCAAAAGCTAAAATCCTAGACCGTCAAGTAGTTGACCTTTGCTAGGAAAATATAATTGCTTCAGTCTATTATTTTTGGCATAGAAAATTTTTGATGTAGATGTTTATCTTACCTAAAGTTGTGATCCATCAGTTGGATAGCCTCTACAGGGGTTTTTTATAGAATAATATGGATCCCCAAAGGAAGAAAGCTCATGTGGCCTGGTCAAAAATCTATGTAACAAAAGAAGAGGGTGGTCTGGGACTCAAATAGCTCATTCACTAGAATTCAGCCTGTATGGCTAAATACCTTTGGAAGCTCATTGAGTCTAAAGAAAGTTTATGGGTTAAGTGGATGCATACAAGATATATCAAAGGAATGGATGTGTGGCAGGTGAAGGAGAAGAATGAGTACTCTTTGATATACAAACAACTACTGAGAGTCAAAGATCAAATCCGACCACACTATATAAATTGTTGTATCTCTAGGAAATTGAGCACTAAATTGGTGTATCATGCTATTAGAATTGCTATGCCTAAGGTTGCTTGGAAACCTTTGTCTAGAATCATAAAGGTCTAGAAAGACATAAATTCTTTATTTGGCTAATGTGTCACAATGCTCTTCCTAACAAATCAAAATTGTTTAAATGGAGGGTTACTGTAGATAACATTTGTGAGGTGTGATGAAGTGACAAAGAAGACCTTAACCATTTGCTGCTTTACTGCCATGGTGCTAGGGTCCTTTGGAATTATCCCTAATTGTGCTGAAAATGGAGAGATATACCACTGATTGGAATAGTTGCATTGATTGGCTAATTAGAAAGACCAAAGGAAAGGGAAAAAAGTTTGTTTGGAGAGTTGTCTTTAGTGCCCTTCTCTACTATATTTGGATTACTAGAAACAAGGTTGTTTTCCAATAGCTCGGAAGAAATCCTATAATTACTATTAGACATATTACATTTGAGATTTTTGTTAGATTTAATGATGCTAGAAATGCTCATGTAAAGAAGTACCTAAGTAGAATTGATAGATGGATGGTATGAGTTGGCTAGGGGTATACCCCTTATGATTTTGTAATTAGAATTCATTGTATCTTCTTCCTTTTTTGTAATAAAATCCTTAATTAATTACCAAAAAAATGAACTAAATATTAACTCAAGGTGATGAATATTAGTCTTTGAGTACACCCAAAAATAAAAATCGTTTAAGATATGAATATATAATAAACAAATATTATAGTAGCAACTCAAAGGTCTATATTCATCAACTCAAAGGCTTAAATTCATTCATCACCTTAAATTAACTAAAACTAATGAATATTAGTGTTTAGGCCATTGTATATTTAGCCCAAAAACGTTGAATATATATTAGCCTTGGAATTGATTTATGTTTTATATCATAATTTTTGGATTCGAAATTTTGCCAATATAAATATTTATTTGTATACAAAAATGTAAGTAAAATTTTGATATAAGTTTTTTAATCACCAAAATCAAAGATAAATTAGCTTTCAAAATTTATATTTTTTGATCCAATGAAAAATATTATGTGTTTTATAAACTCCTAGTATGTAAGATAGCTTCTTTTTTCCCTTCCTATTCTACACATTAGGTTACCTTACTACGTGCTCCTAAGGCTATGATATGATAATTGGGTTTCGATGTGAATAGTTTAAAACCCTTATTTTATAAAATATAATACTTTGATAAATAATGATTTATAGAAGCTTAAATGGATGAATTGGTGTTATCCAATCTTAAAATATGCTTGTTATCCAACATCTTTCTTATACCAAGTATAAGGCTAATAGAATTTTCAACTTAACTCCAACATAATTAGAAGAAGCAAATATAGATATAATAACAAGAGACAAATAAAAATATTAAGAGTTAAAAATACGTAAGTACATAACAATCAAAGTAACACTAAGATAGTTGAGATAGAACATATTTATAGCCTAAGAATCCAAAAAATATCTATATTCAAATACAAAAGTACCCAAAAGGACGATATACTGGATATCCCTAATTCTCATGATGATCAACACCAATCATCATATATCACTTGCAAAAAATCCTTTGAAATGTGTAGTATCGATATAGAATATGTACTAAATAAATCACAACAACTTAATATATGGTAGCATGCTCACATAACACATTCATATCATAAGGCATGGTAAAAGTGATAACATGGAATGGTATATGATAACATGATATAACATGTGATAAAAATGATTACATGTGATAACGATGATTATATACAAACATATATGATACAACTTCATGAGAATAAATATGATAACATGGAAACACATCATGTAATACCTCAAAATTGAGCTAAAACTACTCTTAAGTGATTTACTCTGTAACCTAATATTAATATCATAAAGTTAATATTCCCACCTTACCTTAACTCTCAAACCCTAAAATTTTGACCTAAACTATTTGATTGATAATTAAAATATCCTAATATCCTAACATAAATTATATTAACCTGATTCTAATCCAAAAGCCAAACCTATTATATCCTCTTTTTCTTTTCCTTCATTTCCCTTTTCTCTTCTTTCTCCTTTTTCTTCCTGCAATAGACCCTTCACTTTTTCCTTTTTCCTTTCTCCCTTCTTCATGTATGAAACATTACCCTTAGACAATGCCGACCACACCCCCCATTATCTCCATAACTTGACTAGATACTCCTAACTCCAATGATCACAGGTTGGGGTTGAAAAACTCACTCAATTTTACCCTTCCCGTACCCCCATCTCTACATTTATGTATATGCACATATATATGTAGTAATAAATTCTCTCCAACCATCTCTTTTTTCCCTTCATTTTTTGCATAAGATTTACCACCAAGTGTAATCTTACTCCTTGTATTTCCCTCCTACTTTTTTTTCTCTAAAATAACACAAAGCTCACCATCGGAAAACCCAATCAAAACACCTCGAAAACCTTTAACCACCTTTGCCATTACTAACCCCCAACCAATGACCAAAAAATTCAGTGCACCACCCCACCTTTCGAATAAACTCACTATAGCCTCCCCCTTTCTTTTATTCCTTGGTTGTGGCACCAACAAGAAAACACCACCTACACCATTCGGCCACACCAACTATATCCCATACTCCACCTTGGGCAAACCACCCCATAGTAGCCTGGGGGCGAATCTCAGCAACTCCGTGAATCGTGCGTAGTACTCTCGGACCGATAGGTTTCCTTATGTCAGCTCCGAAATTCCTTGAGTTTGGCCCTCTTGAGACTTTCTATATAAAAACGCGTACGGATAGCGGTCTTGAAGTCTTCCCAAGTTATTGGTCTTCCTCTTTGAGTTCGAAGGTCTTCCCACCAAGTGTCGCTGATCCTCGAAGATAGTATGCCGCGATGTTCGTCCTTTGCTCCTCAGGGCAGTTGAGCACCTCAAATGTCCTATCAAAATCTCGTATCCAGTTCTCTAAGACCACGGGGTCTTCTTTCCCGTTGTAGGTCGGGGTTCGATGACGCAAAACCCTATTAAGCCAATCTTCTTTGATACTTGTCGAAGGTAAAGTAGCTTGAGGTTGAGGCAACGAGGAACGTTGAGCTAATCCCATGAGTACTTCGAACGCCCTCTTGTGTTAGCTGTAAAATACAAGTCTATTAGGAAAGTTGCTATTTCTCAAGCTAGGTGATCTAACCTAGGTCACTTAATCTACCCATACCCAACTCTCAGAACTAATCCAGTTTTTGAAACAAAAGAGAGAATTAGGGGAAAACTTTATAAGAATCGTTTAACCTTCAAAACTTCTATGAAATACTGTGATACTTATATACTCAACTCAAAATATTTAAAACCCGAAGAAGGTTTTTAGAAAATACCTGATACCAGCTTGTGGTACCAATTCAAAAAGATAAAAGAAAAATGGAGGCACGGTCAAAACATGCTTCAGAATCAAACACAAATTTCAAAAACCAAATTTATTTTCAAAAATGAGTGTGGCCAAAGGACCAACCACTCTGATACCAACCTGTGGTATCAGCTTAAAAGATTGAAACCGAGAGCGTGGTCAAAATCGGCTCTGATACCAACCTGTGGTATCAGCTTAAAAAGATTAAAACCAAGAGCGTGGTCGAAACTAGCTCTGATACCAACCTGTAACACCCCCAAAATTCACTACTGAAAAATTTCGTTAATTAAAAGGAAATTAGCGGAAGTAAATTAATAAAACGTGAACTTTGGGAGTATTACCTCCACACTTAGTATCAGACCAGTTCACTCATACCGTTCCAGTACCAAGTGCTAAGGCTAAGAAAAGTAAATTACATTCTGGAAGAAATTCAACACACATAAAATAGAGTAGCGCATCAAATCGTTTACAAGAATAACATCAAACAATGATGGTTACTTAAACAACATTAGCATTAAAACTAGGGGTTTAAAAGAGAAAGAGAAAACCCTAACAATACCGGATAACTCCTTACTCTCTTTCCCATAGCCCACTTGAGTAGCACCTAAAAAAAAATCCTGCAAGGGCACTGCCCATTGAATAGGCAGGGGCCCCACAAAGGGAATCCCTTCAGTACTACGGTACTGAGTAACCCTTTAATACCACACTTAAAGACAGGTCCGCAATGCAACACATAATGCAAGCTATGTACAAATGTAATAAGAGGTGCATACATAACCATCACATGTATAACAAGTTATAAGTCACCATCGATACTTTTGGCCTTAAGTCATGTCATAGTGTAAGATCAATACATTCGGGCCTTAAGCCATTATTCTGTCATCATTCAATCAATCTCATATTTTATATCCATGTGAGTGCGAGGACCCCACTATTATAGCCAGTGGACCGGAAGTAAACACACAGGGCAAAACGCCTTTGACCACTATTATTGCTGGTGGACCGGAAGGTAAACACACAGGGCATAATGCACCTGACCACTATTATTTGCCAGTGGACCGGACTGGTCCCCACTCACATGGTGTTCCACTATAAGTGATTAGTATTTTTCCATAACTTTAGTCACATACATAACTGATTTTATTGAGCTTGGGACCTCCACTATTTTAGCCGGTGGACCGAAATATATATAAAATCATTTTACAGGGCACAACACTCCTGGCCACTATTATAATGAGTAGACCGGTACTCATAGTCACGTACCAGGGCAACACGCTCTTGGACCACTATTATATCCAGTGGACCGGTACTCATAATCTCTTACCAGGGTAACACGCTCCTGGACCACTATTATATCCAGTGGGCCGGTACTCAATATCATAAATCAACTGGGTCCAGCTCATTAATATTTCACTTTCATAATTAGTATCTTTCCTTTTCTTAGTCAGCACATCAATCATATTTATTTGCCTCGGATGGGAGATCAATAACCTGGGACACAAAGGTACACCGGTCGTATCGGTGCATATATAAGCTACTCAGTACCCTTCAACCACGAACCCAAGGACGCAAAGGTACCCTGGTCGTATTGGTGCATAAAGCTACTCAGTACCCTACCGACAAGGACACCTAATCCATAAGTATGCATACCCCCTAACTAGGTCCGTAGAGCTAGAAAGAGTAAGATATAGGGCCTGGCTGGGGCAAAAAGGCACACCAGCAAATACCAGAATAATCGTGGACTAAACCACGTCCTTAGGGTAGCGACCCCTAAGGAGTCACCATTCCCGATCTCGAGGTCTTTCACTTTAAGTAATAGTGTCTTAATTAAAGTGATCACGAAAAGTACAATAATCAAATACTTATTCACTTTCAATCATTATGATATCATTAATCGTTTCTTATTCAGATGATTATCCAGGATATCACAGAGAGAACCATTAAGGCCATCCTAATTATCAAATACTCGTACTTGGCTAATCAGCATTATTTGAATCATATTATAATGTTCCACAATCATAAAAATATGTTAGGTACAAATTACTCATTAACCCCTTACTTATATAATTGCTAAGTATTCCTTCCTTACTTGACAATTTACTCCATTACCCTATAGGTTGCGTAATTATCAAATTACCCCTTGTCCAATTTAGATTACCAAATTATCTCCTACACTTTTTAGATCACCATTCACCCCTCAAAATTGCTACACTTAACATATTTCCCCATTGGTTGGTTAGATTACCGAGTTTCCCTTCTCCTTTGTTATAATTACTAAATTGCCCTTGTGATGGATAATTTACCAAATTACCCTCCTTCATTATCATGATTACTATTTTGCCCCTTTAGTTGGTTAAATAATTATCACTTTACCCTTTAATCGGCTAAATTACCAAATTGCCCTTCTTCATAATTACAAATATTAATTTACCCTTCTTCATAATCATAATTACCAATTTACCCTTTTCCGTATTTATAATTATTATTTTACCTTTCTCCATATTTATAATTATTAATTTACCCTTTTATAATCATAATTTAATTACCAATTTGGCCTTCGTCGTTATCATTATTACCAAGTTACCCCTACTCCCAAGTTTACCATAAATGTCCTTTTAACTTCAAAATTACCCTTTTACCCCTTACTTCCAAATTACCATAATATCCTTTTATTTACAAAATTACCACAATACCCTTTTATTTATAAAATTACCATAACACTACTTTTTCTTTACAAATTACTATTTTACCCTTTCACATCCAAAATTACCATCTTTATCCTTCCTTACATAATTACCATTTTGCCATTCTTTTCCAAACTACCATATTAACCTTTTACTCACAGAATTACAATAATACTCCTCACTTATAAAATTACCATTTCGCCATTCACTTATAAAATTACCATATTACCATTTACTTATGAAATTACGATTTTGCCCCTCTACCTCCAAAATTACCATAATGCCCTTTTACTTGAAAAATTCCCATCTTTTCCTTTACTCATAAAATTACCATAATACCCAACTTCCATAATTACCACAATACCCCTTTTTACTTGTAAAATTACCATATTGCCCCTTTTCCTTCAAAATTACCCTAATACCCTTCTTTCTCACAACTTACAATTTTATCCTTTTACTTATAAATTATCATTTAACCCCTTTCTTTTGAAATTACCAAAATACCCTTTTTGCTTACAAAATTACAAAAATACCCTTTTCACTTATAAAATTTCCACTCAACCCCTTTATTCACCATTTTTATGAATTTACCAACACTACATAAAATAATGATTTTAGTACTTCATTCTTATCATCTAAGTCCACCAACTTGTCATTATTCAAAATAATACTCATTAGCAACTACATATATTAGATCACATACTTCACGAGCATATCATTAAAATACCCTTAGACAATAATATTATTCATGCATTAGCAACATAATACATCATAGACAAGCATTTAACATTTCCATCAATAATTAAACTCCTTCCTTACTTAACATACCTACATATGGCATAAGAGTTATCATACTTTTCCTTTTTATCAAACAATATAAGCAACCATATATATATATATATATATATATATATATATATATATATATATCATGTTAAGAACACAAAACATGTATAAAATCATACTAAATCCCTAATGTGCTAGCATACGTTGTTCCATGTATTTAAGGGAGGATTAATGGTTACCTTAATCCCGTAAAATATCAAATCTTACCGGTATCCCGGTTAAAGATTTAAGCTTTAATTAGCAACTCAACACCTAAAAATAATATCCATCATATTTATATTAGAAATAAGAATCCAAGCATAAAACTTTATAAAATTTAATTAATACAACACTTAACATAAAATACTATTATACCTTAAAAATTAGCCAAATAATTTCCAAAATAAAGGGGGAGCTCACGCTGCATGAACAGCGTGAGTCTCATGCAAAATAATGGGGTGAAAAGGGTCGAATGGGGTAAGGTAGAAGGGGGGAGGAGATGGCTCGGTTTAGTGTCTTTAGGCTAGAAAAGAAGGTGGGTGGGGGAGGTTTCAAGGCAAGGGAATGGTGCAGGAGTGAAGAGGGGGTGTAGGTGGTGGCTGGGGATGGTTTCATGGCGGCAGAAGGCGGCGGCGAGGCGGCAAAGTTGGCTGCCGAGATGGGTCGAGGTGGAGGGGCTAAGAAAGAAGGAAAAGGAGAGGGAAAAATGGTGGTGGTAGAGGGGGTTGCAGGGTGACGAACGGTGGGTTGGGTGGCGGTAGAGGTAGCCGGATGGCGGCGGAAGTGGCGGTTGCAGGTGGCTCGGCGGTAAGGGAAAAAAATGGGGAGAAAAAGAGAGGGAGAAGGAAGGAGAGAAGAGGGAGCTCGGGGAGGGAGAAGAGGCTCGAAAAATGTGGGAATGAAGGGCTGGTGAGGGTAAGAAAAAGAAGAGAGTGAGGCAGGGGGAGCAGGTGGCCGATCGGTGTTGTAGTGTGGTGGCAGGGCTGTCGATTGGCAGGGGAAAGAGAGGGAAGAAGAAGGAAATGGAGTGGGGCACGCAGGCTGTGATACAGGGGTGGTTTGGCTCGAAATAGAAAAGAAAAGGACGGGGTAGAGAGAGGGAGTAGCAGGGGGCAGGTGCTTTGGCATGCCGCGGCAGTTGCAGGCGGTCGGATGCTCGATAATACCAGAACTAGTGCTAGTCGAGCGTGGGAGAAGAAGAGAGGAGAAGAAGCTGGGCGAGCGGCTGGACCGGTGAGAGGAAGCCGGTCGGTCCAAGACAAAAAGAAAGGTTGGGCGGCGTGCATGCGTGGGAGAAGAAGGGGAGGGATGGGCCGAGGCCCAATGCGTAAGGGAGGGCTGGCCTGACCGGGCGGCCCAAGGGAGGGGAGAATGGGAAAAAGAGGAGAAACAAAAATGGAAAAGGGGAAAAAGGGTAAAAAGGGAAAATAAATCAAATTAATTTATAAAATCATAAAATGTAATAATCTTGATAAATTATTTAATTTAATAATTTAATTCATTATAATCTAATATGTTAGTTTAAAAAGGATAAATTTGGTAAAATATTAGTTTGGAAAATTATTTAAATAATATAATATAATAATTAGAAAAATATTTATTTTTAATTTATTAAATGCTCTTATCCAAATTTACATACTCCAAAATCTAAAAAATAATTAAAATAAATAATTTTAAAAGCTAATTTATCTCAAATAGAAGTTATTTATTAAATTATTAGTTTTCTAAAAATTTGGGGTATTACAAATATTTTTTCTAATGCATTTCCTATTTTGCCGCTAAATCAACATGGCAGTTAATGGTTGCATTGGTTATTCAAAGGGGACCTTTGAGGCATTCATCAAGTTTGTCCAATGTTCACCGAAACCTTATTTGCCACTACCACCTCCACATTACCTATAGGAAGGTATTAGAGAGGATTGACTTTAGAGGGTTTGGGGATATCATCCCTCGACCTATGCTGGTGAAGGGTACCTGGTCATCTTAGAAAGATGGAATCATGATATGGATAAGATTTATAAAGCATTTGACTACCTACCTACTCAAAAGGTGAGAATTACATCTTTCTTTTTACAAGGAGTCATCGATACCTTGTGAGTAGGTAGACGTGCACACAAAGTACTACTGATGTCTTGGGAGGACTTTAAGGTGGCAATTTAAACAAAGTTTTACCCTTAGTGTCTTAAAAGAGATAAGTTAAAGGAGTTTATGTAGTTGACTTAAGGGAGCATGACTGTGAGGCACTACTATACCCGATTTACTGAGCTATTGATGTTTGTGCTAGAAATAGCAGCTAGCGAGTTGATAGTGGTCTATTAGTTCGAGAAGGGGCTCCATTTTAGAAATTAGAGTATTATGGGTGTCATGGCTTTATAGGAGTTGGACAGTTATATAAGTAGGTGTGTGTTACCTCTACTCTAGTACAAGAGTAGGCTTCTATTTTAGGAAAGAGGAAGTGATATACATAAGGTTCTAAAGGTAGAATTTAGTTCTAGGGAGGCAGACCTCCAAGGTTTTAGTAGTGGGATAAAAGTTAGCCTCAAGGGGGTCATCTTTGACACCATGATTAAATGAACAGTTAGTGTAGATGTTTGGGTTAGCTGAGGCATTTCATGTGTCATTTCTATAGTTAAGATCACAAGTTAAGAATATTAGGGCAATCCTTTTCAATGTAAGACATATAGTCAACTGGGCCACCAGTCATATGAGTACTAACATTAGTAGGATAAGTTCCAGCACTAAGGACCTCTAATAACTCAACAATACACATACTAGCAATGACCCTACCAACCACAGCAGCAACAACAACAAAGGGCACCTAGCTTAGTCATTGGTTAGCCTAGGGTGGCTAAGGAGAGACTGCAAGGGCCTCACCTATTTCCTTAGGGAGGAAGATAGACATAGGATTCTAGAGGGTATCATGGTGGATAATGGGGAGGATAGTCAGCTTGATGGTTGAATGTTATCAGCCAAGCAAAGGCTGATTGACAAATAGATGTGGTCACTTGTACTTTCTCTATCCTTTTATTACCAGCCTATGTATTGTTTGATTTAGGAGTATCTCTATCATTTGTATTTTTTGTGTTTACTGCTATAGCTACTTTATCTCGATCTTTTAGTGTATCTATTTTTGTGATGTTACCTTATATGTATAGATTGGATTATACTAGGCTCTACTAGGACCTTAGAGATAGGCAAAGTAGACTTCCTAGTAGACTTGGTTGAGATGGACCTTTAGGATATTGATTTTATCCTTAGGATGGATATGTTAGGGAGGTACAAGGTAATGATAAATTATACATAGGAGCGAGTCATGTTGTGGACACCTTAGGGCACTAGGATCTCCTATCAAAGATGTAATCTTAGGCCTATAAAGAAGGTTATATCAGCCAATACACTATATTCTATGGTGCATAGGGATTACCTTTTGTATTTGTGTGGAGTTCAAGAGTTGAACAAGGATTTGTTAGCTTTAGAAGATATTTTAGTTAGCCATAAGTTTCCTAACATGTTTTTGGAGGAGATCCTAGGTATGTTGCTGGTATGTGAGATAGAATTGACTATTGAGTTGGTTCCAAGGTCCAAGCTTATCTCAAAGGTGCCTTATTGGATGACACTAGTAGAGTTGAGGGAGTTGAAGGCTTGGTTGGAAGACTTATTAGCTCATGAATACATTCACAATATTGTATCTCCATTATGAGCATTAGTTATGTTCGTAAAGAAGAAGGATGGGAGCCTTTGTTTGTGCATAGTTTATCGAAGTCTAAACTAATTGTTGGTGAAGAACCACTATCCACTTTTGAGGATCAATGTCTTATTTGAACAGCTTCGTGGGGGTTTGATTTTCTCAAAGATCGACTTGAGGTCAAAATATCATCATCTACCATCACCTATTGACATCATGAAGACGACATTTAGAACACAGTTCATGCACTATAAGTTCACAGTGACGCCTTTCGGGCTCACCATTGTGCCTCCTATCCTTATAGATTTGATGACAAGGATTTCTTGGCCATTCCTTGACCAATTTGTGGTAGTTTTCATAGATGATATTTTGGTATACTCTTGAAGTGAATAGAAGAATGAGAAACACCTTTGTATAATATTGTCCCTTCTTAGAGAGAATAATTTGTATGTCAAACTCTCTTAGTATGAGTTTTAGCTTCAAGAGGCTATATTTTTTGGGACACATGGTATTAGTAGGAGGAGTCGTCGTAGATCCAAGTAAGATTTTTTTAGTGACTAAGTGGATGGAACCCACCCCCAATATATGTCATTTCCTAGGTTTTGTTGGGTATTATAGACACTTTACTAAGAACTTTTCGAAGGTATATCATCCTTTGAGGAACCTTCTAAAAAAGATGTCCAAATTCTAGTGGGATGATAAATTTGAGGGATAAATTTAGGATTTGAAGCAGTTGTTGACTACAACATTAATTTTGACTCTATCATTGGGATCATACAGGTCTTATGTCTACAACGACACATTAAAGCACAAGCTTGGTTGTGTATTGATGCAATATGGTAACATAGTGACGTACGCTTCTCGTTAGTAGAAGTAATATGAGTATAACTATTTAATGGATGATTTAGAGTTTCGAATTCGTGCTAAAGATGTGGAGGCATTATCTAAATGGAACTAAGTATAAGTTATTCACCGACCATAAGAGCCTCAAGTATATATTCAGTTAGAAGGATTTGAATATGAGGAAAAGGAGATGGTTAGAGTTGGTGAAGAATTATGATATTAAGCTGACCTACGACAAGGGTAAGACCATCATCGGTGTAGATGCCTTGAGTAGGAATATGTCACACTCTTTAAATTCTTTTATGGTGGTTAATTGGTTACTAGAGAAGATTTTGTGGTTAATTAGTTACTAGAAATAAGTATAGAGACAATCTAGTATGGTAACTTCAAGGTCCTGATATGTACTTTGACGATTATGTTGATTGTTTTTTATGAGATCCGAGTAGGTCAACTTGAATATGTAAAGCTCGAGAGGATTCGATACAACATGTAATACAGTTGATATGAGGCTTTCTAATACATGAGGATTGCATCATTCAATTCAGACGTTATTGGTGTGTACCACAGAGTTGTGATGATTATAAGTGGCATATATTAGAGATGTGCCATTTTACTCCATATTCCATCCACCTAATAGAGGATAATCTACATAAGGACCTCAAGTGCATCTACTGGTGGCCTCACATGAAGTCAGAGGTTTTGAAGTTTGTGTTAAGATGTTTGACTTGCCAGCAAGTCAAGATTAAGCACCAAATAATTGTGGGGTTAATTTATCCCTTCAATGTTATGGGATGGAGGTGGAACTCCATCTCGATGGATTCGGTGAGTGGGATACTGAGGACTCACACACTATATGACACGATCTAGGTGATCGTCAATAGGTTGACTAAATTAGTTGTGTTTGTGCCAATAAAGCCACCTTGGAGTATGGATTAGATGGTCAATGCTTGTATGAGGTGTGTGGTGAGTAGGCAGGGTACACTTACTAACATAATCTTCGATCGATATTTAATATTCCTTTCACACTTTTAGGAGAAGTTTTTGGAGGCTATGGGAAAAAGATTAAGGATGTGTACCGCCTTTCACCCAACTATGGGATAACATAATAAGAGGACTATTAAAAAACTTGAGGATATAGTACGAGCTTTTGTTTTGGACTTTTGAGATAGTTGGGAAGAGCTTTTACACTTGTTTGAGTTCTTATACAGCAATAATTATCATGCTAGCATAGGGATGACACCCTTTAAAGTACTATATAGACATAAGTGCCAAACACCCTTGTGTTGGAACGATATCATCGAGACTGTGATACTTAAACTAGAGTTGATTGAGGAGAAGACTCAGCAGGTTTGGTTGATCTAAGATAGGATGAGAGCAACTCAGAGTTGCCAGAATAGCTATGTAAATTAGAGGCATTGTAATTATAGATTTAAGTTGGGGGACATACTTATGTTGAGGGTTTCACCCACCAAAGAGGTGTAGAGGTTTAGGAGAAAGGGTAAGCGGAGCTCAAGGTAAATTGATTCTTTTGGGATCCTTGATGGAGTTGGCAAGGTTACATACTACCTACTAGTTCGATCAAAGTTGACTTGATTTCATAACATCTTCTGCATATCCCAAATGAGGAAGTATATCATAGATCTATTCCATATGAGTAGAATAAATGATATTGAGCTCAATGACTCTTCATCATATAAAGAGAGACCTTTTCAAATTCTTGACCTCAAGATTTGACATAATCAAATGAGCTCAGTTATACTTTTGAAGATTCTCTATAGTTTTCATGGAATAGAGGAGGTGGCTTGGGAGAACGATAAGGATATGTGTGAGTTGCAACCTGAGCTCTTCGGCACATGAGTGTTAGGTTTTAGGGTTTTCTCTCTTATAAGGGGATAGTCCCTGATAGTATAGTGGCAACGTAGGTAAAGTTAACAATCAAGATCACCTTCCTTACATCCTTTTCCTCATATTCATACCCTTGACTTTTAACTTTGGGGATGAAGTCTCTTTTAAGGGGGTAATGATGTAATACCCCAAAATTTAGCTAAACCTAATCCTAATATCAAAAAATTAATATTCCTACCTTACCCAAACTCTCTAACCCTAAAATTTTGTCCTAATTTGTTTGGTCAATAATTAAACTATCCTAATATCCTATTCCAAATTATATTAACCTTATTCTAATTTAAATGCCAAACCATTATCTTCTCTTTCTCTTTTCCCTCTTTTCCTTTTTCTCTTATTTCTCCTTTTTCTTCCTTTAGCCGACCCTTCTCTTTTTTTTTTCCTTTATCCTCCCCTTCTTCCAATGTAAAATATTATACTTGGATAATCCCTACCACACCACCAACACACCCATCACCATCCCATCACTTGCCAAGCCACTGTTAGCTTCTATGATTGTAGGTTCGAGTTGAAAAACTCACCTAATCACACCCTCCCATTCTCTCCATCTCTCTATTCATGTATGTGCATATACATACCTAGTATTAAATGATATACAACCATCTCTTTTCTCCTTTCATTTTTTGTAGAAACTCCACCACCAAGGGCAACCTTACTCCTTAGCTTTCCTTCCTTTTTTCTGTTGCTAAAAAAAGCCACAAGACTTATCATTAGGGAGCTTAACAAAAATGCCTCCACCACCTTTGGTCACCTTTACCATTACTACCCTTAGCTAATAGCCAAAAAAATAGCTACACCACCTTCCTTTTTGCCAAATTCATAGTAGCCTCTCAATTTCTTTTTTCATTTGTTACGGCACCAACAACTGAACAAGCCCCCTCTATTTAGCCACACCATTCATAGCCCACATTGCACCATTGGCAAACTACCCTATAATACCCCCCTTATAATGTCACACATTTCCATTACTTTGCCCATTTCCATTTATCCTCCCACTCTTTTTTCCCTCCACCATTCGACCCCTTTGGTCATTGCTCACCACCTAGCAATGGAAGCTTATGATATTTCTCCACCCTTCATCTAGGCACCACCCACTGTTCATTAATCACTCATTTGGTTTGTTTCATTTTTCCTCCATTATTTTACTATGCATTCCCTTATCTTGTGCCTAATTATTCTATTTAATCCTAATGGTGTGGTATTGTGGTTTATTAGGTGAATTTTTGGAGGTTCTAAAATAGGTGGGATAGGATTTACATGCACATAGACTAGAGCCTTACTCTTTAAGGATATTTTTCATAGTTTAGGATTTTCATTGTTAAGTGTCATGCATGACTTTGTGTAATACCATTTTATAACTATTATATGATTAAATGAATTATTGTTAATGCTATGATACGATATTTGATATTGTATGATGAAAAAAATAAGTAAGTTAAGATTTTTGATGTTGTATAATAATGCCATGTCTAGAAACCCTTGGTGTGACATATGGTTGCAATTGCGTTTATTAAGGTATAATGAGTATGAAATTAGTATAATAAGGTGTTTAGAGATCAACCAAGGAGTTGGAAATAATGTTACTAAAACATAATAGATCAACATGAAATAGAAACTTTTATTATCGGTAAGGAAATTTTAGTTAATAAGATTTTAATATGAGAACCATGGTATTTTATATTTTTTTTATCATTTAAAATATTCTAAGGAATTTATATATAGTGTTTAGAGTAGTTGTGAATTACCTAAGTTTAATAAAGTATGAAAATGGCTTGATTTTGATATAATAACCCTAAAATGATAAGGTTACTATCACATGTGCGATACATTAGTGTTAGACCACAAAATTTGAATGTGTTGTTAAAATTAGTATTTTGGGAATGCATATGGAATATGGTATTTTTTTTATTCCTATAAAAAAATTTATGGAGGATTTGTGAAATTAAGGTTCATGAGACCTAAGAATAGTAACCTTTGTGATAGGGTTATTATCGCATATGTAATACCTTAAATTTAGGCATTGAAATTTGAGTATATTAGTAATAATGACATTTGGAAGAAGAGGTACTTGCTTTGGTCGATAAATGAGTAATAAAAGAGGAGTTATGACTAAAATATGAACTTTGGGTTTTGAGGGAATATAAGGGCTTTAACCCTAGAAAATAACCTTATGATCACGTCATGTGTCTTACCTGCTTTAAATATGTTTGTTTACTCTTCAAATAAATCACAAATAAGATATTAATAATTTAAAGTGAAAGATCACCTGAGTTGGATCGAGGTGTTTTATGGGTTCATTTCATCAAATGATAATAATGGCTTATGAGAGTTTTCCTTGAGAGGTACATCAATATATTTCAAAAAGTTATGAATAGTGGGTCCCTAAAATAAATGTAAAAGATAATATGAGTTGAGATAAGTATCCTAATGGATAAGATGTTAAAGATGTAAAGTGTAAGAGTATGTAAATCAATACCAAGAAGTTCGGTTCATTACAATGGATGATAATAGTAGCTCACGTGCGTTGTCCCTTAGAGGTGTTTCATACCATTCCCCAAATTTTAGAATAGTGGCTCAATAGCCTTTTCCCTAAGAGATGTTGGTTCTATTCCACCAAAAAATAATATTGGCTTAAGTGTGGTTGTCCCTAAGAGGTATTTCAAGCCCTTCTACTTGTTTAAGAATATTGGAATCCCTGAACTCAACATAAATAAAAGAATTAAAATTATTATATCTAATAAAGAGGCCTAGATTAATACTTACCTTGTGAGAATTTATGTGTTTCACATGAGTACTTATTCTCTAGTGTGATTAATTGTATTTAGCTATATCCTTGAAAGGATATTATTGTCACCTTTCTCAGTATGCAGTGAACTTACTATCCGTTTCGTGGGTATTAATCATTCCCACGTGCAAACAACTCAGATGCTTTTTTCTAGATTATTAAGGGTTGGTTGGATGGTTTTGCAGCCTAAGATATTCTATATGTGTAGAGTGATTTTTTATATTTGGTCATGGGAATAAAGTCATGATATCTAGGGAATAGTATTATCCAGATACCTTTTTGGATTCTTAGCTCTATGCTATCTTTTTTATCTGTATTTTATTATTGTACTCAGTGTTAATCTCCAAATACCTTGTTATGTTTATAAAGCTTCTCTCATTTATAGTTACTCAGCTATACTTTTAATTGTTTTAGCCTTATGATTGATATGAAGAGCATATGGTATGCTAGAATTGCATCAATTATGGCAGTAGCACTTTGTATTTTGGCTATAAGCTTTTGTTGTAAGACAAACAAATTTTAGTTATAAAATTTGGGATATCACACACCAAGATGTATCAATGGATCGAGCACAACTTCACACTTAGTCTCAAATAATTTTATTATATCTCACTAATTGTGATATACCAATATATGGTTATCTAAATAGAATAGAAGACATATCTTAATCCATGGTGCTACAATTCCCATAAACAAAATTGTAGTAATAATGATATAATCCACCTTGGTTATTCATTCCGTAAGTATGCTCAACCTCTAAGAGGTCTATAGAATCCTATTAGAGTAGATGTGGAGCCTTAGCCCATAAGTTAAATACCGACACAAAATTCTTTCACTTTACATTATTGGTATTTTATACCATGTTATTAGCCGTATTCAAACATTAACCACACTTAGCCAAATTTTATATTCCATTTATATTTATTTACCAAACATGATCTATAATGATCAATTTCTCAACCACGCTATAAAAGGCCAAACCCTAGTTATTTAACCTTAATCACCATTATCATTAATTTTAATAATTTGAAAGTTTTATTATTTGGAATGTCAACAAAAGTTAATGGTCTACAAAACTCAATTGTCATAAGGTTTATAAAACTCATCATAGGTTAAAAGGTCTCACAGGACATATTTTTATCACTTATGATCTTTTTGTCATTCAAATATCACTTTTAAGTGTTAAAGCACCAAGAATCCCTATCATCATCCAAATTTCATAGCAACACTTACACACTTTAAAAATTAATATTATAAGACATAAAATGGTCCATAAAAAATCTAGAATGCCTCTATCATCACTAAACATGATACTTAAAGCATTGAAATCAACAAGGCTTATCACATAATTTCTAACATGGAACATATAACTCATATAAGTCACACTCAAAATAATAAAACATATTCAAGGTAGAACTAATAGAAAATCTAGAAACCATGGAAAATGACTGAATTTCTCTTAAAATCATTAAATTACATTTTAAGTATAACTCTCTTTATGCATGCTCAAACCTAGCATATTATATATCAAAGTTTATGTAAAGCATTAAGTGAAACTAATGGATACATGAAAATGGCCAAGGATCCCTCAACTAAAAAATCCCTGAGGGTGAGATCTCTATAATTTCCACAGGTTGTAATTTTCATGTTTTTTTAGTTGATATTGCTTATGTCTACTAATGGAGTTAAAATGCATGGCAATACATGATTTCATTCCAAACATAAAGATTCATATATTTGGTGTAACACTTAAATAAGCATGGCATACATGCCTTAAACATATCCCTAAGTAAAAGCATGTTCATATACATATTTCAAGATTAACATGGATACTAGTATGATTTAAAATAAAATAAAAAAAGTGCATAAATGCTTTCACATAAATTCTATCACCTATAATTTTAGGTGGATTCACCAAAACACCAAGCTTAACAAAGAAAGTAAGAAAAAAAGAGACTATTGTAATCCTAGAGTTTGAGAATCAATGCTATGAAATCCTTTGATAACCTTTTAAAAAGTAAGAAATAAGCTTTAGTTAACTTCTCTTTCAACATATCAAAATATTAGAGAAAAGTATAATAAACTTGAGAAAATAACAAATTTACACTTTTTGAAATGTAGATGAAAAAATCAAAGAGAAATAAAGAATTTCTTCAATTATTATTAATGTCAAGCCCTCCTTTACTCAATAAATGAGAATAAAGGATTCAAAAGATAAAAGTTAAGATGTAAAATTCATGATGAATGAAAATAGGACTCTCAATTTTGTCATGGAGATAAGAGAGGAGAGAGCTTCTTTATTTGGTTATTTTATGAGATGGAAAAGTAAGGAAATAAAAGATTTAGTGTTAAAATAACACATTAAACTCGGGCTCCCACACAAAGAGAGTATCCAACCAATAATAATAATGAGAATACTAGTAAGATGATCCACTTATATGCACTGGAGTGGTGAGGCTGAGTGTACGTTGGAGTATAATAGTTGTTGAGATTTCTTAGATGAGGTTTAAGGATGAATAAAGAGTGTTCAAAGCTCTCATGAAATGATAAGCAACTGACCAAGTGCTACAATAAGGCCAGAGGGGTATGGGGCATACCAAATACACCCTTAGGTCAAATACCCAATTTTGAATTATTTTAGGTATAATTTGTTGAAGAAAAATCTAATTAAATGAGTATTTATTTAGATAAATAGTAAAAAACTTTTTAAAATTATTAAAAAATAATATAAAAACTTTATAAATAAATTTTTTATCCAAAATTATTAAAAAAAAATAATATTCCATAAAAAATCAATTTCTTATTAGCTAAAAAGGCCTCATAGTGGCAAAAATGTGAAAAAAAAAGAGATGTACTCAAATGCTTACCAAAAACTCTATTATTGAAGCCACTTTATATCACTATAAATATTTTAATGAGACACAAAATAATATATATAATTCAAAAATCCATGATATAGAGGGTTATAGAAAATTTTTGATAGCTAAAAGAACTTAAATAACCTTATGGAGAGAAAATGCAAAAATGTTAATGAAACCATTAATGAAACCTTTCAAAAATTGTGAATTTTATTTTAAACATCTTAAAATATATATTTAAATATATCAAAAAAAAAGTAATTCCTCATTATGAGAATATTATAAATAGTATTAGAATAACATAGCCTACAACATTGATTTTACAAAACAAAATTGATGACACATATTCTTCTTTTGAGGTAGGATGTGTATATATTAAGTAACCCAAACTAGCATATTTCTATGTCCTCTTTGGTTTCCAAAGTCATAAATTGAAAAATGGTTTGAAAGGCATTTTAATAAGTGATCATGTATCAATATAGATAACATGTCGGCCATTTGTATGTACGGACATTTAGCATCACTATAGAAGGTTTATTAATTGAACTATTTTTAAAGAGAAACGCATCTCATTACTCTAATAAAAATGGCTAATACTCAATTAATATAAGTTCAAAACCCTTAAGTGAGATAGAACCAAACTAAAATATATATATGTTAAATTTGTGCTAGTGTTTACATCAACATGAGTTCATTTAGAACTTGACTAAGATTTTTTTAACCATGAATCATATTTGACAAAGAAAAAATCATGATAGAATTAATAATAAAATTAAAAAATAGATATTAAGTGTGAGCAAAGAGAATTATAATAGCTACAAACTGTTAACACCTTGTAAGTTCCTTATCTTTATTAAGCTTCACATCTTTGATTTTATTGGAATACTTGCCTCATTAATCTTCTTTTTAGAGAAGATGGAGTTTGAATTGTTGTTTTCCCCTTATGCTACAAATTTATTGTCATCCTTACCTTTTTTTCTTATATAGACCGAGGATAAAAAAAAGTGCTTAGAAAATTAACACTATGTAGAAAATCAAAGGTCTTAAGGAAGGTGGTAATTTCATTAACTTTGCCAAAAAAAGTATGAAGTACATTCCAAATTGACACATCATCAATTCATATTCGCAACCTCACCAAAGGGAATATTTTATGAGAATCATAGTAAATGTGCATCTACTAGAAACTATAAAAATGTTCTCTTGAGGAGAGAATTAGACAGACGAACATTATTTCAAAACATTATAGAGTTCCTTTCATACTAAACTTGGAAAACAAAAGTAAGATTGTGGCTTACAATGGTATTATCTTCTCCTTTAGCTACACAATAACTTTTTTCCAACTTGTAATGTTCTCCCTCCTAATAAATGATTGTCTCCCTAACCCAAAGTAAATTTGAGCTTATTCCATACTTTCAAGTAATATGGATATTCCATAAACAAGTGTGCCCCTATCTCTAACTTTCCATTTATGCATAGGAAATAATTAAAATTAGTATCTATGCCCATGGTTTACTTATGTTTTTTGTAAAGAGCCTTCCTTATATAGCTAGCCATAGTATAAGATGGAATTTAGTGATTATAAGATCATTCCATACTAGTGGATACCGCCATATACATATGTGCTTTCACTTGAAAAACTCACATACTTTGTGAGTACTATATGAATTTGAACCATTCACACACTAGTTCTTGCTATGTAAGTCTTCAAAAATTGAGACAAAAATATGCCTTGATATTAAAACTTGTTGGAGCTACCAAGAACAATAATGTACTAATGTGTAATACCAAATTGAAGTACCTTTTAAGTATATGAAGTGGGTCTATTTCACCCAAAATTTAACTTTATTTATTTATTTACTGTCTATAATAGTTTCCTTATCCCCATTTAATTCCACATTTTCAAATCAATGAGGACTAAACCTCCCTTATTTTTAGTGAATCAAATAATTTTATATGCAAGTGCTGCCTTCCTTGAAGCTTCATTTTTTAACTCTCCACAAACATTTCTTACACATACTTTAAAGTTGGTAAAGGAACTTTTTGTGAAGGATAAAAACTGGGTCTAGAACATTTGCATGCTAAAGATCACTACTTTGAGAGGCTATGATATTTCAACATAGGATAGGGTGTGTGAGTGCCAAATATTGAATTTATTTACCATATTCTAAAGAATTTCTTCTATTTGGCCACAAGTTTATTAGGCAGATGATAATGGTACTCCCAAATAGGTAAAGGCGAATCACCCTTATTTGAGTTGCAATATTTTCAAAATATACCTCCTTGCAGCCTCATTCACAATGCCAAAGTGGATAAAACCATTTATGGGAGTTAATTGACATATAATAACTAGATGAGAAGTTCTCAACCACACTCATAGGTTATTGAGTTAAACCTAATTCCCTTTAATAAAATAGTAGTATATAATCCATTAATGAAAGATTGATGAGATAAGGGAGGACTATAAGGGAAAACATTCTACTGGCTCATGAGCTAATAAGAATTCATGGTAGAAAGCATACTTCCCCTAGATGCATGATGAAGGTGGATATCATGAAGGCTTATGATTCCATCAATTGGAACTTCTTGGAAAAAGTCCTTTTTGGGGTTAATGTTTCCTCCCCATTTGGTTAAATTAATTATGTCCTGTGTGACCCATGTCAAATATAATTTCTCTATCAATGGAGATGTGCTCACTCCCTTCCAAGCACAAAGAGGACTAAGGTAAGGAGACCCACTATCTCCTTATCTATTTGTCATTGCTATGGAATATCTGTCAAGAATGTTTCAACAACCATGGAATATAGAAGGCTTTAGAGGGAACCCAAAATGCAAAAGGTTGCATATTATTAATCTCTCCTTTGTTGATGATTTGTTTCTTTTTTGTAGGGGTGATCTAAAGTCAGTTACCTTACTAATGAATCAGCTATATTTGTTCAGTAGTGTATCAGACCTGCATATTAGCCCTGGGAAAAGTTTCATTTATTTTGGAGGGGTTACAAAGAGGGAGAAGCTTAAAATTACTGAGTTCATTTCATTCCCTAAGGGTACCATGCCTTTTAAATATCTGGGGATCCCTCTTTCTTCTGCTCATTTAAGGTCAGATCAAATGATGATTTTGGTTGAGAAAATCACTAACAGGATATAACATTAGTCCACAAGATTCCTGTCCTATACAGGAAGATTGTAGCTGCTTAGATCTGTTATTAATGGTATCCAGATGTATTGAAGCCAGATTCTTATCCTTCTTAAAAAAACCCATCCTCAATATTATATGTTATGTAAGAATTTTCTATGGACAGGAAAAGTTGGACCTTCCAAAAGAGCCTTAACATTTGTGGCATATAGCCCAGGAGAAAAATAGTCTATGGGTTAAGTAGAGTCTCAGCTTCTATATAAAAGGGGAATCCATATAGAGTGCTAATATTCCATCTACTACATCATGGATTATTAAAAAATTATTCAAGATCAAGGATAACCTCCATTTTGTGTTTCATAATTTTACTCCTTCTCGGGCTTATAAAATCAGTGCAGTGTATGACCATCTAAGGCTAAGAGGGAATCCAGTGAATTGGTGGAAATCAGTTTGGATGAGTAATGCAAGCCCTAAACATAAAGTCCTTCTTTGGATTGCTACTCACAAAAAACTCCCTGCTAAAGATATTCTTAGCAAGTATTCAATTGTGGAGGATCAATCTTGCTGTTTTTGTGATGCACATGAAACCCTCCCCCACCTTTTGTTTACTTGTCCAGTAATGAAGCATCTCTTAAAGTATGCCTATGCATCTATTGGTTTGAAGGGGATAACTAAAAGATGGCCTGATTTGTTAGCAACTTTAGCTCAAGGAACAAGGGTCTTAAAAAGGAAGATTCACTTAGCCTATACACTAAGTGTAGTGTGCATCTATGAGTGTTGGATTGCTAGGAATTCAAATAATTTTTTTCCAAAATCAATGGTAGATGGGAGGAACTTGTTAAGAAAATTATTCATATTATCTCAACTAGGTACTCAACTCCCTATATGAGTAGGAATAGGCTCTTTGTAGTGCAGTGTTTAGATAGATTCTGGGAACTAAGTTGTACTGATTTCACTAATTAATAAAAGCTTGATTTTCCTTTAAAAAAAAGAAAGATTGATGAGCTTTAACCCCTTGCACCTATGATGCCCCTTAAACTCTTTATATCACTAAAGTTTCTTGAGCATTATAGTTAGGTACATAGCAACCATAACAGACATGTAAGTAGAAAAAGGATACCTTTGTCTCAAGCCTCTTTTATTTCTAAAAGAGGAGTAAAATCCCCATTAAGAATTAAGAAAACTGACATTCACATGCTAAAATGAGCTTCACAAATTGAAAAGGGAAACTATACACATGAAGGACTTCCTGTAAGCCAGCTTATAAAGTCATATGCTTTTTGTATGTTAAGATTCACCATATAATGAGGTGAAATTGAGTCTATTTCCTAACCAAATCCACTACAAGGAATATTTTTATCCTTGATTTATCATCCTTTCACAAAACCCTATTAAAAAGCATCAATCACATAAGGTATGATAATATATATCCTACTTGTGAGAATTTCAGATATAATCTTATATAAAACCCTAATAATAGGCAATAAGCCTGTATTCATTCACCTTATTAGCATTCTCCTTTTTGGGTATAAAGGTTAAAGAGGCAATGTTTACATTATGAGGGAGGAGATCAATAGAGAAGCAGTGAACCACAACCATAGCAATGTTTTCCTCAATAAAGGCCCAAGCCCGCATAAAAAAATGAATAAGAGAAGCCACCAACATCTAGTGATTTATTATCACTATTGGAAAAGTCACCTTATTTAACATCTTTGTGAGCTTATGGTCATCATGGAGTCTGAGATGCCAATCCGATACATATACATTAGTTAGTCAAGTGTAACATTACTAATGAACCTTGAATATTTTGGTAGAACTCTAAGAATGATTTAAAACTCCCATATTTCACTACTAAAAGAATTCATTTTTAAAACATTTATAAAAAGTAAAATATAAAACAATCTTACGAAAAAATGGGGCGTTAATATCGTCTCTAATATAAGATAAACATTTATCTTCCATCTCATAATAGATACAATGTTGAGTATCTAAACTAGTAAAACATAAGAGAATAGGGTGCACAAATTAGATAATATAAAAGATAAGAAGCGTTTAACATTTACAAACCAATGTTATACCAAGACCAAAACTAGTATAGAAAATATATAAAGAAAAATGATAACTACAAAATATAATATAAATGAAAATATCTTAGTTAACCACAAAACATCAAAGGAGAAATCCACCAGAAAGTCTATGTTCAAATGCCCCAAACACAACAAAGAAATTGGATGGGGACTGGCCATCCTCCATAACCTGTACAAGGTCCTTTTCTTATGAGATTGAATAAGTGTATGATTAAATGGGTACATTAGTATGCTATGTACTTAATAGACCTAGTTACCCTATCATGGTGATTAATGAAGTACATATAGTCATGAAACGAAAAAAAAGGTTAATCTTGACATGTACTTATCCTACCCATACATTTATGTGTCAATTTCACACATGGGGCCACATGGGGATATAAAGATTATGCTTTATTGTATATATATCATAGTCAAGCATAATCCTAATAGGGTTACACACTATAATTTACATGATACACTCCTCCATGCACATTAATATAAAGGATTGCATATAGGTTATACTAAACTTACATCCACTATGCTTGTACATTAACATTCCTAAACTTGCTTACTATACCAAAATGACTCACATAATATGGAAATTATGCATACCAAAACTTGCATACTTCAATAACATGGTATTCTCAACATGGAATTCCTTTACGTGCCTATGGAGGTAAGTCGTACGACTTAGGATTATGGAATCACAGATAACAACACTTCTCACATGACTTAGGAATCATGGACAACATAAAAGGTGCATGTAAGGGACCATATTAAGAATGTCAACCACCTATGGTAACTCTTAGATCCATTTCATTTAATTAATCACAAGATTATGATCACAACCCATTATCTTTGAGTAATAGGTAGGATTATATAATCACTCATAACTTAGATCATGCATTAGCTTTTTAATACCTATGAGGGTCTATTAGGCATCATATCAATGAAATAACCACATTAAGACCAATTATATAAGTAATACAAGGTAATTTAAAACAACTCTAGGAATCATACAGATTATTTTCTATTTAGAGTAGTGATCACATACTTTTCAACCATGTGAGAATCTCAAGTGATCACTTAAGTGCTCCTTCATAGAACTCAACCATGACAGAACCCAACATTAGTGGTTATTAATGTAACTATATGTAATTAAATACAGTTATATTTTACTCTTGGTTATATTTCAAGGAAATGATGTACTCATTTCATCACTATGTATCCTAATCATTAAGTATTGGCATCCCCTAATTAAGCATATAGGTGTAACGTAGAGTAGGAGAGGTATGGAAAACAATTAGGGTTACCTTACCCATATACACATACTCATAAGCGAATATAATACTAGTTACCAACTGATTAGCTAATACAAGAGTAAAAGAATCATACAATCAAACAATTTCTTTAAGTGGATGGTGTTTTATTCACCTAATCATATGCCATATAAGGCCCAAAGATCATATCAAACCAACAAAGATACACAAATAATCCATACTACCCAACATGACACCTCAAGAGTAAAAAGGGGTGAAATCCCCATTATTCATCCATTTCATACCAAGAAGAACAAGACCATAATGAATCCATTAATAATTACTTACATCATTAATTAGCCTAAATTGTATCCACATGATAGTTTAGAATGTCCAACAATAACCAAATAAATCTAACTCCATTATTTATTTCCAATTATTCCTCCATTTTATTCTAAGGTCAATGTTTGGGCCAAGACCTAGGATTAAGGTCAGCTAAAGTCAACTAGGTTAAAAAACCAAAATAAATTAGTCAACATGTCCAAATAGACCTCAAGGAATAGTGGGTTGAACCCACAAAACTAAGGATTACAATAAGGTTTTGATGACATTACCATATTGATAATAAGGAATTGGTTGACTAAAATCTTATACCATTTGATTGGTTGAAAGGCTTAGTCAAGTGACCCAAAAGGGGCATTTGTTGACCATTTGTTGAAAATGCTACTAGGAAAACATATAAAATTAGTTAACCAACTAGACATATCAATTGACCAAAAAGAGTAAGCACATTCAGTCAATTAATTTTTATTTTATTTTTATTAGTCAATGGGGTTACCAAGGATATATTGATTGATATGGAACATTAGTTGACTAGAGGCACTAATACTCGCATCCTAACATTTAATTCATCACATAAATTTTCTAAATTATTCAGAACATAATTCCATAAGTATTCATGCTTATTGACAACAACATGCTAATTACCAAATCATGCTTGAAGATTTTATTAAATAGCATGAATTGTGCTTACACATCAAATCACCCATAAATTTTGTAAGGCCCTAGAGTATGCTTTCCACCCATATTTGTTTCAAATATTTTCTGATATAGTAATAACAACAAAATCATTAGAATTTACATTAACAAAGAACTTATTATCCTAATCGTGCACAACACCACATGCTCATTCTCGTACATAAGAAGGTAAGAATGACTTACCTTAAGCTAACCTAGCAAAAAATCACACAAAATATATGAAGCCCCTAGATCGTACCTCCTAAACCTAGAATACCATAAAAAAAAAGATTAACTTAGAAAACTCTTTAAAATCACACAAAGATAAAATAAAGTTAGAAGTGAAGAGAGAAATTAGAGAGTAGAACCTTTTATAAAATGAGAAATCTAAATAAGAGTAAACCCTCAACCATTCTTAGAACAAAACAAGAAATATCTAGAGGAAAGGTTAGAAGAGGGATGAGAGTCTAGGACTAATATCAAGAAAAAGAATGTAAGGGGAAGGTTAGAGAAAAAAAATATAGAGACTTAGTGTTTGGGAAAAAATGGAAAAGAGAGGTTATAAGCTGGTAATGATACAATGATTTAATGGAGAATGGGTTATATAACTTGAAACCCTTACCCTCAACTCAATATTGGGCTATATAAGGTAGATTTTAGAGGCTCAAAGTTGATTGTTGGTCATAAGCCTCAAATGGTGGTGGTTGAAATGTTTTTGGGGTTACACCTTAAGAATTCAAAGACATAAGTAGGGAATTGGACAAAAAAGAGAGGAAGATAAGGGCCTTAGTTACAAAAATATTTTCTAGATAAAATCATTCAAGATAGTATATATAGGGGAGAAAAAAGAGGTAGATAATAAGGATACACATTTTTGGTAATTTATACTTCAACTCTAGTTTTAAATATGGAAAAACATGTGTAAAAGGTTTAATAAAATTATAAAACTAATTTAGAAACAGTTTACATCATATAATTAGAGTTCCCAAATCATTTCACATGATTTTTGATTTATAACACAAATGATATCAGTTTAACTTGATAATTAGTCGACTAATAAGCTATGGTGGTCAACTAATCATGCATCATTATAAACGTTATTGAAACCTTGCGAATATCAACTGATAATGAAGGTTGGTCGACCATTGAGCCACGAAAGCCTATTCCACCCTCTTTTTACAAAATTTTCCAAAACTTATGCAAATCAAACCCATAATACACTTCCAAAATAAGATCAAACACCATAAAATAATCATCGGCCCCATGAATCAACACACATGAAAACTAAATCCAATCCCCAATAAAACAACCAAAACTTTCCATACTCTTATGGCCATGTTCTCCCATCAAACCAAGACTATTAGCTTACCACATTGAAACATGAAATTGAATATGGAAGCTTACTAAAAATATAACTTTAGCAAATATCATCATAATCTTAAAATGCTTAAATGTAAAACTCCTCTAAAATAATGGTGTACATATAATATATCAAAATAATTAATATGATCTTTGTATAAAAGCACCCATAGGTTCATGCTAGATGCCCTAAACAATTGATTCGTAGCATATACTTCTACATCTATGAGGCTTAGTCCAAAACCACTACAAATGCCCCCAAGTAGCTCTACTCAAAGCATCTAGCACTAAGATAGGCCCTACAAAGCCTCCTCCAATAATACACTTTGATCACCAATTTCAAAGAGAATAAAACACTCACAAAAAACTTTGAAACTACATAAAGAAAGATAAGAGAGAAATTTAGGGGTGAATAGGGATTTAACTCCAAAATATTCCTTGAAACAATTTAATTGGATTAATATCCCGTACATCTAAAATAATATCTGTACTTACCTAAGTTTTTTTATTCATATATTTTCAATATTGTAATCTTTGACAAATCACCAGATCAAGTTTCAAAACCATATAGTGAGAAGAATTTGTTCTAGTATAATTAGTTAATTGGCTTTGGCATTCCAATCTATTGACTTCTTTGAATAATGAACACAAATAGATTAATTGATTTACAAGTTCCTCTGTTGGTCAACTAGCTTTCCAATTTTAAAACCCTTTCTAACATTATTCAAATTCATTATCCAAATTCATTATCCTAAAAAATGATTTGTAAAATAAGTTTTTAAATTATGAGGTAATAAAAGATCTCTCATAATATGTGTAGTCTTTGTCATAATAGATCCATTCTCAAGCTCAATTTTAATCACTACATTGCGGCTCTTACCTTTCACATATTTAAAGAAAAGTTTATAGTTTGAAACCCCACTGGACACTAGTGGATCTTGGATTTTTTCCTAGACAACCTCCTCACTATGTGAAATTATACTACATATAGCTTCACATTCATCGATAAGATACCTCAACACATTTTTTTTAACATAATTAAATAAACCTTCTTATTAGATCCCATATTGATCCTTACTTCCTCTACTTTTCTACTAGTTGAACTATATTTATATTGATTTAACTCCTTAAAAGTAGGTTTCAGTGCTTTCAACTTCTAATGAACACATACAAGAAAGTTTCCAATGTGTTAACAATGCTAATGACAATGAACTATATCCATGAAAGCTCTATCTTCATCCTAAAAATTATTAAATTTGAAAGGTTTATTTCTAGCATTAACTATTCCTAGCTTAATCAATATAAGATTAAGGTTCAAGACAATAGGGTCCTAAAACTCAAAAAAGGAGTTACTATAGACCAAGAGCGATTTTATATTGACCAAGTGATAAATGAGAAACTAAATATATACTTTATCATCTATATCCTCAATTTCCATATATTTCTATGAGTCTTTAGGTTAGAATTTGTGTTTTAGCCTTAGATACTAATTATTTTGGGAATTTATGTATGAGAAAGATTTAGACAAAGAATGGATTAACAAAAATGATGAAAAATAGGAGTATAAAGCAAGCTTGGAATGATGGTTAATATGTAATATGGCTAAGCCATGCCTTAAGACATAGACGTGAAGGTTTTAGAGTAAGGAGTTAATTGAATCAAATAATTCACCTTTAAGAAGGGTGTGGTCCATGCCATAACATGTTTTGGATGTGTGGATGAACTCTTGGCTTTACTCAAACCACACCTAACCTATATCCTGTGACATGGGTGTACTGTGTGTATTTTCTTCTGCTCAAGAGTAGTTATTTATGTAATTTTTCCATTATATAGTAGCTTTATCTCCACTTTTGGAAAATAGGAAGGTTGCTCTTTCTCACTCTTTTAAATCCTTATTATCGTAAAATATACTCTATTCAATTATAATTTATGTCCTTGTTCAAAGTAGTTTTCTATCTTGCAATTACTTAATTTGGATGCTCTAATTAGTGAATATTATTAAAGAATTCAATTTTATCTTCTCTTCTATGTTTTTAATTTTAATCATTCATGTCATTTATTTCTTCATTATCATGATTATGATTAAATAAATTTCTTTTCTATGATTGAATCTACTATAAATTATTACTTAATGATATATTAGTTTTATTTCTATTCCAATTGCTTTAATTCTTGAATTTAATTATTATTTATTCATTTATAGTTGATTTTATTAATCACCAACTTGATTAGTCATTGATATTTAATCGAAGAACTAAAAGGTGAAGATTAATAACCATAAATCTAACAGTTGAATGAAAGAATTGAACCACGAAAGTAAGATAGAGTCTTTTGGAGATTTTAGTGATTAATCATAAAACTTAATGGATCTAATTTGATTTAATATGCTAAGAAATTGAATTAGATACCACTATTAGACCTTTAAAGAGAATATATTTTAATCTAGGCTATTTCAACATTTAGGTTTAAGTAGTTATTTAGCAATTAAATTGATTTTTTATTAATTACTAGTTTATGTCAATAATCCAATACTAGGATTTTAATTATATTTTTACTATCATTAGCATTCTATTTGGGTTTTTTTTATCATTTTATACTCTCTAAATTTGATCGATCTATATAGTAACAATTGGTGAAAATTCTGTAACTATCAACAAGTCTCTATGGAGACATCCTTAAAGTGCTATAATAACGGTCGTCCACTAATAGTTTGGCCCATCAACAAGGCCCTATCCAACTTAGAACCCACTGACTCATCTTATTCATTATTTTTATATCGAATCAATTAGTAGCCATAGTTGTTTAGATTTATTAGGGCAAAGATTAGATACAATGTTGGAAGTCTTGAGTATATAAAGATGGGTGACTATCACCTCCAAATTTTTTTCATTAAGTTGTGAAACCTCATTAAAATCCCCTACTAGAACCTATAGGATATAAGAATTTGTATGTTCTATAAGTCAGCTCTAGACGGATTTCCTAAGTGAGCCCATATTTGTGGCATGTATAAAGGAAACAACAAAGGTAACACTTTTCCATTTTTCTTGGTCCTTTAGTTACATGATGTTGATTTTGCAGTATCATTGTAGCATTATCATGTTAAGTGCATAATCTCACATAAAATGGGTAAAAACACTTGTCTCACATAACTATAGATGTGACATATTGATGGAGCATAATTTCTTCACTTACCTTAACTATATATACATAAATATTAATATCCTTCTATAAATGCTAACTAAGGATTCGTGAATAACTCTATTTTCATAAATTATTACACCTTAATAATTAGTCCATTCTACATTATAAATAATGCACTAAATATCAAAAGATTTTTTTAGGTACTCAAATATCCTTAGTTTTTAGATCAAACACTTATAGAAGTGATATATCCATATAATAAAATAGTTTTTACTTATATTTTTTTACTAATAAACTAAGCATTGCCCTCATTGATATTTATGATATAAGCACATAATTTGTCAAAGGTAAACACTACTACCAAAAGTTCCTTTTCTGTGATGATGTAATTAGTTTGGATATCATTCATGGTTTTATTAGTAAAATTAATGGATTTGATGATCTTAATTTTTTAACTACCATAACATGAATCCTATAATATAATTACTAGCACTACAAGTTAGTTTAAATTATAGACTGTGTATTGGACTAGTCATGACAATCAAATAAGTGAGGTATTTCTTAATTTCTCTAAGGCTTCGATGCATTTATCATTAATATTAAATTTCTAACATGTTATAGTAACATGCATAAGAGTTTGACATACTAGATAAATATTTTATAAAACTCATGCATTCTACATGTCGCAAAAAACTCCTAATACCCTTTATTGATAAGGGAGGTAGTAAATTCTCAATGACATCTATCTTAGCAAGATCCACCATCATTCTCTTATGTGAGAATTAATGTCCTACATTTATTCCCTCGTCAAACATGAAGTTCTATTTTTCCTTGTTCGTTAGTCATACCTATTTCTAACCTAATATTATCAAATATATCTCTTATTCAATGTTTAATGCATAAATAAACTAGGTGGTTCTCAGCTTTTTAAAAATTCAATTCAATAAAGTTTTTTTGCGCCCTATTTCTTAAAAAGTGATGTATAATTCCAATGTGTTATTTCTTTGAGTATTGAATATATTTCATAAATATATTAGTTCCACTTAAATTATCACACATAATGGATCTCCTTAGGGGTGTTACAGACACAATTTTTTAGTTTGCTTGAGATACCTCAAAATCCTCTTTATAGCTTTAATATGAAATTGCTAGGGGTTAGCTTGGAATCTTATGCATAAGCACACACTACCAACAATATCACACCTACTATTCGTAAGATATAATAGAGAGTTAATTATACTCCTATATACTTTATTTTCAACACCCATAATTCTATTATCTTGGTTCGTCTTCAAATTTATAGGCATATGAATGCCATACTTCTTAAATAACTTATTGAGGTATTTTTTTTATGAGTTGTGAAGTACTCTTTTAGCTTTCTTGATATTCAAACCAAGGAAAAACTCTAGCTTATCCATCATGTTCATTTCAAACTCACTCTTCATCAACTCTATGAAAAGACTCAATAATACCATTTCTAATAATTACATCCAAATAAATTTGTACCGCCAACAAGCCTTTATCCTTAGACTTCAAGAATAGTGTATTCTCAAATATTCTCTACACATATCCATTATTCATAAATAAAGGTGGAAATTTGGTCATACCCTAACCTTGGTGCTTATCTCTATATATAAAGTGTTTTATCTAACTTGTACAAATGGTTAAGGATTTCACTACTCCTAAATTTGGGGGTTGTTCTACATGGACGTCAACCTTTAACAATTAATTTTAAATTAGTGTGTTGATATCCATTTGATTGAGTTTTATTTCCATTTTGAAAATTGAATGATTTTAAGATTATATTATCATAGTTAATTCCCTATTCTTTGTTGCAACCTTTGATAACCATTTGTGCCTTATTTCAAGTTATGACACCATTATCATCAAGCTTATATCTAAAATCACATTTGGTGTGTATCATTGATCCTTTTCAAATCTAGAAATAAGGTTTCATAACTTGTTTCTTTAAAATTGATTTGTCTCTTCGTACATTTCCATAATCTTTTAGTGTAGTTTACATCATGTTACTCGGTATATGATATGAAAGTAGTGTGTTCATAATATTTATGAAACAAATATTTTCTTAATTAACCCGTTTAACATATTGCTCAATATCATATTCGTGGGAGAGGAATCATTCCTTCTCTTAAGATTGAGTGAAGGCTTATGTTTTCATCTTGTGTTCCCCTTGAGCTAACACCTTTAGTAGGGTTTTTCCCAATACTATTTTGTGTGAATTGTATTCACTAGTTTCCCTGGGAACCACACTAGGTGAAGTCTCTTCTAGATATCCTATTTCATTACTTGCATGAGGTATTACTTTTGTTCCCCTTATAATACCTCATATTTTATCTAATCTTAATTCCCAACAATAAATATTTAATCTAACCTTAATTTTAAGTAATTAATATTTTAACCTTATTCTAATCTTGGGTGATTAATATTTTTTATCTTAGCTTAATTCCTTAATCCTTAAACTAAACCTAATCCTAATCTTAAGCCTAGCCCTAAATCCCTTTTTTCCATTTTCCTTTTTCCTTCTCCTTTTCTGTCTTCCTTTTCATTCTCCTTATATCTAGATCTCCCTTTTCTTTGTCTTCCTATTCAAGCCGTGCTTCCCCCTCTAGCATGGTTTTCCTTTCTAGTCCATTGTCTTTGCATTTTCCCTTACACTTGCCCCTATGTCCCAGCCTACCATATCACCAACATTCCCTTCCCCTTACTTCCCTAGCTTGTGTTATGAGGAAAAATGTTATACCAAAACTAAACCATGCCTCTCCCCTTGAATCTTTAGCATTATCATTTCACACCTCACCTTATCCCCTATGAATACCCCTCTTCTCCTCACTATTTTCTTCATTTAGCACCTAGAAAAAACTATACCCAACTCCCTTCTCCATTCTAATTTTTGTTCTTCATTGTCCCTATAAAATCTTTGTATTTTTCTTCTAGCAAAGCTCCAAGTAGTTTATATAACACCACACGGTTATGTATTTATGGTCTCAAAGGCACACACAACTTAGCTTTTATGGCATCACCTCACCCAAATACCCTAGCTATGTCAACTAACCATGCATTCCCCCCTTCTAACTACATAACTTATTCATGCCAATGCCCCAAGCTATATCACTCTTTGACACATCAACCCCTTGGTTGCCAAATTTTGACGTAGTCATTTCAAATTTTGACATAGATCTCTCACAACTTGATTTTCATTGGTTTTACTCCATTTTCTACCCTCTTTTACCTTATCTTTTCCTTTTTTCTTAAGTTGTACTAATATTTTAATCTTCATTTTTTGGTTGTTTCAAAGGAGGAGTCTTAGGGTTATATATTCTTGGATACTGGAAATGTTTTTAGTAATGATATAGCCTCCCCAACAAAATGTGACAAGCATCCATGGGTAGAATATCACATAAAATATCATCAAAATAATTTTCAATCTTAAAAGAGATAAGAGTTTGTTTGGTTAACTTTACACCCTTATCTTTGTTGAGCCATTGGAGTGAATATGGTCTTGGATGACCCTTTGTCTCCAAACTAAGATTTTCACCATCTTCTCACTAGCTACATTAGTGTAAGAGCCACTATCAATAATGACTTCACACACTTTATCACCAACTCAACACTGCCTTGAAAATCTTCTCCAGTTGAGTAAGTAATGGTTGTTGTTGTACTTGGAGCACCCTTTACAACATGTAGCAATCCACTTGGACTTCTTCTAAATCATCCTCCAGGCTATCACTTTCATCTTCGAAGTCTTCATCAAGGTCTTCATTTTCTTCACAAACCTACATATGTGTTATCTCCTTCGAAGTCAATGCCCTTTTATTGGGAGAATCCCAAGCAAAGTGGCCATAACCTCTACATCTGAAGCATTATTTTTTCACCTTATTAACCATTTGATTATTGCCCTCTCCTTCATAAGTAAATTTCCTAACATTGTCTTGGTTTGTGGCTTGAGAAATTGGTGGCTTCAACACACCCTTGAAAGCTAAAACCATATGGAGCATTGGTTGACTTGCTTGGTGGCTTTGTCCCCTTCAACTATTTCTCAAAGTTGATGGCTAAATTGGCTAGGTCTTCAAACACTTCATAAGGGTACACCTCTACCTTCTCCCAAAGATTCATATTAAAACCCTTGATGAATCGTGCACACCTTTGTTCTTCTCATTCATAGAAATCACATATTAGAGTTAACCTTTTGAACTTCCAAATTTATTCTTCAACTCTAAGTAACCCTTTCCTCGACATAGCCAAACAAGATGATATACTTTCTTGAAGAATATTAAAAGAAAGATTGAATCTTGATTGCAATAGCTCCAACCTAAGACATTGATACCAAAATTGATGTGTGTGGGAGGATGGAATTCTCAAATTAGTGATATTAAGACTTGATTATGTTGGTAATAATTAGAATAAGGCTCAACAATAAGGGATAGCTGATAATAACATTAAAATACAGTGAATTTAAGATGAATATGTTTCAAACAAAGTGATGATGATTTGGTGATGGTGGATAATTAATGGTGATGGTTTGAATGTCTTGTGATAATTGAGATATGTATTCGACAATAATGTGTTGATGATGATGAGGATTCAAATGTTAGGGTTTGGATGGAAGATGATGTCATGGTTTAGGGTTAGGGTTTAGCTTTGAATGGAAGGGTTAAGTTTATGTTTGGTTAGAATGATGGGATTAGGGTTTCAAAAGATGGTTTAGGGTTTTTTAATGTGGAAACTAAATTAGGGCTTCAATTATGCTCGATTTTAGAAGAGGTTTAGATGATAATTATGGCTGGAAAAATATGGATTATGGATTGAAGAAATGATGGGACTTAATCTCTAATTTACATAGATAAAGAGATTAAGGTTTTAAAACTAAATCGTTCACAGAAATTTGATTAACTTGAATTGAACTCACATAAAATTTAACTTTGCATTCAACTTCAATATTGTTCATCAATTTCATTGTCCATAATCGTGACCTTCATGGTTATATATATCCATTCTACCACTTAGCTAAAAACCATAATCCAAAAGATTCCACGATAAATGATATTGTGCTACTTTAAGCTAATTGTATGCTACTTTATGCTAACTTTATGCTTTATATAATATCTAACCCTACTAATTAAAATATTAATTAGCTAATATTAATATTATTGCTTGACCAAGCTGCCAATAAAACCCCCATGCATGTGTCATCCATTCCATGCATGCCATATATACCATGCACATATAGGTAGACAGTTGGTTGTTTGTTTGGTATGCTTCTCGCAATATAACCATCTATTAGTCTTTAAATTTGTGGGAGATACTTTCCAAATGAAGAATAATTGGTTCCATAATTATGAAATTCAATTCTTGAGTGTTTTCTCCTGCATCAATGGGGTTAGAGACTGAGTAATCTTGCATAAAACCTATATGGTCATGTTAATCAACATTGCAAGTCACATTAGCTCACTACTTCTTCATCTAGAGTTGAAATGAGGAGATCCTGTATGCATTTCAAAGCTAAGAAGAATATATATAACTTTTTTTCTATGTAATTTTCCAAATTGAGATTGAATCAAATGTAAAACTCTTGACTTTTCAATCACATCCTTTATATTGCCTGATATCAGCCTTATTTGCATCCATAAGTACACCTAAAACAAATAAAATTCGAAAGGATGTAGTATCTATGAATCTAATAGAAAATATAAGTGACTTGAAAAATTATCCTTCAAATTTTCATTAGTCTTACCTCGCCCAAGAAGAAAGATAAATGTGGTGCTTTGTTAGATAGACTCGATAGATTTGTCTAGTATCTGATGTATATTTTTTAGATACTTTGTTGTACATTCTATCCTTTTTGGTAATTAATGAAATCTCTAATTAATTACCAAAAAAATTTAAATATAACAACATATATAAATAATCTATGGAAATAGGAACATATAAAGAAGGAAAATCATCTTAATATTATTAATTTTACCAATGTATCAACTCCCCCATGCTTGAACTACTGCTTGTCAACAGGCAAAATGAACGGAGAACACAAGCATGGTGGAAATTTAAGATGGAGAAAATGATTGAAAAGATAACGAAAAAAATGTAAAAGTGTCTAGATTTAGCTAAACTCACATGCATAAGTATATTACCCAATCCAAAGTTAAAGACATATCATATTTTATGTCTTACATTGGAGAAGATGTATTTGTGTGTGTTTTGTGCATAAATGTGAGTGAGTCGACTTATTAATGTCAAAAAATAAGATTGGAAGAAATTTTCTTTTAGCTAATTTCTTAAAACTTCCCCATGTAATAGATACATATCAAATCACACTTGAATCATCTTTTTTCCGCTTAAAGTCTCAAAGGAGCTCTCTTTTTTTTTAATTTTTTTTTAAAATAGGGAAATAGTCTTAAACACCTACCAAAGTGATAGGCATACTTTTAAAGGTGTAGTGTTGAGTACTCTGTGTGATAAACTTTAATTTTTTTTCTTTTTTATTTTAAGTATTTCTCCAAAAGTCGATGAGTAATCAAAATCACCAAAGGAGCTTAGATACTTATTAGGTAGAATAGGATGAAACCAATTCCCATATCCCTATAGTTTAGAGTCAAAGTGAAAGAAAACCAAAATTGAAATAGAGAAATAGTCATAAACACCTACCGATGTGACACTCATACTTTTGAGGGTCCAATGTCAAGTACTTTGTGTGATAAACTTCATTTTTTCCCTTTTTTATTTTCAGTATTTCTCCAAAACCTAAAGAATAATTAAAGTTATAAGGGGAGATTCGCTACTATTTAGGTAGATTAGGATGAAAGGAATTTCTATATCCCTATAGTCTAGAGTCAATGTGAAAGAAAACCAAAAATGAAACAGGAAAATAGTCATAAACACCTACCGATGGGATAACCATACTTTTGAGGGTGTAGTGCCAAGTACTCTATGTGATAGACTTTAATTTTTGTTCCTTTTTAATTTTGAGTATTTCTCTAAAACCTAAAGAGTAATCAAAGTCATTGGAGGATCTTAGGTACTAATTAGGTACATTAGGATGAAAGAAATTCCTATATCCCTACAGTTTTGAGTTACAGTGAAAGAAAACAAAAAACTCTCACAGATAACACCTTGACTAACTAAGCATATAGTAGAGGTTCCAAGTTCAATCATAAAGTAAGTAAACTCATATTTGAATTTGTTTTTTTAGAAGAAAAATATAAAATAGATAAAATTTAAGATAAAAAAATAAATATTACACAAATAAGGAAAAATAAAATCGCACAAAGAAATAGAAAAAGAACATAAAACATGTAATACATTTCCTCATGTTTGGTTGACACATTATTCCCAATACGTGAAAAGTGTAAAATAAGGAAATGGCAAACATATACTTCTCACTATAGTTATGGTGGAGGTGGTTTTTAGCCATAAGCAAGATGCCAATTATACATATATTGATACATTGTGTGCATCTGATTAGTTTTGTGATGGAATCCTTCCAAGCGTGATGGAATGCCATATAAAAAACATCATAATTATTACATAAAGTGCATAAGGATTCATGGAGTTATTGTTTCCCTTTCTCTAAGGTTTCAAAATAAAGGTTCCAATCAATGAGGGAAGTGGAGGATGAGGCACAAACAAAGAATGGGGTATGGTAAGTGGTGTGAGAGGGTCTGGTGGAGGTTTGTTATGCTATGGAGTAGGTAAGTCATCTGTTGGTGGCTGCCAATTCATGTAGCTATCAATGGTGATATGGTTGGGGCTAGGGAGGGTAAATATGGGGCACTCTTTATAGGTTAACCAACATACATTAGTAATCTTGGTGATAAGATTGATAACTCTACGATAAGTAATGCTAATCCAAGCAATAGGCTACTCAATAAGAAGATTAGTGATGTTGAGGCACATGCAATCAAATAGGATTATAATCAAACCTCCTATGAAAATATTCTTAGTATGAGCCTTACCCACTTTTTCAAAAAATTTAGCCAACAAAATCCCAACATCCACCACAATGCAATTGACCATATAATGAGAAATGAAAACATTAGAATCAAAACACACACTGGAGCTCTCTCCCCGACCAATGATGGTGTTATCCATGAGCCTCTATATATAACAAAAGATGGGATTATAGGTTCTAGAGGCTTTATTTTTAGATGGATCATACATAATAGAGTTACCTCTCTCAGGGTAGATTTTCTTCTAGAAAATTATAGGGTCCCAATAGATGGTTGGTTGCTAAACCCTGCACTCACGTAGGCAACATAGGATATTGAATTTAGTAATAGTGATAACCTAATTTTGATTAAAGAAATAGAAGTAAATATTTCCTTCGGCTAAAAGTGAGCAGCTATAACTATAATAGAACCTAAAAAATCTAATTTCAAAGGTTGATTTGTGGTCCAACTCATCCCCATAAAGTTATTCCACCTAATACTGTTAGGAAAATGATACACATTGACTCTCATACCAAATTGATTGAGTGTAGTATCATTAATAAATATGGTGGCGATTATGTGATGAACAACTAACTTAGTAAAGCAAGGCTTGTGATCAAAAACCTGTATAAGGAGAATGCTATAAGGATTACTGGGTGGCAGAGGATGAGGATCATTTCTTATAGAACAAGTACGGTATGGCCATGAGGGATTAAAAGTTGAGGTATCAGCATCCTTTTAGCACCAAGAATCCATAGATATATGGTTAAATAGTCACTTGTAATTTGCACCAAACAAAAAAAATTGGATCAATGGAAGGTAAGACCACATCAAAATAGCTATGTTAATCACCAACAATTTATTCCATAATTTAGCTAATAAGCATGGAATGATAGTAGTAATCGGATTAATTGGGATCCCAAAAATCCAGATCTAAAAATAAGTGGCAATCAGAAAATATATGAAACAATTGATAAGTGGAAATCAAAATAGTGGTAGAAAAGGTAAAGATATAGAATTTGATAGCTAAAATTCATATATGGGAAAACAATTCTCTATTTTTGATATGGCTTGCCAGGGAAGGACACATGGGAATGCTAAGATAATGATGGTTATTGGTTGAGTTGTGGTCTATTTTTGTTACAACGATGGCATGACAAGCAATATATTGGGGTGGATGTTGCTAGTAACACAAGAGGGGAAAGGAAGAGATGTGTGAATTAGGACTAATTGTAAAATAGGAGAGTGTATGGTGGGGTGACATGGTGGCACGATGAGTGGTGTGACCAAGGAGTATTGGTGGCAGGAGTTCGTAAGTTGGTATTAGGGTTACGGAGGAAAAAGGTAGGAGGGGATGGGTTGGAATGGACAAGGAGAATGGGAAATAAGCACGCCTGTGCTCATGTAATTTTTTTTGAAACCCGCAAGTCGACATGGTTGTGTCATACGTTAATAGATAAAAAAAAATCTACATTTTGAAATGGCTATGTAGAATAACACTGCCATATCATGCTACACACAAAGAGGTAATTTTTTCCCTGTATTTTGATAGTCATGTAGTATAACAATACCATGTCATGTTGCATCCAAAGAGGTCCATAGCTTTGAGTTCTGCAACATGGATGTGTCAAATGACACACCCTAGTAGCGCTGAACCAAGAAAAGCACCTATCTGCTAATTTTTGATAATTTTTAATCTAAAACATCTTGTCGTCTCTTTACTTTTTATATTCTCCTAGATATCAATGTATAATCATGGTGTCACATGTCAAAAAATAAGAATAAAATAATTTAAAATAAAATACTCAAGATAAATAACTAATAAAGGGAAAGAAAGAAAAGAGGAAATGAAAATTCTTTTTTAAAGTTCATGAGCTTAACTCTTTTCATGCTCAAGATTATATTGGATTGGGATCTTCTCGATTTGGGAACCCACTCAATAAATCTTTAACCTCTGCTCATTGACTTTGAAGGCTTCTATGGACTCACTCCAAATATCAATCACTCCAAATGGATAGACCTAACAAACATAAAACACCCATAACCACCTATAACAAAGCTTACCCAGAAAAAGATTAAGATAAGAATTGAAGAGGAGCACCAAATATCCTTCTTGAAACTCTCTTCAGGTAATATGTTTGTCATGCCATCTCTCAGTTCTCTCCTTATATATATCTGCACTGTTATAGTCATCCAATGTCAACTCATTGATCTTGTTAAGTTAAAACTTCCATCTTTATTCAAAAACCTTTATGTCATAATTAATTGCCTTTATCACCCAAAATACCTTGTGTTCTAATTCAATAGATAAATTATTATAAGGTTTTCCATATACATACCGAAAATGTGTCATTCTAACTGGTATCTTATAAGTAGTTCAACCTATAAAGCATTATCTAACTTCATCGATCAATATTTTTATATGTGAGCCATTATTTTCTCAGTATCCCCTTTATCTCAAGATTAGTAATTGTACTTGTCCACTCATATAGATTTGGTATGATGTGGTCATCCTATGAGTAACACCATATTTCTTCAAAAGGTTACTGAAAAGTCTATTATTGAAGTTAGCACTACCATCACTAATAATTTCTCTAGGAACACCAAACCTCGGAAATATAACCTTTTGGAAAATTTTAACTACAACCTTTGCATCATTGATGGAAGATGCCACTACCTCCACCAATTTGGAGAAATAATCTACCACATCTATAGTATATTTATTTTTGAATGATAATGGAAAGGGTCCCATGAAGTCAACTTCAAAGATATTATCTAAAAGGCATTTCATTCCTTCTTGATATTTTACCCATCCTTTGGAATTGACCACATGTTACCCATCCCTTAACATTGATCACAAGATATAACATGTTGTATAATATCCTTAAATAGGTTAGGCCAATAGAAACCATCTTAGAGAATTTATAAAGCTGTCTAAGAAGTAATAACACCAAACACAATTAAACTCCATTATTTAACCAAATTAGGTGTTTCCAATTGCCAATACCGAACACATCACAAGATATTAAAGCCGTTATTTAGATTTTTTTCATGTGCTAACACTAAACATGTCACAAGGAATTAAAGCCACCATTTGGGTGTTTAGAGATGACACCAAACTTATCTAAATTTAAGTCTCCTATACCATCATAGTGATTCTTATTCAATTAGGACAATCATAGTTGAAATCATAATATAAATGTTGTAAATACATGGAGGTATCAACATAAAAGGCCTAAGAGAAACATAATATGTTATAAACAAACTAGTTGGCTTCTAACAAGACAGGTTGATTGGTCCCTTAGACCGTTCGACTGGTTTGGTTGTACTAGACTGAAACCAAAACCACACAAGAGAACCAGTTAACTAGTTAGCCTTAGTAATCGACTGTTCATGGGAACTAATCTACTAGTTTGGTCCAACTAGTCAATGGTTCTGAGCAGAGAACAAACCATTTTTCCTTATAGAGAAACCAATTAATGGGTTTGACCAATTGATCATCTAGTCATAGAAACCAAACGACTAGGTGGTTTTAAGTAGAGGCTAAAATATTTTGGTGTGTAAGGACACCGGTTGATGGGTTTAACCAATCGATCGACTATTTATCGAAACGAGTCAATTGGCTTCTCAAACTAATTGATTGATATTACGACCAACCAATCCAAAACTCCCAACCATTTGACTACTTGCATAACAAGTCGATGGGTTTGAGGAACCGATCAACTGCTCTAGGTAAAACAGTACCCAAACTTACAATATAAAAACCAAAATTTACCATACTTTACCATATTAATCATAACATGCTTATATATTAAAAACATATAAAAATACATGTAGCTTATATAAAATCACATGGATACATGGAAATATATACACTCATACAAATCATGCTCAAATGGCCAACGTTATGCTTAAAAGCAGAGAATTGCAACAATACTAACTTGGAAAGATTTATACCACGTGCTTAGATCATGGAACACAATTAGATCATGCTCACTTATACACCAAACACATGTAACCTCAATACATTATAGACCCCTATTTATGTTAAATATAAGAATAAAATGCCTGAAAGTAATTCATCTAGCACAAATTACAAGCGATTTCACTATTCGCAATGAATTCAATTATAAAAAAGTGGGTGTTTTCAAGTAATAAAACTAAATACAATGTAAGGCATACAAGCCACCAATTGGGTATTTGGAGATGACATTATACTTAACCACTCAAGGGACCATAATCTTATTATTTTAATCTATATTAAATTCAAATTAAGCATGGTTAGAATTATAATTAAAATGTTGTAAATTGGAATCATTAATACAAAAGTCCCAAAGAAAGAATCATCAAATAATAAATAAACATAACGAATTCAGGTGGACCAATCAATCAGTCTCTAGGAGTAGTTAAGTGGCATAGTCGCACTAGACACGAGGAGAAATATCACACACTGAAACTAGTCAACTAATTGGTCCAACCAATTAACTATTCATAAGAACTAGTCAACTGATTTGGCCAAATCGGTTGATGGATCTAAGTAACCACTCTAGGCACAAAGCTAGCAGGTAATTGGTTAGGTACTTGGATTGATTGTTCAAGAACTAGCCAATCGTGGTAACTAAACCAAGTGATTTTTCATATAACAAGTTGATCAATTATAGCAAATTGTTCGGCTAGTTTGGGCAAAATAATGCCCAAATACAAAAATGCGACAAAAGCAAAAATCACTAATCTTTTCCAAATTAATCCTCTCATGATTCTATGTTGTAAAACATATAAAAAGACATACTCTACATATGAATTCACATAAAGCATGATATAGACCAATACTCAACAATATTATACATGAACATACTCTAGAACTTCATAAAATAAAACATGACAACGTGCTCAAATCCAAGAACTCAACATAACACATATGCATCATAGAAAATACCAAGCACTCAAAACCATAACAAATAACATAAAACCTTGTTCATATTAGAGATAAGGATGCCATACCTCCAAGCAAATCTTCTAGCAAGGAAATATTCCTAACTTAATGGTTTTAATCAAGGTCTCAATTTCCCTTAGAGAATGAAAACCAAAACAATTAAAAATCCTTTTTAAAGTTTAATAAAATAAAATCGAAAGAAGAAGGAGAAGAATATGGCACAACATAACCTCTTCTCACAACTATAATTAAAGAAAATATCAAGATCTTTAACCTTTCTTAAAATCTTAATCCTTCATTGATTAAAAGAAATAAGGAAAAACTAAGATATGAATAGGAAAATAGAAAAGAGATACAAATTTGATTCAACCAAAGTATGGAAGAAAATAAGAGTTAGGCCTCTCTTTTCCAAACAAAATGAGAAGGGAGAAAATAGGAAAATGCCCAACACTTAGGAATTTTCTAGAAAAAAGGGGGAAGGATAAAAAATGTAGATGGTAGGGAATGAAATAAAGCAGAAATAGTGTGTGAAGAAGAGTTGGTTCGACACCCTTAAGGGGAACAGAGAGAAAAGTCTAACTTGGTTGAGTGTAGGCAACCAAGTGTAAGAAAAATGTATGATGAAGTGAGGGAGGTACAATGTAGTTAGGAAGGGACATAGGAGAGGGTTGATAAGTCAAGGAAGATAGTGTAAGAAGTTAAACACATAGCCATGGCTACTAGAGGAGAAATGAAAGTGAGGGGTAGAGAAAAAAGGTGAGAAATACCATAAATGTGTCTTTCAGGGAAATTTTATCTAAATAAAATCATGGAATGATATGAATAATGTAAAAATAATCCTAAACCATAAAAAAATTCTTATTGACACAAATAGATTCTAGTTAGAATTTTTTTATAAACATTTGAAGGAGGTTCAAATCAAAATAAAAAAAGGATTTGAATAGCAGGACATTAAGTCGTTGAATTTGGAAAACTAGTAGACTAGTTTATCATGAAATAAAAATGTTAATTCCTAAATATACCATTCAATAGGTTAGGGACACTAGTCTATCGGTGAGCCTGAAGTGCATATCTTTATTAGAATTTCAAACCCTCTCCAAAAATAAAACCAATATATTTTATATTAACCTCATTTTGAACACATTTTGATGAATTTTCGGATGGGGTATTACACTTTCCATGTACCTCTAGTTAAGATCTAGGCACCACTGGTACTCATCAAAGCTATATATAGTTCATGGTCATATCATTATGTAGGCCACATTGCTTATTTTGATGACATTTTTTTAGAGTTTTACTCGGGCTCTTATTGTTATCCTTATATGATCTTTTTTGTCATATCTTCATAAAATAAAATTTTCTAGGTTAATTTACTCATAAATAAGAAAAATTACTCCTAAATGTTTTTTTGTTCATATCTGTTAAATTGAATGAGCCTTCTTTTATTTAATTCAGTCCTAATGGATTAATGATTAATGATAATTTGTTCTGATGTACATCTGCCATACTTTCATGCTTCTTGATGATTTATCTAACACATTAATAAATTAAATCATGTAAGGTATCTCTCATGTAGTTATGCTTTCAATGTTACATTTTGATAAATTGCTAGAAATATTATGTCATTGAAATAATACTTCACTTTCATATGTTATTATAATATGCTCTTAAAATTTTTGAGAAATTTCTATATTTATTAAGAATTTTAATCATGATGATACTTACACTTTCCTATGATCAAATCATCTTGACAAGTACTAACTCCATTAGAAAAGGAAAGTACCTATATTTCTATTGAGTGCAAGTCACATGTTGAATGGAATCTCTAAATCATAATAATGATACCCTCATGATATTCTACCATAAATATTGAGCACGAGAAACATTCTAAAAAGTTTATGAGAAGATTTTTAGCTATCTTACACTGGTCTTCCATATATGGTAAACTCTAACCAAATAACTTAACATGCATTACATTATTATATCCAATTTAGGTTGTTCTCCTTAATAAATAAACTAACATGACATATAAATTTTGATGAGATTTTTGGTATCTCTTTCATTTGAATCCAACTATACTTCTACTTTATTAGTGGGTATACTTGATTATGCTCTTGGTATAATCCTTGAATAATTTGGATTATGTAATCATTCATAATTGATTAAAGCACATCATTACTAATAAATCAAGTATCATTTAACTTCATATTGCTAAACATATGTGAGTTTATTTGTGATTTAATGTTAAGCTTTTCATGCAGCTTCCTCTCATTATAAGTGATATGCCCTAAGTTGTCACAAATCTTGCACTTATTATCTCTTACGATAATTTATATATATATACCATGATCACATATTTGATATGAGTCATATGTCATGCATAAATTGATAAAATTTGAAGACCTAATATTTTCCCTTGATTTTTCTAGGTTTCATTAATGATTTATGGAATATTTTGTTTGATCTTTGATGCTCTATTTTCTTTTGTTAATTAGGATTTTAAGATTAGGTAAACACCCCTTACTATAAGTAGATAGAATATATGGTGTTTAACATGATTCTTGTCTTTATATGTTGATTATGCCATGTTTGGGTTAAGATGAGGATTTCATTTGTTGGCCTTGATTTTGTGATCTCATGGGTTTTAATTGATTTCGTATAACACCTAAAAATTTTGTAACATTTATTTTTGGGTGTTTAGCTCTTTTATTTGAAACATAACCTTGAACCCTATTTTAATTACTTTTTAACCCTTAAACTGTAACCCAAATAAATTATTAAATAATTTACTCTAATGATTTATCCACCTTTTCTCCTTTTTTTAACCCTCAACCTTAACTAATTATTTTCCTTAGTTTAATTCTTTAGCTAAAAACCCTAACCTAACTAAACTAAACCTAAACAAACTTATCTTAATCCAACACACCAAATCCCCTCCCACTTCCTCCCATACATCATCCCTGCTCCCTTTTTATTTTCCATGCACCTAACCATATCCCAACACATTACCATTCTACTGCCATCCTACTATTGATGTCCCTCATGTCCGCACCCCTTCCATTTCATTTTTTTTCTTTTTCTTTTATTTTCAATACTCCTAGCCTAGCATCACACCACCGAGCACTCATAATAAAGAAATAAATTATGTGAATATATATATATAAGAAATATAGAAAGAAGTAAATTAAATATGGTGAAAATTTTAGCAATTTATTCAGGTGAAAATTTACTTATTTTCATCCAAAATAAATTATTTCGGGTCACTTTTCTCTCTAGTCTCTCTTTCTCATGTGTCGCCATTCTTTTTTTTCTTCTTATCTCTTCTTTCTCTCTTTCTTTTCTTCTTCTTACACCTCATATTATTTGACATCTACCTCACCTACTTCCATCCTTTCTCTCACTTACCTTTTTTTGTTATCTTTTTTCATCCCTCACCTCTTTCTCTCTTTTCTCTTGCACCCCTCTCCCTCTATTAGGCATTTTTTCCCACTCTACTCTCTCTCTATCTCTCTCTCTCTCTTCTTCTTCTTCTAACTATTGATGTCTACTTTGCTTTTATGTTCTCTTTTTTGTGCCTTTTTAACTCTCCCTACCAATGCCTTCATCTACTTTTTTCTTTCTTTTATGCCTTCTTTTTCTCTTTTACCATCAGTATTCTCTTCAACTTTACTCTCCTACGCTAATCCTCTTTTGTTTTTTCTTCCATTCCTTTTCCTTTGCCTTTTATTTCTTTTCACACCCTCTTTTCTTGTGCACCATTTTCCTAGCCTTTTCATTTGTCAGGCCTTTAGACCTTTGGTCCTTTTTTTAAATAAAGAAAATTATACCTAAAAAATAAAATTAAAGGAATCAATAAATTATCTCATAATTTAATCCATCATTTTATATCATTTTAGCTTAATATAAATATATGAGATTATTATCACTTAAGCACATATTTATAATTATCCTCATATATTATTCAAATAAAAGACCAAAAAATAAGGTTAAAAGAGTATATAATATAAATTCATCACCCTTACAACCAACGTGTTTTTGCATGCAACCTTCATACCGACCGCCCTCTCCAATGACCACTTTACACATTCATCCCAACTACTAACATAATTGACTTACACAATCGTCTATAATGCAGTGTCGAGCCCTTGCGTAGCCTAAACCTTTCTACGTGAACCTAAGCCACTAGTCTTCCATCCCTGTGTGAGAAGCTCACGTTGAGCTTGGCTCTTAGCATGAATTCTCACATTTTCTATCCTTGATCAAGAAGTGTGCTGTGGATTTTTCCTTCCTTATTTTTGGTAATATTGCATTATTCATTACTAGTTGCTTGTGTGTTAATTATATATATATATATATATATACTGTTTGGTTTCATTTTTAGGTAAAGGAGGAGGATTAGTGGAGGATAAGAATTTATTTTAAGTTATTGTTATTTTTGCTTCTTTTTTTTTAGTACTAAAATGTTAAAGATCACATGATAGCATATTAGGGTTTTAATGTGTATATTTTATTAATAATGTCTTGTTATGTTGTAGTTACTTTCCTAATAATGCTAGCATAATATTATATATAATGGAGCATGATAAATTGTTTAAATTATTATGTGTACAAAAGCATGCTAGAATAAGTTTAATATTGTGAATAAATTATGCATGAATTTTATATATAATATAATAGGTCCAGCATGTTTAGGCATATTTTTGCATGATTACTTTCATTGTAAATGCCCTAGGGGTAATTTAGTCTTTTAATTGTACCATGTTTATTTTATTCTAATATGTATACCTGATATGTATTATATAATGTTAACCATAGAAGTATGTGATTTATGATGAAGTGGACATGCATATTAGGATTTTCTATGGTAAATCATGTATAGGGATAAAATAGTCTTTTTTTATATGTGGTAATTTACTTGCATGCTAAAATATTTTAATTAAAGTGTTTTAGCCTTTTAATGATAAATTTTTAAATAAAATAAAATTAGTATTTAAAATGGATAATAAAATAGAAATATTGGTCTTAAAGATATTTTAGCCATTTATGACCTAATATACCTAAGTGTGAATTGTTGGATGTAGGATAACCCTGGTAGACTTTTGGTTGACAGAAATAATTGGAGATTATGGAAAAGTGGTTATATATGGAAATTTGAGGTGTTTATGTATTATATGATGATGTAATCACCTTAATAAAATACTAATATTTAAAGTGAAATACATCAAAATTAGAAATGGTGGCTCTTTAGGGTTGGGTACCCTAAATATTTAACTTAGCTCATGATTTGGTTTGAATTTTTCTAACGTGCCTTAGTGCCTTAACCAAACCCTATATCTTATTATATTTAGCTCTTTGGACTTCTTAGAGGTTATGCATACTTATAGATTAGGTGTCCTGATAAGTATGTATTAAGCTTCATTTGTGTGTTATTACGACCAAAGTATCTTAGTGTCCTTAGAATAATAGTTGGTAGGATACTATATTGTCTTTGTGCGCTAGTATGATTGGGGTACCTTAGTGTTTCCGGGTTGATATGATCTCCTATTGAGTAAATAAAATGGAAGTAATTATCATTGGTTTGGAATGATTTTGGATTGATGTTTGTTAGTTGTCTTTGTGCCCTACCTATGTTTGGTATTTGTCTTTATGCTCCACCTATGGTCAATAATTACCTTCATGCCCTACCTATGGTTAGTAGTTACCTTTGTGGCCTACCTATGGAGTTTTAGAATTTATTGGTATGGATGTTAAATTTATGAGATATAATGTGATTGTTATGGAAATTGGTTAAGAATGGGTCAGTATCTTCCTTTCGGGGAAACATTCCTGGTATGCTTTAGTTATAAAATTTGTATTGTGGTATAAGTGAAATGATATGTTGAGCATGTGAACTTGACGATAAATGGGTATATGGTTTGTTTATCGTATTATGCTATCAGTTCTAAGATTCAGTATTTGTATGCCATCTTCTCTTATGATACCCTATATGTGTTTCATGCGACCTTTGCATGTTTAGTCTTGTACATTGGTTTACTTACTATCATTGTACTAATGGGTTCTATTCCATAATCCCCTACTTATTCAATAAGAAGTTGTCACTTTTTTTGGATTACTTGTGAGTTCAACTTGAAGGTTAGTCCTTTTGGGGTGATAGTGAAGACCATCGGGTGTCTTATTTGGTATTTTTTGATCTAGATATCCCTAAATTTTTGCATCGCTTTTGTAATGATTTTCTTTTGAATTTTGCAACCATTTTTCGATCGTGTGTTATTGGAACTGTGTTAATTTTTAGTATAATATCTATTTTGTTTCTTCTTATTGTTGCTATTAATTTAAGCAAAGTAATGTTTTATCCTTAGAAATTAGTATACGAATAGTAAAGGAAACCAGACTTATACTAACTATGGTAGTAACACCTTTTGTTTTTAATATTTTAGCTTCATCAATTATCTTTTTAAAAATAAATTTTAAGAGTTGAAAATGTGGTGTTACATTCATTAATACCATGATATTACTTGCAATTTCTAGATATGTTTTAATATGTTATATGTTTGATTTAACTATATTTTGATGTTCTAAATTATGTTTAAAGATTTGATGGGTTTAGGTGATCTTGAATTATGTGAAAGTAATGATTCAAATGGGGTTGGATAAGATGATAAGGGTTCAAAGAGGTGAGTTAAAATAGTAGAGCTTTGAAAGTGGTGTAAATAAGATGAAGGTGATTCAAATTATGGTAGAAGAATGATGATGGTGAATCGGTGATGTTGGTTTGTTAATGATGATGGTTCGAATAGTGTGTGCTAATTAATCTATGCATTCAATTATGGATTGATGAAGATGCTTAGTGTTGAAAGTTAGGGTTTGGATGTAGGTTGGAATCATGGTTACGGTTAGGGTTTGGTTCGAAAGAGGGGAAATAAGGTGGTGTTTGGTTGGTATGGATGGTTAGGGTTTTGAATGAATGTTTTATGGTTTTGGTTTTGGTATACCAATTTAGGGTTTTGTTTAGCCAGGAAATAAAGTAGGAATTTGATGGTAATTAGGGTAGGAAAATATGGATTCAAAATATTAGAAAAGATATGGATTAATCTCTAGTTCACACAGACAAAGATATTAAAACTTTCAAGTCAAACCGTTTACATAGATTTGATTTACGTCAGTTTGAACTCACAAAATTTAATCAATGGTGATATTCAAATTCAATTCTTCATTCCATAATCATAATACAATCCATATGCTCGAAATTTATGAATAATTTAAGCTTTCTACCACTAGCTAAAACGTATTCTAAAATATTCCAAGCTAAAAGATATTGTGCTAACTTTGTGCTAACTTTATTCTCCTACTTTATTACTTAATTAACAAATTAACTAAATTACTTAATAATGCTTGAAAATCCTACCAACATCCTCCTCATGCACGTGGTTACTCCTTCCATACACATGCCATGCGCATGCACACAAAATATTTAATTGCTTGTTAGTTAATTTTCAAGCAACGTAACCATCCGTTGGTCTTCAAATTTATGGGAGACACTTTACAAATGAAAAAAAATTGGTTTCACAATTATGAAAGCTAGTTATTGAGTGTTTGTTCCTGTATTTATTGATACCATGATAATCTTTGTAATTTTAGACACACTTGGATATAAAACATGTTAGCTAAAAAGTATGATTAAGGGTCTTTAATTTTGGTTGAAAGTTTGAATGCTTTCAAACTTATTCTTAGTATTCTTGATAATATTCACGTGTTCTTGAATAAAACACACAAATTATTCAAAGTAGTATTTAATCTTTAATTAATCACATTTTTGGGATAACTAAACAAAATATTACAAATTTATCCTTAAGGCTTTTAATATGAATTATAGTCCAAGAATAACCACAACCTTTGACTTTTCTATTAGTGTGAATAGTAAATTCTCAGTAATAAAATATTTTTTTTTAGTTTTTGGAAGCTTCTTGATATAAAATGATATTTCATATTGATCGATTAATAGTCTTTTATAAATAGTAAAAAAATTAAAATTGATGTGGGACCTTATTTTTATCTTTTTTATGTTATTTACATCTACTAAAAGAACCCTAGAGAGGGTGCCTATGAATGTTGGAATAGAAATGAGAAAATAAAAATTTGACATATAATGTATAGTGGTTTGAGAATAGAATTTCTCTACTGCCACTTCCAAAATGGTTTGCCTTTTAGATTTTGAATCACCAGTGTGTTTATTGATGATCACTTTTCTCTTGATTTATAAGCGTACTATCTCAATAACATTTTAGGAGATGATTTACCAGCTTATAGATCTAATAATCTAGTGACCTGTCTCAAAAATGCTAGGCATCATATAACCTCAATATAATAAATTTTGAGTAGAGTTGTGATTGATGATAATGTATCTCACAAATGACACTAATATAAAAGTGGAATAACAATTTGTGAGTGCAATTTAGCTAGAACGAATTAGATATTACAATCATTGAGTAATTTCTAGCTGAGTAGAATGAGCACATACACTTTTAAAAATATCTCAACTTGAGATGAATATAAAATTGAGTAGTTGAGAATTCGTTTTAAGTAGGGGTAAAGAATTTATTTGTGCAATTAATGATAACTAAAAATTTGTTTTTATGCTATATTATACATGTTATTTATACTTGTGCAATGTTGTGTAGTCGTTGGAGTAAAATAACACATATCCATTGCATGAGCATTGAGAAATTTTTTTAGCATTAACCAATGACCAATAGATCAGTTGGGTAAACTAGTCGATTGGTTGTTTAAAAAAAGTTAATTAATTATGTTCGAACCTAAGATGAAAATGTTATTGTTACACAAACCATTCAATTAGTTATTGAAACCATTCGATTGGTTTCATGTAATACACAATTGGTCTTTTAAACATATTTGTATAGTATAATGGTTAAGTAAACCAATCAATGTGCCATTCAGACCAGTCCATCTATTTACTCAAACCAGCCAATCGGTTTGTTAACTAGTTAAATAACTTGGTGAAACTAGTTGATTTATTTAAATAGAATTGAAATGAGTTTAGTCAAACTGATAAATTGGTTTATGAAATAATCAATCAATTTAGTGAAACTATTCAATGTGTTTAAATAAAGAGGAAATGGGTTTTTGCATGAACAAAACCTATGGAATAGTTAATCAGACTAGTCAATCGAATTTTGAACTAGTCTATCATTTTGGTGAAATCAATCAATGTATTTAAATAAAGACCAAATGGGTTTCTATAGGAGAAAAATCTATGAACTAGGTAGTCAAACCAATCAATTAGTTTGGTGAAACTAGTTGATATGTTTAAATAGAGACCAAATGAGTTTCTACATAGCAAAACCCATGGATTGGTTAGTCAAACTAGTCGATCAATTTCTTATCCAGTTGATCAACTTTAAAACTAGTCAATTGATTTGATTAGCTAGTCAATTTGCTTGATGTTTTACACGTTTAATGCCCTTGGATTTAAACCAAACCATTCAATTAGTCTTGAGAACAATTGACTGGTTTTTAGTAGAACCAATATAATTGAAAACACTTTTAAGAGAGGTTGGGATTTAAATCTAAATGGAATTTTTATCAAAATAGTTTTAAGATTTTAAAATATCCCAAGAGATAAAAATCAAAGGCCTTGAGGTCTTGAGTCTTGATATAATTGTCTTTTCTTATGCTTTAAAACTTGATTTCTCTTTTAAGTGTACACTTGAAAAATAATTTGAATAAGTGTGTTTTGTCTTTTTTGTTATCAATTATAGCTCATGAACATTCAAACAACCATATTAACTCATTTGAATTTGTTTTTTATCGTCAAAAGAAAGTTTATGACATTGATTAACCTTGAAGGTCAACATCTACATTTTTGTTGTTGTTGATATTGGCCATAGCTACAAAAATCAAAATTTGTTATTTTTCGTGCATTTGGGGTTTTCTAAACTTGTGGATCGGGGTTTAGATCTTAAAAAAGTATTTTGGTCATTGATGGACTATATAAATGAATAATGAATTAGTTTTGACTTTAGGTTCTTATTCACTTAAGTTTAAGGTTTTTTTTTGGAATTCTTATTTGGTAAGAGGTGCTCTACTACTTTACTTGCTAAAAAGTATTTATTGTGGCCTTGGCCTGTGATTTTGGGTTTTTCCCTAAAGATTTTTGAGGGATTCTATAATTGGTTGTGATCTTTTAAATAAGGGGTTTTCATTTTTTTGGACAATCTATGAAAGCTTTTTGTGGTTTTGTGTTAACCACAAACATTTATATGACATTTTGTGTTATGTGCTTTTTGAGCCACATTGGTGGATACATTTGGTGTTAATGTATAAAACTCTGTCTACAAACCTTACACTTATTGTTATCATTTAAACATGTGGACCTTTGTTTTGTGTTGCTGTAAACCATAAGGAGATACTAGCTATATAGTAGTTTGGTGCGTTTTTTTACTCTATAGGTCCATCTGAATCCTATAGAGGATGTGGATACTTAAGGATTAGGATACCCATGGTGAAACTACCATAGAAGGAGGCTATTGATGGTGGGCATTGGACGCCCAAGCTGTTATGATATTTGATGACCATTGTGAAGTGGATGTGCCATCCTTGTATCAACCCCTTGATCCAAATGTTCATGTGCTTGGAGTCGCGAGCTCCTATATATTAATTCCTTGGTGAGATGGCTATGTGAAATGATTCTTTGTTGTGATGACTATGATTATGATTATTTATTTGTGATGGGACATGATGCCCATATATGAGCCTTAAAATGTGTTCAGTGTTAACACTTGAATACTTATATGGGCATGAGTTAAATGATATGAATTATATTGGAATTGCTTGATAGATTTTCCTATAGGCTTTCCTAGATTCATTTACATGCTTGTTGAATTCTTCTGTGATTTCTTGTTTTTAACCGATATACATTTTTGGTATAAAATATTGCACATTTGTTTCTTGCTTTAGGTCACTAGCTTGAAGTTGTCCTATGTGGTTAATTGTTGGCGTGTATCATGTATATATTTTTTTTATCAACATGTATCAAGTATATTTTCTTATCAACATAATTTATAAGTAATATTCTATTTCAGCATGATCTATGATTATTTATTCGGCTCAACATGTACTACGTGCATTATGTTCAATGCTATCACTTTGTATTAGGATGTGTTTAATCGGTGCATTCACCGTACCGATAACACACTATTTTAGTTATTAAGTAAGTTTCTCATGCATTGCTTATGGAGTTGAGAGTATCAAATCCTTGGTCGACTTGATAAACATTTCAATTTGGATTCTTGGGATCTTGTATTATATTTTGTTTTGCTCTTATAAAGTTGTATCAAATCTTTTGATTATATACATATATATATAATATAGTTTTGTAAGTTTTGTATCGAAATTGGGTCAAGTGATAACTAGTATTGTAGTTGGATGAGGATGAGAAGAAAGGCAAAAATGTCATTCCTTAAAAAAATTAAAAAGTAGGAACATAAGAAAACAACAATATATGTATATATATATATATATATATATATATATTAGTTATGTATTTTAGTTAACAATATTTATGTATATATATAACTACATATATTAGTTAATAATAAATATATATATTTTGTTTCAACTTTGTTATACTTAGTTCCAAAAAATTTCTAAAGTCATTACCTAAAATACATTAGATTTAAAATACATCTCCTCTATACCACTCTTACCTTTCTTTTTTCTTTCTTTGTTTTTTCGGTTTCTTCCATGCTTCCTTCCCCAAGCATACCGAAGATGAGAGTTGTGTTGGAACATGTCTCGGCGCCTCCGTGGTAACAATCACCTATGCCTCTTGGAATGTAATTTTACTTTTTAGTTTAACATTCAGTATAAATTAGGTAGTGATGTATCTCTTTTATGTTATATACAACGATAAAAACTTGCATATTTTATACAGCTTCCGCAAAATATTTTGTTAAATAAAAATTATATAGTTATGAAAATGGGATGTTACTAATAATTAATTAAAACTATAAAATTAATATTGTTGATTAATGATTTTTAAGTCTAAGGATATATGAGATTAAAGTTAAAATAATAAAATTCTGTCTATCAATATTTAAAAACATAAATAATTATTAATAAAATATTACATTTTAAAAATTATTATTATGCATAAATTAATTTTATTTTAAATAAAGTATTAAATAACATTATTCTTTCTGATATTTCAATCAAATACTTTATTATATTATTATTTTATATATAATTATAAATGATTAGATTTAGATAATATATTTATTTGAAGCATACCTCAACATGTTAACCGAGGAAAAACATTTCAAAGGGGACGCGGAGGGATTACGGTACAAATCATCTTACGATCTCTAGCGGCAGTTTAGAAGAGGGGAGAGAAGCACTTGACTCGTACTGTCCACAACGGGGCAGCAAAAAATTTGTCGCGCCCCGTTGCGTCGACGCGATCATCCACAACAACAGCGCAAGGGGTGTAATATTTTGCGTCGGGCGCAACTTTCTGCGCCGACGCAAAAAATAATTATACAGTATATTATTAATATTTTAATAATAAATAATAATAACTTTACAATATTTTTTTTCATTATTTGGTCAATAAAAATAAAAATAAAAATTATCAATATTTTCTGCCAAGTGTCAATATTTTATTTGTTAGTTAGATTTTTTTGGATAATTTATTATCCTCATTATTATCTTTATTTTTTTAAATAATGGATTTTAGAATCTATAAATAGATTGCCTCCATATCATATTTTTCACAGCATCTTCCATCTCTCATTATTATTGTTGTCATTACTGTTATTGTTATTATTATTAATTAGCTATTAATCTATTTTAATGCCTCTTTTTTTTTAAAAAAAGAGAGACTAAATTACTCTTATTTAGTTACTATTACTGTTATTATTAATGTTATTAGTTATAATTTTATTTATGTTACTCTTATTTGGTTATTGTTATTATTGTTGTTGTTGTTATCCACTAAAAATTTATTTAGTTACTCTTATCTAGTTATTATTATTATTATTAGTCTTATTAATTAATATTTATTAATAATAATAACTATCTAGTTAAAAATTTATTTAGTTACTTTTATCTAGTTATTTTTATTATTATTATTAGTCTTATTAATTAATATTTATGTTAGTGTATTTAATTTCTATTGTCATTGTTTTTATTATGGTTGTTAATGTTATTATTAATTACTATTAGAAATTGTTGATCTTCTTTATTTTTACTACTACTACTATAAACTCTATTAATTTTTTATTTACCACTAATATTGTAATTATTGTAATAGTTACCTTCAAAATGGATTCAAATCGTACAATCAACAAAGGCAAAGGTAGAGTTAGAAAGCAACTAATTCCACAAGCTCATCCACCCCGTCAACAACCACAAAGTAGCCAACTTCGTCAAGGTACACAACATATTCAAAATATGCAAAATTATGGAGTTCAATTACCTAATATGGAATATTGGGAAAATTCTCAAATAAATTCCAATACCCCAAACCTTTCACAACAATTCCAACAATTTGATTGTTACACACCAACTCTAGATCAATCACAAGCTCGAATTTTTCCACCCACTCAATACAGTCAGAACTCACCACCATTTTCTCAACATCAACCTCAACATCCATCATCTAGACAATTTGATTCGTACTCACCAAACCACTCTTATCCACAAGCTCAAACTTTTCTACCCACTCAATCTGAAAGATGGAATTTTAATCAAGGAGGTTATTCACCGGAACCTTCGATAGATCAACACCCTATGACCCCTGGTTCTAGTAGAGGTTCACAAATGTCACAAATGCTTTTCTCTACTTTCTCGACACAACTTGGTATGAACGATGTCAGTGAAGAAATTAGTGGAAATGTTGACGGTGGTGGCAATGATGATGATGATGATGAGGAGGAGGAGGAGGAGGAGCCGGAGGGGGAAGAGGAAAGCCCTATTGCTGATATACACTCGAGGAAAAAAAAGCATCCAAAGTTTACTTGGACTAGAGAAGATAGCAAGACATTAGTCCATACGTACATTAATGTGATGAATAATATCTTTGTAGGAACTAATCAATCGTCTGATACTTTTTGGGGTAAAATCGCTGAAGGCTATAATAAATTTAGAGGTTCTAGTCGTGAACGAACCCCTAATCAATGCAAGAATCACTATAGGACGAGTTCGAAAGAAAGCGCAAAGTTTAGTGCTGCATACAATCAAGCGCTTAGAAAGCAAAAAAGCGGAGAATCAGAAATTGATGTTCTTGATAAAGCACACCAATTCTATATAACTACTAATGGTAGGAAGTTTAACCGAATGCATGTTTGGGAAATATTGAGGCATGAGCCAAAGTGGAAAGCCAAATATCATGACTCACCATCTGAAACTACAAGCAGTGGAGCTAAGAGGAGTAGGGTGAATGAAAGTGGTGCATACTCGAATACATCCTCAAATCCCAGTACTCCAACTAGTGCTGCCCCCCTAATAGAAGAATTTCTACCTCGTCCTCTAGGCAAGCAACAAACAGGAAAACGTGCTATTGTCAATGAGGCAATTAATTCAGTAAATGCAGCCAATCAATCAATAAATGAGGCGTCTCACACAATTCAAAATTATGCCAAAATTGTAGAAGAAAAGATGAAGTTGGAAGCTCGTAGGGCAAAAATTGATGAGGATAAGATGAAGATGAAGAAGTGGAGACGATATGAGAAATTATCATTACTACAAAATAGAACACCTCAACAAGATAGGTGGTTTGCACAATTGAAAGCTGACTTGTGCCCTGAAGATGATGAATGAGGAAGGCTTCTGATTAATGCTCCTATCTATTTTTATTATGTTGTTGTATGTTTTATGCATTTATGTTGTATTCCAATGTAATGTTATAGTTATCCGCATTTTAACTTTTTGTACTAGCTTTTGTTTAATTTTTATGCTGGTGATGTATTCCAAAGTAATATTCAACTTGATGGGTGTGTTCCAAATTAATGTGTTGTATTTCAAAGAATCTAGACAATTTTAGTTGTCAGAACACCAATAATGCATGCACATGGGTATCTTTGTCTTTACGTAGCTCATTATTTGTGTTATGCTTTTTAGGTAAGAATATACATTATTGTAGGCACATTGGATGCCTTTGTTTTTATCCAATGCATCAGAATACCATTATTATATACACATGGGTTGCCTTTGTCTTTACGTAGCTCATTATTTGTGTTATGCTTTTTAGGTAAGAATATATATTATTGTAGGTACATTGGATGCCTTTGTTTTTATCCAATGCATCAGAATACCATTATTATATGCACATGGGTTGCCTTTGTCTTCACCCAACACATTATTTGTGATCTACATTATTACAAAATCCACAAGCTCTATATATTTGACATGAAGTTAGCCCAACAACCTAAACCATCTACCACTATATATTCTTACCAACCATCAAGTTTCACAAAGAATTAAGCAAAACATGTCTTCTAGCTCATCCACACATTCTTCATCGAAGTCTTCATCAGATGATGAAGAGTACAATACATCCAACGATATAGAAAATGAAATAGTGCAAAAGGTCGATGATTGCATATTCAACCTTCAAAATCAACTTCGCCATCAGCATAAGTTAATACAAGAGCTTTCATCATATGCACAACCACGAAGAAGAGTCAAGAAACGTAATTACATAAATAGGGATCGTCAAGGTGGCCATAATCGCTTGTATGCTGACTACTTTTCTGATAATCCAACTTATACGGATGCACAATTTCGTCGTAGATTTCGAATGAGGAGACCTGTTTTCCTTCGTATAGTGGAAGCTTTAGGTAACCACACTCCATACTTTACTCAAAGATTTGAAGCATCAGGGAGGCGTGGTTTATCACCATTGCAAAAATGCACAGCCGCTTTGCGTATGTTGGCATATGGAATGTCAGCCGATAGTTGTGATGAATATGTGCGTCTTGGAGAAACCACAACAAGAGAATGCATTGTAAAGTTTGCTGAAGGTGTGATAAATGTTTTCGGAGGAGAGTACTTGAGGAGGCCGAACCAATCAGACCTCCAACGGTTACTTTATGTGAATGAGCAGCGTGGGTTTCCAGGTATGATTGGTAGCATTGATTGCATGCATTGGAAGTGGAAGAATTGTCCAGTTGGTTGGCAAGGTCAGTATGCTCGAGGACATGGGAAGCCAACGGTCGTTCTTGAAGCTATCGCTTCATATGATCTATGGATTTGGCATGCATATTTTGGTACTCCTGGTTCGTGTAATGATATTAATGTCCTCGATCGATCTCCTGTATTTGATGATATCTACAATGGTAATGCTCCACATGTAGCATTTACAGTTAATGGTAACCAATATAACTTAGGCTACTATCTCACAGATGGTATCTATCCACCATGGGCTACATTCATCCAATCCATACGTCATCCACAAGGTGAGAAAAATAAACTATTTGCTCAAGTACAAGAGTCGGTTAGGAAGGATGTTGAGCGTGCATTTGGAGTTTTGCAAGCACGATTTGCCGTTATACGCGATCCAGCACGATTTTGGGAAGTACAAACATTGAGCAACATTATGAATGCCTGCATCATATTACATAACATGATTGTTGAAGATGAACGTGACACGTATTTACTTGCGGCAGATATGTCTCAGTTTGATCAAAATGACATAGATGAGCCATATTTTTGTGAGCGCACAGTAGAGCATGTACAATATATTCGAAATATTATCCAAGTTCGAGATAGAGATTCTCATCATCGATTATTACTGGATTTGATCGAGCATATCTGGCAACGTTTTGGTCCCGGTACAAACTAAAATGTTTTTTGTTATTGTATTTTTAGCTGTATTCTTGCACCATCTTTAAATTATTGATGTTTTTCAATTATGTAATTTCAATTTTTAGAGAATCATTGCTCTACTTTGATTATGTAATTTCATATTTTGGTGTACTCATTGTTGTTGTATCAGTAAAATATTTTATGTTGTACTCTTTTAATTAAAAATATGAATTTTTATTAAAATAAAAACTTATATATATTTTAGTCGTTGATGGTATTTAAGGAATTGTTTAAACATTTAAAATGTAAAATATAATTTAATTACACCAAAACAACATAAGTTAAAAATATTAAAATATTAATTTTTATTTTAATGTTTAATATTAGTATTATACAAATATTATAAAAAAGATAATTAATTTTGTAATTAATTAAAATGATAAAAATATATTAATATATGTAAAAAAAATTATATCATTTTATTAAATTTAAAAAATTATTTTTTTAATAATAGAAATTAGCATTTAATTAATAATATTATTAATTAAATAAATATTTTAGTTGTTTATATTAGGATATAAATTGATAAGATAGTATATTTTAATATTATATTATTGAGCCTTTGTTGTGGAGTTAAAGTTTAAAAGATGCAAAAAGATTACTTTTTAATTTTAAAAGATGTATTGATTTTTTTTTTGCTCCTTTGTTGTGGATGCTAAGTATCGTAAGGAGAAGAGCGGCGCCAATTTCAATCAATCGGTAGATAAGGTTTTTCAGTGCTTGTTCCTTCTTCGGTTTCTTCAGTCACCTCAAACGACCGTCTTGGAGGAGCTTTTTTCAACCAGGGAGATAGAGGGACTGAAAATTGAGAGAGCTCGAAGTTCTGCCTGCATCGGACTTCCAAATCCTGCAACTAATGACAACTCTCCAAGTTTCTCTCCTCTCCAAGCCTCCAACTGTTATTTACTCTCATTCAAGACGTCTTCCCCTACTCCCCTTTCCTAGCCGACTTTCTCTTTCTTTCTCTTCGTCCCCTTCCTTAAAAACCAACTCTCTCCCTTTTCTCCGCAACTGTAAACTATACATCATAACCCCTTGCGCATTCCGCTCAGAAAATGCCAATACCCAAAACTCTGATTCTGATTCCAATCCCAATTCCCTTTTTCCTGATAGTTCGTCCCAAGATGCCGATACCCTGAAAGCTGAGGATGTGGGTAGTGGGGAACTCTACGAAAGTTCGAAAATTGATGGAGCTGGGAGTGAATTGGAGAGAAGAGAGAGCGAGGGAGAGGGTGTAAATACTCAAGGTTTAATGGCCGAGGGAGGGAGTGAGATTCAGAGTGAACAGCAGGTAGAGAAGAAGAATCGGTTTCCAGTGGCAGTGTTTCTCCTGGGTTTGTGGGCAATGATGAAAAAAGGATTTGAGAAGTTTTGGTTGTCTGAGTGGATGAATTGGTGGCCCTGGCACCAGGAGACGAGGCTGGAAAAGTTGATCGCAGATGCGGATGCTAATCCTACTGATGCTGCTAAGCAAAGCTCTTTGTTAGCTGAGCTTAATAAGCACAGGTTTGGGATTCTTTTCTTGGCTTGTTGTTGGTTTTCTAGATTGAATCTTTTACTTGTTTGTAACTTTTGTAAGACGCAAAATGTTCGGTGGAGAGTTTAATGCTCTTTTATAGAATTTCGGTTCCTTCAGCAAGTATGGGTTGCAATGTCTGTGCTTAATTACGCCTATCATCTCTTTGAAGGGGTCGCTGACTTTGTTCTTGCTCAATATCAGCTAGGAGGTGCCCGTCATGGGAGAAAAATTAGAGAAATAAGACAATTAGAGTGTTTAACTTTCCTGGATTCGATGATCTGTGTCACTAGATGTTACAATACTATTTCATCAATGTTTCACTTCTAATATAGATACAAATCAACTCACTAAATCAAGGATGCAACGTTCTCTTTGTTGCCCCAGTGGTGCATCCGTAGGCTGAATGACTATGCTGTGGTCTGCAATGGATAATGAGTTATGCTATCTGCATACTTTATATGAGATACTCTAATGGTTCCATTTTTCCAATGATTTAGAATAATGATAGCATTGATTGTTTTTCAGCCCTGAATCAGTCATCAAGCGCTTTGAACAAAGAGAACTTGCTGTTGATGGCAGAGGCGTTGTGGAGTATCTCAGAGCACTTGTTACAACAAATGTTATATCTGAATACCTTCCAGATGAGCAATCTGGGAAGCCCTCCAGTCTTCCTATTCTGGTATATGCGAATCCTCATTTCATTTTTATCCATGGAACTCCTAAGCTACTACTTGCTTCACGTTCTCACTTTGCTGTTTGTGCCTTCCCTTCAAATGGTATATATTTTTCCAAGAAAATATGGGCACAAAATATCAGTTCTTTTCTTGAGGCACTTAGTTGCATTGTGGTCTGATTAGCTTTTAATGTGATTTATAGGAATTGCTTGGGAGGAGAATCATGGATCAAAGAGCATTCATTATGGTCTTATATGTAGGCAAATATGATGTTGTGCTTGAAATTGTGAACTGTAGGAATTTGGTGTTATTAAAGATATCTATAATCTACCATGGACTAATGCTGGGACTGGGTGTGGAGATGAGACTTGAAAATAGTCCTATTGTGGAGGAAGAACTTAGTTGAGAAATGTTGTGTTTGGGGTATGTACTGAGTACTTCAGCTGTAGGATTGATCTAAGCTGTGGCCGTCATGATTGCATGACTCTATGGATCAAGTTTCTGAAATTTGAGGTTTATGCCTTTGGGAGAAAATATCCCGGTGCTATCAAAGTGGTTTTGGCTGAGGAAATATGATGTTGAGTTGAAAAATATCTCTGAAGTACTTGTGTTGTTTAATGAATATGGAGCATGCAAGAATGTGATAACATGAACAATATTTCATTCTCCTGTTGATAGGAAATACGTGTAGCAGAAAACAGCAAGCCTTTGTGTACAAGATTCTTATTAGTCAGGACTTGTTGGCGTAGTCATCCAAAAGGTATAAGCATGCCTGCATAAAAATGTGGCGTGCATAAAAAATACCAAAACCATTGACGCTTGGCAAGAAGCAAAACATCTGAGTAGCATATTGCTAGGAGCAAGAGGCGCTCTGTTATGACATATGAGGATCTGACATTCGCTCTGGGCAGTAATCAGGTTGTCATTCTAGCAGCTACTGCAGCATGCTTGAGACACAAATTGGGGTTTTAAGACTTTTCTGGACTGGTGATTAGAATAATATCATTAACTCAGTTTACCTATAATGTGTAATCGTTCATGGCAAGGAACATGCATTTTGTTTACATGGCTCCAAATCCAAACTTGTTCACTAGCTAAATACCCATCCTTTTTATTTTTTTTAGTATGTTAGTTCATGAGCAAAATCCTGAATGTTTTCGATGCCTCAGATGCACTATGAGTCAGATCCACAATTTTTTTTTTTACCTATAACGTGTAATCATTCATGGCAAGGAACATGCATTTTGTTAACATGGCTCCAAATCCAAACACATGTTCACTAGCTAAATACCTATCCTTTTTATTTTTTTAATATGTTAGTTCATGAGCAAAATCCTTAATGTTTTCGATGCCTCAGATGCAGTATGAGTCAGATCCACAATATGTTTCCAGATAAGATAATCTTGCTGGACCATCTTTTAGTAATAGTTTCTGTAACAATCTTTGCTGGAACTTAGCATCTTCTTAATTAATATGTATTTGATATTATATCCTGATATGAAGAATCCTTCAATTTATTAATGCAAAGCCTTTTCATGTACCATACACTTGACATTCCTGGAATAACATTGCACTGGCTGCCATTTTCTGGTTCTTCAAATGTACCTTTTTATGACATTGTACTTGAATATACATGTAGTTGCAAGAATTGAAGCAGCGAGCATCTGGAAATTTTGATGAGTCTCTTTTAAGCCCCGGGATATCAGAGAAGCAGCCATTGCATGTGATGATGGTAAGGTGGATTAGTGAGGAAAATTGTTTTCTTCCATTTTTTAACCTGTTGTTGGTTGGAAATTATTGTTTAATAAATAAAAGAAAACATCTGTACTCAGGAAAATATGAAAAATAATCAAAACTATCCATATGCATACTTCCTTACATCTTATCTATTACCTTCTCACTATTTATAAAAATTGGTATGTGGCTAAACAACAACCCAGTATAAATCCCACCACCATGGGGTAGGGTCTGGGTGGTTTGCTATCTGCAGTCTCATCTCTTTATATTTTTATTAAACTAGGAAAAGGGCATTTAACTAAGAGTACTTTTTTTAACAGACTAAGAGTATTATCATGAAGGGTAACATTGTGATTATTGTTGAGAATCTGTAAATGACAGAGAAAAAACATCGGTCATGTAGAAAATGAAAGGATTTATAATATATACTGAGAGATGTAAACAATTTCACCATCCTCTAAAGACTAAAGATTCTGGCATTGACAAGGTTTGTAGAGGTCCAAATATATGCAAGCTCATCCCTTATTAGAGGTTTTTTATGAAAGGTCATAAAAAGCAGCTTTGAGTAGAAAACCAGTTAATGAAAAAGGCAGTATGAATCAATATTTAAAAAAAAGGAAATATAACTATAATAAGCATTAATATTAGGTGTAATGTTATTGAAGCTTTTAAAAATATATTGTAAAAAAGGATAAATATTATTATTGATATCAATATAGGCAATAAACTTGCAGTCGCAGTTTCGCGAATGATATTTTATATGTCATGGTGATTTATTTTTTACAGCACATATTGAGAAATATTAACTGATATAATGCTCGATAAATACGTGAGACTCTAAAGCAATCGCGTATTGGCTTACAGAAATTCTAATAAATATTGGCTAATATTGCATTTCAGGACCGATATTTAATTTCATGTATCGTTATCTTAAAAAGTACACATAAAGAAGACATGGACAATAATCAATTTGAAATTTTAGTAGACACATATGAAAGGTGGCGGTCAATAAGAAGGAAATATTTATTAATCTGCCAACAAATGTATACAAGGTCATAACACAACTAGGATGAAGATGGTTGGTTTTGTAGTGTAGCATAGATAAATGTGGTTCCAGTCACTTGTTAGTTGTTACTACTGCTTATCTTTCAAAGGAATTAAAGTAAGAGTGTTCTATCAGTTTTGTAGCTGATAACTAGCTGCTGTTTCTTTATTGTATTTCAAGTTCCTAATATTGGAGCAATTTACTTATACAGGTTGACCCTAAAGCACCTAGCAGATCACCCAAGTTGGCACAAGAGCTCTTTTCAACTATTCTTTTCACCATTGCTGTTGGTCTAGTTTGGTATGATTTACTGATTAACAGTTCAATTTTCTTTTTGCAAACATGAACTGATACAGTTTAGATTCCTCTTCCTTTCTTCCGAGCACAAGTAGTTGAACTCTAGTGTTACATTGCGTAGTTTTTGTTTCCATTTTCCTTGTCTTCTCCTTGCACTAAATGATATACTGTCTACAGGGTATTGGGAGCTGCTGCTCTTCAAAAGTACATAAGTAGCCTTGGTGGGATAGGAACTTCTGGTGTTGGATCAAGTTCTTCATACTCACCAAAGGAGATAAGTAAAGAAGTCCTGCCAGAAAAGGTACAGTGACACCCCATTATTAACATATACCAGTAAGAAAATATGTGCCACAACACGAAGTTTGTTGGGTATCTGCAACATATAGCAGGTTATTTGACATCAATAGAAGTTATTCAAGAAGACCCTTTTAGCTTAGCATCTTCACATGGCATTGCTAAAAAATGAATGGATTATTGAAGATAAAAATAGAGAGACTACTAATTTATCATGTTTAAAGAGCAGGTTTGCTATGGACATGAAATTATTGGCTGCACATCTTTAGCTAATTTTCTTTTTAATACTCTTATGTATAAATTTATTAATGACTCATTTGATCTACTGCAGAATGTTAAGACATTCAAGGATGTTAAAGGTTGTGATGACGCAAAACAAGAGCTAGAGGAGGTTGTTGAATACTTGAAAAACCCAGCAAAGTTCACTCGCCTTGGAGGAAAGCTGCCGAAGGTTTGCTTGAAAATTTCTCATTTTTATCCCTAAAAGGTTGCTTTTGATTTTGACTTTAATTTTTTAAGAATTCTTAATGAGTGTTTTTCAAATATTACTTATTTGTTCTGAGAAACCCTATGTTATGTCAATAGATGATAGTTTCTGAGATTTTGTGCAGCAAGAGTTGACATGTACCAAAAGCATTCCAACTGGATGGAATAAATTATCCTCTCTCTTTTCTTTTATTTTTTTTTAATTTTTTTAATAAGATTCATGATAAAATATAGATGTCCAACACCACTTGGTAAAATACTTGTTTTGGTTAGTTTGGCCGCTGTTTCCTTTTGACTGATCTGATTTTTCATCCTTTTGCTATTGATCCTATCTGTTCCATTTGCAGGGGATTCTCTTGACTGGAGCTCCTGGTACAGGAAAAACATTGCTGGCAAAGGTACCATTTATTAGTGCAATTTAGAGATTTTGTTGCCAATTGTCCACATATGTGGGTTGCAAATTGCAAAATCTGCAATTGTATTACAAAGCAAATGGAGAGATTGAATTATGTGCTCATACTTGATCCAGAAGCAGGGTCCATCACTTATCTGATGACATGTACCTAGTAATTGTCTAGCAATAGTTATACCCACTTAGGCCCTCATCCCATTGCCATAGGATTTTTTTTCCCCCACCAAATAACTCTTTCAAATTTGGTTACTATTATCATGTCCAAAATTCAAGAAGATATTATGTTAAGGTTTTTTTTTTTCCTGACATTATCGACAGTGGTCATTCTTTCAAACATAAATATATTCAACTTAATCCCTACATTTGTTTTTTCTTTTTCCTCATTATTGAGGTAGTAAAAAATAGATTACAATTGTCAAAAGGGAGAGGAATTACCTAACTAATCCAATGCATGATATATTTGTAATGATTAGGGTTGAAACTTAGTTTTGAGTATGGTTGGATGAGATATGTGTACTGATTAGGAAAGGAATTCTCTTTTGGCCACGTTTATCTTCCTGCTATGTGAACCTGCACAGTAACTTGACGAATATTTAGCTAATGAGTAGATGTACAAGTTTATACTGTAGTGAGCAGTCTAGTAGGGCAGATAGAAGATCCTTTGATCTTATACCTAATGGTTCTTCCTGACACAAAGGAGAAAAGTTTATGATTTTATTATCTATGAAGCTGTTACAGGAATTTTGCTTAAATGCCCTCTAGAATATGCAATGCTTGGATTAACAGAGAGTTCTGTACTCTGTTCTCCCTATAGCTCATCGAATTGGAACTTTGAAGGCTATTGCAGGTGAAGCTGGTGTGCCTTTTTTCTACAGAGCAGGATCTGAATTTGAGGAGATGTAAGTTGTTGATCGTTGACATTTTTTAACTCGACCATATGTTATTGTGATTAATTTATACATGCCAGAAATAAATGGTTTTAACTCACTGGTACAGATGGCATGACTTGTCCACATCTTAATTGCATACTTTTTATGAAGAGTTTTGATTTTGCTCTTTGCCTTTGACCTCAGTCCATCAAGTATCTTATGCCAGTAGCAAAAACATGGCTGTTCTACAGGCACATCCACAATTGACTGTCACTGTTTATTCGAAGAACATTTGGAAGGCTGCTCTAATTGATTTGCTTAGTTATTGTTTGTGGGTATGTTGTTGCACAATTGACATACCCTTTTGTGTAGGTTTGTTGGTGTTGGTGCACGGCGCGTGCGATCACTTTTTCAAGCTGCAAAAAAGAAGGTTTCTTCATAACTGCTATTTTAGTGCCCATGGATGTGTTCCATTGGAAACATAATGATTGAATGCTCCTGTTTGGACCATATATGGTGTCCTTAAGCAATAAAATCATGGCTGCAATGTCCTGATTATATTTTATATCGCAGTTGTTTCGGTGTATTTTTAAAATAAAAATTCACAGCAAATATTAGCGAATACCAATAAATATCGGATGATAATCAATGTATCTCTGATAAATATGTGAAATTTTAAAACTGCCGTGTATCGCTAATTTTGCATATCGGTTGACCTAAAATTCGATAAATATCGATTGATATTGTATATTGGGACCGATGTTTAATTGTTTGGGTGTTCTTTAAAGGAATTCACTGTATTTATTTTGTTAATTCAAGGGAACTAGAACTTTAATGTCTGTAGGTTGAGTTGACTGAAAAACATGTTACTGGGCTCCAAACCTGTGCGAGTTGGGTTGACTGGAAAATTTGTTACTGGGTTCCAGGCTTTTTTCCAAGTCGGGTGTCTTTTATTTCTATTGGTTAGAAAATAATTAAATAAATAAGAAAAACTACATTACAACTGCACTTCGTAGCTTTTGTGAGATGATTATTAATATTTATTATATTAATAGCTTTGTAAGCTATCTGTACTCTTTGGTGCAGTGAGAAATTCTCTCTGATATTTTCTTAATAGAAAGCTTAAACAGCTTCACTATTTCTTCTTCAGGCTCCTTGCATCATTTTTATCGATGAAATTGATGCCATTGGCTCAACAAGGAAGCAATGGGAAGGTCACACAAAGAAAACCTTGCATCAACTTCTTGTTGAAATGGATGGCTTTGAACAAAACGAGGTACTTATTATAGCCTTACCCTTTTCTTTATTATTAGCATGAATTATTTTTCTGAAGTGACGTTGTTTAGTTGTATAATGGACTCCACAGGGAATAATATTGATGGCTGCTACAAACTTGGCGGATATTCTTGATCCAGCTCTAACAAGACCTGGCAGGTTCGACAGGCATGTAAGTTCAAATACACATCAACATGCAAAATTCTTGCATTTTTGGCTTAAGAGTGGACCTGTTTTCTTCTTTGCACTGGGGTTCCATTTATTCATATGAAACATGTTTTCTGCTTTATTTTTGGTCTAGATTGTTGTTCCAAGCCCAGATGTGAAGGGTCGACAAGAGATATTGGAGCTATATTTACAGGACAAACCAGTGGCTGATGATGTTGATGTTAAAGCAATTGCCCGTGGCACTCCTGGATTCAATGGGGCAGGTACAAATAACACTCTAGATCTTTTGGACCTTTGTCATGGGTTTTTGTCTTTGTGCAAGAAAAATACAAAAGAACTCACTTAATATGCTTACCCTCATTTCCCTTTCTAGATCTGGCAAACTTGGTTAACATTGCTGCCATCAAGGCTGCTGTAGAAGGGGCAGATAGGCTGACTGCTGTGCAGATGGAGTTTGCAAAAGATCGCATTCTCATGGGCACAGAGCGTAAAACAATGTTTTTATCAGAAGAGTCAAAGAAGGTGAGTGCTTGTATTTTGGGCTATCCAGTATCCAGTGTAGGAGGTAAATTTAGATAGGTATTCTTTCCTGGAAAAATAATATCCAATCATTTAGAAACTTATGCACAAGTGTTAATCTTGATTTTTCCACATTTAATGTTACTCACAACTTGATTTTTAAAAGTGCATAACTGATACATCCTACGGTTTAACAGCTTACTGCATATCACGAGAGTGGCCATGCAATTGTAGCTTTTCATACTGATGGTGCACACCCAATTCACAAGGCTACGATCATGCCCAGGGGATCAGCACTGGGAATGGTCACACAGCTTCCATCGAGTGATGAGACCTCTGTCAGCATGCGACAGTTGTTGGCTCGTCTTGATGTTTGTATGGGAGGTAGGGTGGCAGAAGAGATAATATTTGGTAGAGATCATGTCACAACTGGAGCAAGTAGCGATCTGAATACTGCTACAGAACTTGCCCAATACATGGTAACTACTGAATATTCTTCTATATCACTGTTTGTTACTATTCTTATTCTTTAACCCTTTACCTTTAGCAGTAACAAAACTTTGTATGTTGGTGTTCCATGTCATTCAATTGACTTGTGTGTTTACTGATCCTGTATGCAAGGTAACAAGTTGTGGAATGAGTGATTCAATTGGACCAATTCATCTGAAAGAACGGCCAGGGTCAGAAATGCAATCCAGAATTGATGCTGAAGTATGTTGCAATTTCTGTAATCTATGAAACCTGCGCTTGATAATTTCTTTATTTCCTGATTCTTAGTTGATCAAATCTGCAGGTGGTAAAACTCTTGAGGGAAGCATATGATCGCGTGAAAGCATTATTAAAGAAGGTATATACCTTTATTTTCTTTATGTTTTCTTCCCCTGAAGTCCTACTTCAGTAATGAATCTGTGTTGAGCTGATCTAGATGTGCAGTGACTAATTGTTTCCCAATTTTCTCAAGCATGAAAAGGCATTGCATGCCCTAGCACACGCATTACTGGAGTACGAGACCCTCAGCGCAGAGGAAATAAAGAGAATTATTCTTCCATTTGAGCGAGAAGAGCAAGTATTAGAGCCGCAGGAACAAGAAGGAGACCTTGTTTTGGTCTAGACCATTTACTTATTTCTGGGACATAATATGAGAAAGCTAAACTGCAGGTTGGGGAGGTCTTCGCATCGCAGATCCTGTTCGGGAGGACAGTTGTACAGCATAAAATTCAAACCGCTACAGGTATTTAATTAGCTGCCGTGAGCATTGTTCTCAAGGCCGTAGTATATTCATCCCTGTTGTACCATGCTCGATAAAGTTTCCCTTGTGGTCTCTGAGGATGGATATCTGAGCAAAAGCTTTTGCATTGGCTAAGGGTGCAGCCTAGGGTATTCATAGCAGCAGATTGTAGTCCCAACTTGAGCCTTTGCTTTAGAAAATCTGAGTCTGATCATATTTTTGGATCTTATAATATTATTCATGTAATTGTTGGTAAATATTTTTCTCTGGCTTATATCAATTCTTGTAATCGTTGTGCTGAAAGTTGAATGACGACCTATTGGAAGTCCAAAAACTGAATGAGCTGGGATCGCTGATATTTATTTTGTAATTCAATTCATGTTCCGTGCGACTTAAAATGAGGGTCTGAATGGAAGAAATGGTTGGATAAGTTTCAAATTCTGGCGGTGCGCATTTCATACCCATGTAGTCGAAACTTATTGAGGTCTCTTTTAGTAAAATGCTCAAGCTATTTAGGTTCAGCGATTTGATTTGTTCATGGACTTGTTTGAAGCTAGATGTTACTGCAACATATTGATGCTGGACATAGAGAAGGAATTTTTACTTTGAAGGCATGTTATAAGCTAAATCTTGATGGGCCAATTTCTTAAATGAAATAGAGAATTCACGGCCATGGAGAACTGGCACGCTCCGATGAAAACAGGATATCTGGTCACAACATACTTCTAAATGGGATATAGTCTGGCTTTCAACACAAACTTGGATTAAACCAGCTGAATTCGTCTGCAGGATTCTAGGGTCTCTTTCCAGAGGGATTATTAAATGAGCATTTAGAATCTCCAAAATAATTTTACAGTTGACCTAATCCCTAGTAAATACAAATTTTTTTTATAGGAAAATGACCTGAATAAAGTCGACGCTATGTCTTAGATTTGTCTAGGCACATGGGAATAGGAGCCCAATGGAGGTCCTGGGTTTACCCTATTCGGCCACGCCTAGTGTTAGATCCATTAAAAGATTTTCATGGAAGGTCCTAACCCAACATACTAGTTAACAGAGATCCAGTCCGAACCTGCCCGTATTTAGGATAAAAGATGGAAGACCAAGACAAATAAGCTAGAACCCCTCGAGCAAACAAAGCTTAAGCAAACACGAGAGTATTATCTGTCAAATTGGATTTGAGTTTTCAGAAGTTGAAACTAGAGGTTGTTCAAGTACTTCAGTGTTTCTAATATATTAGATCTCCCCGGGGGGGGGGGGGGGGTTGTTGTTGTGCCACTTGCCTTGTCAGCTACATTGGAGGAGTACCGATTACCCTGTGCGTAAGTATAGACATAAGGTGTTACATTTTGTACCCTTAAAGAAGCACAGCTGAACAAAGAACAGAACATTCACACTCGCCAGCAGTTTCCAGGCAACGAGGTCACAATCACCCAGAAAAAATTGAATCCATCGATGAGACTGGCCTCTAAAGAAAACTAGAGAAGAACAGGCAGACCAAACCTTTTCCTTTGCCTTGCGAATCATGCATCACATGAAGGTGAACCAACCTCTATGTTGAATAGCTATACCAATAAATTTAATAGACTAAATTGGCATCGAGACCTCAGAGGCAAAGATCTGTGTGGTAGATAAGCAAGGCGTATACTTTCTCAACCACCAAGTACTTATCCAAGGACAAAGAGCTATACGATAGAGAAATCTGAAAGCTTTAGAGAGGGTACAAACATTCTTCACATATAGATTCAGACACTGCACAGCTGGAAAATTGCCAAGCACATAGACTTATTCTATACCATATTTCATGATAGCAGCGACAGCAGCACATAATTCTGGGCTGCTTAATTACAATCCTCCCCCCCCCCCCCCCCCAAAATAATAGTCTATAAGTTCACCTATATATCATTCGGTGACTATAAGACAGCGTCTACAAGATAGAATAAAAATCCTTGTAAATACAACCGAAGGCATTCAGGGACGGTTTATCCTTTTATCGGACTTTGAGGTTTCTTTAACTGCACAATATAAGAAATTCTGCCATATTCTCGAATCAGACAGCAGGTGACAGACAAAAAGGCAACAGAGAGCACACTAGGACTGCATGGAACTAAAAAACGGCCAAAAGTAAGGACCTGAGATTTCTGAAGCCTCGGATGCAGGAGAATCATGTTTTTGCAGTCGCCCGGCTTTCAGATCCTGTCAAATCAATAGGCTCTGTTCTATCCCGTAGCGCAAGACGTTCTGAGACATCAGCTAGGGACTTGAGATTACACTTAATCAAGGCTTCAATAAAGTAGCAGGTCTCATCCTTTGTATTCCCTTCAGGCACATCAACAATGAAGGATTCAATCACAATTGTCCCAGGTCCTCCATCAATGATCTCCGGATGAACAGATACAATAGAAAAGTAATTCTGCGATCCAATTCGAACAAATAAATAGTTGAGCAAGTATGGTAGAATCCAGCATATTACCAGATTTCGGCTTCATTTTGGCAACCCAAATTAGGCGCCATTGTTAAATTAATTGCTGAACTGACAATGAAATGAACTTGTGTATATTGACATTGAAATGCATCTTAATCTTAATTCAATATTTGAAGAATACTTCTCAAATTGTGATAAAGAATAAGAGTACTTTAAAAAAGAATTCAAAGGGCCGAAATAGATGATTAATTGGCAAAAAATTGATTAACAAACGTTGCCTTAGTCATTAATTACAGCCAATGTGACCCATCACTTCTTGGAGAAAGTTAAGCTACCATTACCTTTTATCACAATTGGCTATATAATATTTATAAAAAAAAACATTTATTATGTATTCCAAAGTGTCGATATACATAATTTAATTTTATTTATATTTCAACAAAACTTTTTACCAAACGGGGATGTTGCATACCAAATCCAGAATCATGGAAGGTGTAACAGTCATAAAGCTAAGGCATTTCAAGTAAATCTTCATGACTTCTGCATACCATTCTACGTATAATTCAATGTTGCCTAATCACAATCTGAATTAATGCAGCGGCACAAAAACGAAGGAAAAAGAAAAGTATGACTTCTTTCCTTTTTATTCAATGCATATGATGGTCCATGTTGGGGGATGGGGAGAAAAATCTGGATGAATAGCTGACAGGATGCAAATCCAACACTACCATCCACAAATTATGAATTCCCCTACAGAGAACCAAATCAGGGCTCAACATGAAAGGAAAAAAAATGATTAAAAAATATCTGCCCCAGATTATCAAATTTGAGACAAGCAAGAATTTAATAGATGCAAGGTTTTCGAGAAGGTAACTTCAGAAGCAACCCAAATATCAAAAGTTCAAAGGTAAGGAACGTTGTCAGCCTTGTGAACGTTCAAAATATCCAAAAACTACCCCTATTGCCTAAATGTGATACATAACAAGGATGAGTAGCTTCAAGCTCATATATATTAAAGGAGCTAAAAATTCTGTATAAGAGAAAAACAGGATGAGTATAACATCAACTGACAATATTTAAGTAAATAACCAGATTTCACAAATCCTGGAATGTTTATAGAGGAAATATGGAATCATAAGGTTTCGATTAATGTCATCTAAATGTGAGGAAAAAATAGCTCTGTTGATTTGATGATAAATTGGAAATTCCTATTCGCAAGAAGGCAAGGCCATGTAAAGAAGAGAGCACAAAGATAGGATCATAGTGAAATCTGCATACCCTCAGCCTATGGTCTCCGCCAACAATCCGCATGCTCATGATATGCTCATCATCATCAAGAAGCTCCAACCTCTCAGTGCTGGTAGTTGCTGGAAGTCCAGACTTCACATTGACTTCTCTAACAGTACCTTTTTCAAGATTTCCTTCCACGACACAGCGACTTACAAAGGGCTTGTATGTCTGCGGTTGATCAAATCTCCTTACTAGAGACCAAACCTTATCATTTTAAAACCCAGAATATATCAGAAACAGTTAGACCTCAAAAAGCATTTAAGAAAAAACTTTCAAATAGAAAGCACCATAAGATGAAACTTGGACTGACTTGAGCAGAACTGTACTATAGTACATCACTCTACATAAAAGATCCTCGGAAGCAACCCAAAAATTTAGAACACTCAGTTATGAAATCCTCAGGAGCAAATCTTAGTTACATTTTATAATGAAAATGCAGCAGAGGATGCTACTCCTACGGGCTACGTTGGTATGGGGTAGTTCTAAGGATTTCACTTTAACAAAGGTTTTCAAGCCTTCTTAAAGTAAAATCCCTCCTACAATTACCTCTGGAAGAAAACATCAACTCTGGCGTTTCTTGACATAGCAAATTAGTTTGACTATGTTCTCTAGTAAAGACGTTGGCAAATGGTATAGACCAACGGTTCTCTCCCTCTAATGCAACCAAAACCACCCATTTCTTATTCAATGTTCCTAGCTTCTTTTAATAAACAACGAAGATAAAGCGCTGGGTAGCCAATTGAAATAGACCACCCAAGACAACAACAAGAAACGTCAGATTCAGTTACATTCAACGAAAGTGATCAGTTTAAGAGAAACAACCAAGAAATCAAGTTATAGCAGTTCTACTACGTATCGGACTTCCCCAACGCACAAATTTGCACGCGTGCTAACATATTGAATATCAGAAACAATAATTACATCCTCCGAATTCATTAAAAAAAAAAGACAAAAAATAAGGAGTGGTGGAACACGAATATGAAAGAATAATAACATGTACAAAAATAGAACAAATCTTAAATTAACAATAAAAAAGCAGAGAGAGTGAGAAATAATCTTACCAGATGAATTGGAGCTTTAATGTGCTTCACTAGGACTGAACTACATTGATTCTCAGACGGTTCATGCTGGTGATACTTCCTTGTAAACTCTGCCTCAGCAGTAGCATTACCGATCCCGTTCATCTTCTCCAATCTTCAACTATCCCTTTCTCTTCACCCTCTAAACCGATCAGCAACAACTCAAATAGCCCGAATTCTTTACTTCGAATCGTTCGTCAATAGCAAAACCTAATAAATTTTATTTCTATCACTATTTATTTCCACCGTCGCCGGTAATAGGTAACCAGGAAAATATGTTACCAGAACAATCGAAAGTTACGAACTTCTGCAGCTTTCGACGATCACACTCTCACTCTGCCGTTCCATAGGATTACCACGCCAGATAAAAATATCCGAGAGTACCCAGTCAGAAAATACTATCTATACTCTCAGGGATTTGAGTCTTTGTGAACTATGAGTTCCTTTGACGTGACGAAAGGATCCTTGCGATGACCGGTAATTTACAGAGTCGGTACATTAAAAAACCCGGTTTTTTAATGGAAAACTCATGGGCGAATAGAAATTAGACACATCGTCCATTCTACGGAATATGCGGTCGTCCATCCGCTAGACCAACCATCGCTTTTACCCGAATCAGTTCGATATTCATATGCAACGTCCCATGTTTTTAAAAACCGAAAAATGTCAAATAACTAAGAAACGTCTCCCCCCCCCCCGGTCACCATGTAATAACAATATTTTTTGAATTTCTAAATAAAAAATAAACGTTTGTGTCTTTAATTGAAATAAATAATTTCCAGCGAATAACCTAGCTGAGCTGATCGAAATATAATAAAAAATTATTGTTTTCACATTTGATACTTTATAACATCTTTGTATAAGATAAATTGTAAGATATACATATTTATGTATTTTATACAAATTAAAATATTTTAAATTTAAAAAATTAAAACATCTAACCTATATAATTAGACATACATTAAAATTGAATCAGACCAACTCCAATTTAATTAAAATTGAAAGGATTTGTATCATATTAAAGTCAAAATTAAAACCAAAGAAATCAAACATGCTTAAAAAATCTAATGAGAAAAGAGAAAAAAAAAACTTGAAGTACTTAGCTAAAGAGAAAAATATGATTGAGCTCGTTGTCTTTGCCTAGCCTACTCCATGATGTGCTGCCATAGGTACTTTAAATTAAACCCTAAACACACAAACAAGTAGTAAGTAATGAGTAGGAGTCAATTCCACGAAAACTGTAAATCAATTTGTAAATTTGTTATTATCATATCGATTCCCTCAGCTGTTAATTGATTGACAACTAATTACTAATAATTAAAAGAATAAATTAACAATTAAGAAAATAGCCGAATAACAATAATGGGATAATAGGAGCTAGATGATATATTCAGCATAGAAATAACAATTGATCGTCAAATAAAATTATTATATAGTATTTCTAACGTTAACCTATAGAAGCTTGCACATGTCCGCTTCTTAGTTTCCCCTTATGCAAATAAACTAAGGTCTATTTAAGATTCATTGTCTAACCAAGTAATAATCTATAATAAGATTTATAGATTTAATTAATGACAACATTAATGATTAGGGAGTAGCTAACTAGAACAATAATTACAATCTACTTGAATTATTTAATTCTAAATGCACCTACATTTTTGCACTAATACTATGCATGTAGTTGTAATTAATGGAGCACATGGGAGGATAATGAAGAAAATATGGATTGTATTTTCATAAATATGGGCACGCATATTTCTAATCTATTGTTTGTCTTGACTTTTTTTTTTTTCATTTGACTTCTTTTTTAGGGTCTTTTAAGATGACACCTCTAATTTTCCATGACTCCAAGCTTGCTTCTCATATCGTGCTTCTTTCCATTAGTTATCGGCCCAAATTACCTTAATTTTTATCTTTTTCTACAAAATTAGGCTAATAGAAAAAACTCGAGGAAAATAGTTAAATTATCATAATAAATATAGAAAGTTGGGTCAAAATATGTCAAATAATTCCATATAACATGCACCTATCACTTCATCCTCTCCCTCTCTCTTCTTCATCTTCCTTTTTTTTGTCTTTGTTCTTAGCTCTTCTCCTTCTCTTGAACTTTTAATGGAGGTCTTATCTTCATCAATTAGAGATATCGACATCATCATCTTCATCAACTAAGGTCTCCTTTCAACCTTTAGTGTGGTAAATTAGGGAGTATCTTCTTCTATCTCTAAATTGGTGTACTCATTGAATAAGAACATTCAATTTCTCTAATTCATCCCAAATAAATCTAAATTTAGACTGTTATGTAATAACCTAAACTCTAACAATTTGATGCATATGTTTTTTTTCTCTACATTTTTGGATTGATACACCAAAGTGAAAAAACATAAAAGAGTCATCTCCACAATAAGTCGTAAGTGCTACTTAGTTACCAACTATAATATTTTATAATTTTTAATTGATCTTGATGAATCCATTTATGGTCATAAGTATTTTGGAATAAGTAATGAGTAATTATAGTATGTCTTATTAGATTTTTTTTTGACTGAAATGAGTTAACTTAGCTTCTAGTTATGCTAATGCAACACATAGTTATCTATTCATGCTATAATTCCTCATCCTAATATCCTTCAAAATGTTTTTAAAATTTTGTTGATATAAAATAAATTAGTTTTAGCTTTAAAATGGGCTTAAAATTCTAATGAAAATGTGAATTTTAAGCATAGCAATTGACTAGTTTATATAACCAATCGGGTAGTGTGCCAAGGAATTAACATTTTTATTCTTGACAAACCAATTGAGTAGTTTGTCCAAACTGATTGATTAGTTGTCCTGCAATTTTAAATCTATTTCTGATTTTGATTTTAATTTCTCTCTAATATTTATAAAAACTTTTGATTAAAGTCCAATTACGCTAATAATCATGTTTTAGTGCTTTGGGATTATTTTCACATTATTTAAACCATTACATAAATTTAATTATCCAAAAATTTCCCAAAAGGCACTTTTGAGGTAAACTTTACCTTTTCTCTTCTCCTTCTCTGTTTTGGAAGCTAGGGTTGTGAGATTGGCTTTGTGTTCCATCTCCCGACTTAACAATCTACTACTATGATCATTCCTGACTACATTCAACCCCACCACCCCTTCAAGTAAGCCCTTACTTCTTAGTTGCTCACACTCAACCTCACTAGTCTCATCGCCCTTATTCTTGTGAGTGGCGACCTAGCCTTGCCTCTATATCTTTTATTTATGATCCATTATCTTTCCTCACTTGTTGTTTTCGCTATATGCTCCCTTTTTTCTTATGGAAATTTGTTCCAAGTGTTGAGTATCATTTCATTCTCTCTCTTCTCCTCTCTACTGAGAAAAATAGAGGCTTTCTATGATTTTCTCCCTTCCTTGTACAAGCATAGTGTTACTTTCTCTTATTCTAATCTTGATTTTAGTTCTCTCCTAATTTTCTTAAGCAAGGAAGAATTAAGGTTGAGAAAATTTGAAGATTTCAGCTCTTTTCAAGACACCCTATTTTTGAGAAAAAAAAGGTGGTGTTTTGTGTTTTTCTTCTTATTCTAATTTCTCTTTGATTTTCAATGAAGTTTTGAAAGATGATTTTAATGGTTTTAACTTTTATTCTCTTAGTAATCAAATTTCTTCTATATAAGCCATCAAGTAGGATTTTTGTGCTAGAAGAATTTCTTTAAGGTAAGGCATTTTTATCTTTAATATAAATGGGGGGTTTTGTGGTATATTGGGGTTTTACGTGTTTGGTGTATATATAAGGATGATCAAATTTGTATTCTATAATCTAAGTATGTGGTATAATCCTTCCTAATTTATCATTGTTGCATTTCTTTGATTTTATGCATAAGTTAGCTATGTGAGCATGATTCATTTGAGTATATACATTACCATGTATCTATGTGATTCTAGTTGTGAGCATGTATTTTTATGTGTGTTTTGAGTTAGAAGTATGGGTAGTGTTTTACCAAACCAATCGATCAGTTCCTCAAACTCATTGATTGGTTATGCAAGCAGTCAAATGGTTGATAAGTTCATATTTTGACACATTTTGTACCCTTATAATCTTAGTTTTTAGTATTTTATTTAACTAATATAGGTAAATAATTATGGTTTTATGCTTAATTGATAATAATTGCATATATATATTATTATTTAAGCTAAAATGATATAAATTAAGTACATTTAGAATAAAATATTATTTATTAATATTTATTTAATTTTATTTTGTAGGTTTTTCTTAAATAAAAGAAAATAAAAAAGAAGAAGAAGAAATTGGACCTTTGGACCAACAGCCAAAGACCGAAGGCTTAAAGGCTAGGGAACGATGAAAGAAAAGCGGCGAGGAACCAAACGAGACGCACGAAGGAAATAAGGGTTGATGGGGAGGCTCTAACGCGAAAAAGGAAAAAAGAGAGTCAGCTGCAGCAGGGCTGATGTGGAGGGAGACACACGAAAGAAAAGAAAAAGTAGTGCGGGAGAGAGAGGCAAGAGTGAGGTGTAAGATGAGAGTCAGCCGTCAAAAGGGCTGACGTGGAAAAGAAAAAAAATAAAAAGAGAGGGGCGGTAGAGCCGCATTAATAAGGAGACATAACAGCGAAGGACAGTAGGTCAGAAAGGAGGGAGCCGTAAAAAGAAAGAGGGACAGCTATGCGGTAGGGAGACAGGGACGCAGAGGCTCGTCAGCACGGAAAGAAAGAAAAGGGCACGAACGACGCTGAAGGAAGGAGCCGCCGCACGGAATTCAAGGCTTGGCAGCACAACAGCATTAGACTGTCAGCCGAGAATAAAGAAAAAAAGAAAATAAATTATTGCACAGAAATCAAGGCCACCGAGAGAAGAAGAAATAGGGAATAATTTATCCGGTAGAATTTATTTGAGATAAAATTAATTTTTATCTGAATAAATTTTTGATGTTTTATTTAAAATTAATTCCGGTTATTTCTTTCTCTATTTTTAATTTATATTTTAGATATATATTTCTATGTAATTAATTCTATAATTATGACCGACTGATTATTTATTGTTAGGGAATAAATTGAAACCCTAGATTAGGGTTTCAATTATAATTTTATTTTCTTTGTTTCGTGAGATTATTTCTTGATTCTAAGTTAATTACTCTCATTTATATTTATATAATTCTATCAAGTATAATTTATTTGGTGCATGCCTTGTTCTGGTTTCCTCATAAGTGACAGTATATAGGATTATTTACCTACTAGGTGGCCATATAAATATACTAGAATTTATATTTATAAATTGCAGCTAGGTTAGGTAACAATTCACCTAATAGTTTTATAATTCTAACCAAAGTATTAAAACGTTTAGATACGTGTGGGTCAAGGAAAGGAAATACAACTAGACATACTTGGTATACTAGTTTGGGTACTTAGATTAACAGCCTTCCAATTACACTTAATGCATTAAATCTAGTTAAATATAGGAGCCACTTGTTGCTGCTATACTGCTAGTATTTAATAGGGTTAATATTGGCGCTTTGTCATATTAATTAATTAAGGGAAGTAATATAAGGTGTATATACCTGCTTTTGGTGTACAACTTCGTTGATCTCATTCTCATGATTAAAAGATAACTTAGAAATTAATATTATTGTTCGACCTAATCTAGTGGTGGATTTTTATTTCCCTAGCATATTTATTATATCTGTGGTTTCCCATTATTTTCATTTTCATTATTATTTTATTTTATTTTATTTATTCCTTTTATTTTTTTTATTTTTATAATCCCCCATCAATATTTTTCTTATTTATTTATTTTTAGTTATTTAGTTATTTAGGATTTTTATTTTTATTTTTATTTTAATTTAAGATAGTTAAAATAGAGGTGATCCCTCTTAATTTCCGGCCTAGAATGATACCCTTATTTACCAGTGCTACAATTGACAACAAGAGGGTTTAAATTGTGTGCCGCCTATAGCCACACCAATGGTTTGATGTTTTGGATTACTTGGTCATGAGATCGGTGGATTGGTTTGATAAACTGGTTGACTGATTTCGATGAACAGTTGATCAATTGGTCAAACCTATCAATTAGTGTCCCTATAGACCAAAATGGTTTGGTCTTTGCTTAGACCCATTGATTGGTTCTTATGACCAATCGATTGGTTGGTCAGACCCATTGAATGGTTTCTCTATAGGCCAAAATGGGTTGGTCTCCACATAGGTCCATTGATAGGTTGGAAAAAACTAATTGGTTCCTATGAACATTCGATCAGAGAGGCCAACCAATTGGCTAGTTCTCTAATGTTGTTTTGGTTCAGGTCTGGTATGACCGGACCAGTCAACTAGTCTAAGGGATAGATCGAATGGTCCAGCTAGAGGTAGATTAGTTTGTTTATCAATTATTGTATTTCTTTTGGTCCTTTTGTGTTGATACCTCCATGTCTTTATAATATTTAAATTATGATTTTAACTATGATTGACCTAATTTAATAATAATCATCATTATGGTATTTGAGACTTAAATTTGGTTAATTTTGGTGTCATCATTAAACACCTAATTTGTGACCTTAATGCCTTATAATGTGTATGGTGTTATCATTTGAAAACACACAATTTGGTTAATAATGAAATTTAATTGTGTTGGGTGTTATCACTCAAAAACACCCAATTTGGTTATGTGTGGATTTTATTATGATTTCTGATATTATGTGAAAATATAAACTAATGGTTTAAGATTTTGTTCAAACCTTTTTTTCTTTGCCTTTCGGGGTAGCCACTGAGAGTTAGTGGGTGGATCATCCTTGGTTATATTTTTTACTAAGTACCTATTTCGTTCTCTATTAGGTTGCGGTTAGTGGGGGTTATGGGTATTATAACACCTCCAAAATTTAATACTAAAAAAATTATATTTTTAAAAGTTTTATGAAGAAGCAAGTACAATAAACTTTAGGGTGTTATTGCCATACTTAGTATTAGACTGGCTTTCTTCCACCAATCCTCTACTAAGTGCTAAGGCTAAGTGTAACACCCCCAAAATTCACTACTAAAAAATTTCATTTTATTAAAAGAAATAGCGGAAAAAATATAAAACGGTGAATTTAGGGGATATTACCACCACACTTAGTACCAGACCGGTTCACTCCTACTGTTCCAGTACCAAGTGCTAAGGCTAAAGAATAAAACACAATTTACAAACCATGTTTAAATCAAAGTAGCGTAGCAGACCATTTACAAGAATAAAATCCACCAGTGGTGGTTACAAGAGCAACAATAATAGTAAAACCAGGAATTAAAAAGAGAAAGAGAAAAACCCTAACAATTCCCGATAATTTCTTACTCTCTTTCCCGTTGCCTATTTGAATAGCACCTAAAAATGACTTGCACGGGACAATGCCCATTGAATAGGTAGAGGCCCCACGAATAGAACCCTTCAGTACTATGGTACTGAGTAACCCTTTAAAACACACTTAAAAGTAGGTCCACAATGTAACACATGTTATACCACTATACCCATATCTAACGACAGGTGTAAGCATACTAATCAGATCCATGCATCCACATACTTGACAAGTCAATAAAATATTAGTGGTGCATACATAAATATTCACTTTCGTACATTTACATACTTAACGAATCAATCAAATATTAATAGATCATAATGAAAAATCAATACTTTTAGGGCCATATATCCATTACTTCATCATTAATCAATCATCTCAGATTATAAATGTTCTTGTGAGTACGGGAACCCCACTGTTATAGCCGGTGGACCGGAATACATATAGAGCAGAATACTCCTGACCACTATTATTCGCTGGTGGATGGGTCTCCAGAGCAAAATGCTCCTGGCCACTATTACTCGCCGATGGACCGGTCTGGCCCCGACTCATAAGGTGTTCCACTGTAAGTGATTAGTGTATTCCCTATGTATTATCGTTATTATATTTGGTTTGCTGAGCACGGAATCCCCCACTATTATAGCCAGTGGACCGGAAATCATGCAGGGCAAAACACTCCTACCCACTATTATTTGCTAGTGGACCGGTCTCCAGGGCACCCTGGCTATTGGCCACTACTATTCGTCAGTGGATCGGTTTAGGTCCGGCTCAATAGTCTTCCTCTTTAGTGATTAGTGTCTTATTCATATCTTATTCGAAAGATTTCACCCTAGACATACATGGCTAACTATATCCAGACTTATCCTCCCAAGAGGGCTCGTCCCATATCTTGAGACTTCTACACCTCCTAACTCGCCCCAACATCCTTCCCTTGTTCCACTTACTCACACCCGTAGCCCGGCTCCTAAGTGTGTGGGTCAAGCCCACTCACCGCCTGACCCTAGAATTTCTCCAAAAACCCTAATCTAGGCGTATGTGGCACATCCTTCTCTACCTTACACATCCCAAACTATTTCAACACCCTACACGTTACGACCCTTAGATCCAACCCTCACTTTCTACCTCACTCATTCTCATTTATTTTTATTATTTTCTTTTACTTTTTTCCACCTTCTCAAATTTGGGCTTCTTGCCAAACCCTAGCTTGGTCTCCTATGCACCCTTATAGTATCCCACATATAAATTTTCACTCGAAACCTCTAGTCACCCAAACGACACTTTTATTACCTTCTTCACGTTCCAAGGCAACTTTTTATACATAAAGTTTGCCCCCATGCAGACTCTAACCATCCTATGCAAACCATATATTCTCCCACTCTTTCAATTTATATAAAGTCCCCTTTTATTCATCCACTCATGGCTCATGGATTATTTGGGTCATTCCCACCTACATCAGCTAACTTACTTCTCCTTGGTTATCTTACTTTCCGATTTTCCTTTTTCATCCTTCCATCCCACATTACCACCTTAAATATCCTAGCATGCATGTCCTAGAGGATCACATCACATAACATCATACACACAACAAATATAATCATTGTCCACATGCCATAAGGAAGTCACATAAGCATATATTCACTCCAAGTTGCACTATAAATGATTAATCATCAAGCATAAAGTACACAATATGGCATAACACATGGCACACAAGGCATATAACACACATATAGTTGTTCTTAGCCACATTTCTACTCGGTTTGGGTTACTAATTTATTTCCCACACTTATTAGGTCACTAATGACCCTTCATAATTGTTACATTTATCATAATTCCTGTTTGGTTGGTTAGATAACTGAATTGCCCTTCTCCTTTGTTATAATTACCAAATTGCTCCTTTAGTTGCATAAGTTACCAAATTATCCTTCTACATCATCATAATTACCAATTTGCCCTTTAATTTGTTAAATTACCAGTTTGCCCTTCTCCATTATCATAATTACCAAATTACTCTTTAGTTGGTTAAATTATCAAAATTGCCCTTCTCTTCCAAATTTACCATAATACATCTTTTACTTACGATTTAACAATTTATCCATTTACTTACAAAATTACCATTCTACCCTTTATTCATAAAATTACCATTTTATCCTTTTACTTACATAATTACCATTTTGCCCTTTAATTACGAAATTACCATTTTACCCTTTAATTACAAAATTACCATTTTCTCTTTTATTATAAAATTACCATCTTGCCCTTTAGTTATAAAATTACCATTTTACCCCTTAATTATAAAATTGTCATTTTACCTTTTTATTACAAAATTACCATTTTTCCTTTAATTATAAAATTACCAATTTACCCCTTTTTACTTATAAAATTACCATCTTACCCCTAATTACACCACTTATATTAAATTATTATCACTATATGAAATTAATATTAATACTCCACTCATAATATCCAACTCCACCAACTATTATATTTTAATATATTGCTTATTAGCACCGACACATATTAGGCCAAATTCTTACCCAATAAATATTTCTAAGATGCCCCTAGGGCTCACAATAATATTATTCTTGCATAAATAGTCACAATAACATAAAATGACATGGATAAGTACTTAACACTGTCATTAATAGCCAAACTCTTTCCTTAAGCAATATTTCCACACATGGCATATAAACAAGGATACTTTCATTTTTTATCAATCAATACAAGAAAATATATATATTATATTAAACCACAAATATAAAGCATAATATCCTATTAAAAATCCTAATGTTCTAATATACGTTTATCCATGAGTTTAAGTGGAGTTTAATGATTACCTTTATTCCTGCAAAAATTGAACCTTACTAGTATCTCGGTTGAAGATTTAAGTTTTAAATAATAAAATCAACACCTAAAAGTAGTATCAAAACTTATCATATTAGAGATAAGAACCCAAAGCATATAACTTTATAAAATTAAATTAATGAAACACTTAACTTAAAATGCTATTATACCTTAAAAATTTTGTACTAAAATACTAAGGCATGCAGCAGCTCATCCTGCTCATGCAGTATGAGCTACATGCAAAATAGAAAGGAGGAAGGCTCAAGGGTGGTGAAGGAAAATGAGTGATGGGCTATTTTCTAGTTGGGGTCTTTAGGCTAGGAAATAAGGTAGATGGGGGAGGATTGGAGGCAAGGGAATGGTGTAGGCGTGAAGAGGGAGTGTAGGTGGTGGTCAGGGGTAGGTTGTTGGTGGCCAAGGGCGGTGGAAGCGGCGACGGCGAGGCCGTGAAGATGGCTACCGAGGTGGACGGGCCTGAGAAGGAAGAAAAAGAGAGGGGAAAAGTGAAGGGGTGCAGGGGCTATTTTGGAGAAAAGCAGGTGTGGGGGTGGTAGAGGAGGTTGCAGGAGTGGCTTGGTGGTGTGGGTGGAAGTAGAGGTGGCCGAACGGAGGCGAACAGAGGGGTTGCAGGGGGTTGCCGAGAGGGGAGAAAAAGAAGAGGGGAGGAAGAAGGAGTTACGAGGTGGCTTGGACGGTGTTATGGTGGTGCAGGGCTACAGTAGAGGGGTGCAGAAGGTGGTTTAGGTGGCTGGTGAGGCGAAGGAAGCAACAGAGGGAGGCGGCGGAGCCAAAACTAAGGTGAAAATGGAAGGAGAAGAAAAGAAGAGAAAGGAATCGGGGAAGGATGGGGCAGGGAAAATGGGGTAGGAAATGGGCTAAAGAGGAGAAGAAAAAGAAGAGGGAGGATAGGAGGGGATAGGTGGCCGGTCGCTGGCAGTGTTTAGGGTGGCAGGGAGGTGGTAGGGTGGCAGGGAGAGGGAGGGGAAGAAGGGAAAGGGAGAGCCATGCGAGTGAGGACTCCATTACTTGTTTGGCCCAAATAGTGAAAAAAAAGGATGGCGGAAGAGAGAGAGAAAGAGAGTTGTAGTGGTGGTAGTAGGGCGCTGCTGGCGTGCTCGAGGTGGCAGACATGGCAACGGAGATAGCTCGGCCTCCTTTGGTTGATCAACAAAGAAGAAGAAGAAAGAAAGAAGGGGGGAGTACCAGGCCGGTCGTGGGGGAGAAAAGGGAGAGTTGGGCTGGCCCGATTGTTGGGGGTGGAAGGAAAAAGAAGGGAGAGACTGGGGCTGGGTTGATGTGCACGCGAGAGAGGAGAGAAAGGGAGGGAGTGGGTTGGAGGCCCAGCGCAGGGAAAAGGAAGGAGATTGGCCTGGCGGCCCAAAGCTAGGAAAAAGGAAAAGAAAAAAGAAAGAAAGAAGAAAAAGGAAGAAAGGGAAAAAGAAGAGGGAAAAGGGAAAGAGGAAAAAGGAAAAATAGGAAGGATAAAATAATTTAATTTATAAAATAATAAAATGTCATATTTTTGATAAATTATTTAATTTAATGATTTAATTCAATGTAATTTAATATATTGGTTTAAAAAGGATAAATTTAGTAAAATATTAGTTTGAAAAACTACTTAAGTAAGAAGAGTATGATAAAATAATAAAATATTTATTTTTAATTTATTAAATATTCCTATCCAAATTTATATACTCTAAAATCTATAAGATAATTAAATTAAATAATTTTAAAAGATAATTTATCCTAAATAAAAGCTATTTACTAAATTCTAGGTTTTTTAATTTTCGAGGGATTACACTAAGAAATATACTTTAATTAAATTCCAATAAATATTTTACAAATAAGAGTAGTGCAATAGTTAGGAAGGTTAACTCTCATTCCAAGGAAAACCCACTAATCTTGGCTACAAAGAAACTATGAGTAGAAAAGAAATACAAATCATTTCAAGAAAGACAAATAAATACTTCCCAATTTGAAACATGGGTTAGAGGCCGCGAATAACCCTATGCTCTCAATCCCGAAAATAAATACCAAAGGTAGCATGTAGTCTAACCTGAAAAGGACATTACCCATTTAATAGGTAGAGGCCCAAGAAAGGAATCCCTTCAATGCTATGGTACTGAGTAACCCTTTATACAAGACTAATATGTAAGTCTCACATACAACACATCATATGCAATATATCAAACACATAATCATTAGAGTGCACATATATCATGTGAAATACCATAATCACTCGAATAGCGACACACATCCGTAATACATATTAGTTCATTCATTGTTATTATATTCAATCTATTAGTGTCTTAATTAACCATTAGCGGTGACTTTACACATCTCTAAAATTATATCCACATGAGTATGTGAACCCCACTATTATTGCCGGTGGATAGGATACAACTCCAGGGCAGAACACACCTAGCCACTATTACTTTTCAGTAGATTGATCTTTAAGATAAAATGCTCTTGGCCATTATTCTCACCAGTGGATTAGTCTGGGCCTGACTTATATGGTGTTCCACTATAAGTGATTAGTGTCTTCCCCATTATTTGTTATCATCTAAGGTTTGGTTTATTTTATATCCACGTGAGTATAAGAACCCCACTATTATAGTCGGTGGATTAGAAAACACTCTAGGGTAGAATACCCTTCGCCATTATTATTTTTCAGTGGATCGGTCTCCACGATAAAATGCTCCTAGCCACTATTTTCACTAGTGGATCAGTCTAGCCCTGACTCACATGGTGTTCCATTAAAAGTGATTAGTATTTTTTCCATGATTTTTTTATCATCCAAGGTTTGATTTATTGAGCTTGGGATCCCACACTATTATAGCTGATGGATTAAAAAACACTCTACGACAGGATGTACTTGACCATTATTATTTGTCGGTGGATTTTTTTCTAGGGAAAAATGCACCTGGCCACTATTCTCATCCTGGCCACTATTATAGCTCAAAAGTCTTTCATTTTAAATGGTTAGTGTTTTATTCATTGCTTATTCATTAAGTAACTCCTAACAAGACATGCATGCCCCTAATGGACTTTCTATTCTCATTCTTCCATCTCAGACTCTCTGAATAACTCTATCCCATAACATGGGACTTCTACACTCCCTAGGACTCCAATACCTCTTTCTCACCTCTCCCCTACTCACCATAAATCCAAAAGACCCGATAATTTCCCATTTTTACACCTAGGCGGACCATCGCCTATTGGGGTTTTCCCTTGAAACCTTAATTCTAGCCTATGTGGCCCTAGCCTCTCTTTTTCCTATATAGCCCATACTCCCACTTTATTCTAACACCATCACTCCACTCAAACCACTCCAAAAATCACAAATCTACTCTTTAACTTCCACATGTGATAAAGAAACCCTAGTTAGTTGCCCCAAAACCTTAATATACCTCTCTTCTTTTACACCTTCCCTTTACACACAACTTCACCCTGCTTATGTAACAAGCATCACACTTCCCATGCAGGATTTTACTCTAACCCTTCCTTTTATTATTTTCTTCCTTTATTTTATCACCTATAAGTCACAATAAACTTAGGCTCTTTCCCCACTTCTTCTTACTCACTACACCTTCTTCATTTCTTTTACATCCCCATAACCTCTAAAAACCACCTAATTCCTCAAAGCATGCATATCATACCATAACAACAATACATAAGAGCATGTCATAAATAACAAGTCATATCACCCATATTTTGACTTATACACAACATACCTTAGCTCCTTGCAAAGCAAGCTGCACTACACACAACATTCACATATAAATACACAACACATATCGTTATACCCACAAGAACATAAATCATAGCAAACCCAAGATTTAACCATATCCTTACTTCCACACATAGTTATCCTTTAATACTTAGCATGTACATTTACTAGTATAATAACCCTTGCACTTCTAAAATTACCAAAGCACCCCTATTCTATATATTACCACCATTTATACCCAAACATGAAATACTAGTCCCACCAAACTTTATCTCCACACATAATCACCCTTTAACACTTAGCATGTACATTTATTATAATCTTCACCCTTAAACCTCCAAAATTACCAAAATATCCCTATTCCATATATTTCAACATATATAGCCGAACATGAAGTACTAGTACCACCAAACCTTATCTCCACACATAAGCACCTTTTAACACTTAGCATGCATATTTATTAGTACCTTCACCCTTATACCTTCAAAATTACCAAGATACTCCTATTCCATATATTTCACCATTTATACCCCAAACATGTATTGTCAACACCTCAACACTCCCATTTCTATACATAGCACCCCTCTACCATTTATCATGCATGCATATTAAGTTGACTTTCATTGCACATTCTAAATTACTAAAATGACTTTAGGCCATAAAATACTAATATTCACACCCAACCACGTATTTCCAACACCACAAAACCCTTATTAATAATCCTATTACCACTTATTCCTTAACCATCCCATTTATTGGAATTATCACCGTCACATCATGAAATTTACCAAAATACCTCTAGACTTTAGAATATTAATATTTCCACTATCACATACATTTATAATTCACCAAACTCATATCTCCATTCTTAACAATATTCCTAACACATTAGGCACCTCACTTGGGTTTAAACACCCGGAGGTGTCCGAAAGACCAAATTTCCCCTAAGCTCGTATTAATTATATTTCATTATAGCTGTCCATACTCTCTTATCTTGGCATATATATGCACCTAACACTTATCATTAATATCAACCCCATTTTCTTAGTCACCCATTAACACATGTTACACCATATATAAGGCAACATATTAATCATGGAATTGGAAAGTAACACCAAATTTTTACATGAATCATGTTCCAAAAATTATAATGTGCTAGTATACGATAATCCATGTATTTTAGTGAGTATAATGGTTACCTTATTCTCAAAAAAACTAACCTTAGCTGGTATCTTGGTTTAAGATGCTTAAGCCTTGATTAATGAAATTCTATACATAAGATAATGCCACAAGTGCAATATTAATATTAGGAAAATAAAGGATTAAATTTACTAAAAATTACTATTAAAGAATATATGCAACATTATTAACTATTTAATACATTAATAAGGCTGATTATACCTATCATTTAAGTAGCCTAGCTTATGCGACTATGTAGTGTGAGTTATGTAGCCAAGGAGAAGAAGAGGGAAAAGGGAAGGAGGGGGACTCAAGTAGGTTTAGGGTGAAAGTGTTGGGGTTGGTGATTGGTTTTAGGGGTGAGGAAGGGTTTAGGGGTAGTTGCAGGTCAAAGTATGGTAGAAATAAACCCTAGTGGTTTTATGAAATAATCTATCTAGTGCATGTGTGAATACTTGTGTAATTACTGTATGAGGTTAAGCATGATATACTATATGTTGCCTGGCTTATGTATGATAGTACACTTAGATGCACTATTACCCTTACATATATGACATTAGCATGAAGAATGTTAAATATGATATCCATGTCATGGTAGATTTTGTATTGCATTCTTATGCTCTTGTTAGAGAATCAATTTTTATTACTCAGTACATAGTGTACTGTTTTGTTCATTTGCTTGGTCACCTACTCCTTCCCACAAGGAGAAGACCATGTGAAGGATTTTGGGAATGGCCAATAGTGGTCTTATCTCATTTTAGGTTTGGGTCTTGAGAGAGTGGACATTTGGAGGTTTTTGTGTGGTTTGTGACATCATGGAGAGATGGGTCAAGAACATGGAGATGACCTTTAGCGCCTGTGGATGCCCTAGAGATAGGAGGGTTGATGTAGCAGTATACTACTTGTGAGGAAGGGTAGATGTATGGTGGAGTAGTGTCCAATGTAAGGGTGGAGAACCTATTGAATGGGGACCATTCTTGGTGGTGCTATGAGCCCATTTCTACCCAACTCACCTGTGCATGAAGAAGTACTATAAGTTCATGGCTCTTCGATAAAGGGGATTTTCCATCAAGGAGTACTACACTCGATTCATAGACTTGGTCTAGTTTGCCCCAAAAGTGGAGGCTAATGAGGTGATGCAAATTCTCCACTTCAATATTGGGCTAGGGATTAGATATCAATAGCTCTTAGTGGGAGTTACTCTATCATACATGGTAGGGATATATGAGTAGGCTTTGGAGGCATCCTAAGTCATCTAGGCTTGAAGTGCTTAGTTGGGGAATAATAGAAAGTTTGAAGGTCACCACTATTTCAGTGACAGAAAGAATGCATTTTTGGGAGGTAGCTTGCCACCTAGATATCGTAAGAGCATGGGGTTAGTACCCCGAGTTGGAGGTTTGTTTGGGGGTCATGCGAAAGAGAGGTAATACCACTACAAGAGATGTGGGATAGATCACTCGAGGGTATACTTGAGACGTAATAAGGTAATGTGCCGTATATGTGGCATGGTGGGGCATAAATCATCTAGAGAAGCTAGTATAGAGCTCAAAGTATTGGATCTATCTAGCATTTGCAATTGTAGACTTAGAGATTTCCATTGTTCTAGCTAGTACCACTAGTCGAGCTAGTTAGCCCAGAGGTCCGAGGCCTCGCCCTTTCTAGCAAGGGAAAGGATTAGCTTGTGTTGCAGGAGTTCTGTTGGGAAGACACGTGTACATGATGAGCCAAGAAGAGGTAGAATGTTAGGTTGGTGCTGTGACTGGTATGCTTACTGTTTCTATTTTTCAACCATGCATATTGTTTAACTCTGGTACATTGCACTCCTTTGTGTCATCTGCATTTTTAGCTAGAGCTACCTTATCTCCTTCTAATAGTATTTCTACTTTTATGGTTTTTCCTTCTTGGGATAGGATTGTATGCTTTAGGTTCAATTAAGGGGTGAATTTGATAGTAGAAGGAATAGAGTTTTTGGCAGACCTCATAGAACTTGAACTACACAACTTTGATGTGATCGTCGAGATGGATATACTGAGGAGGTATTGAGCATTTATTGATTGCACTTAAGAATGCATGGCTCTATGAGGACCAAAGGGTATTAGGATTTTATATTACAAGTGTGAACCTAATCCCTATACAAGTATTGTGTTGGCAATTGCATTGATCAACCTAGTTCATTAGGTATATCTACTCTACTTATGCAGTGTTAGAGACACCAAAGCATTTGAGACACCATTAGAGCTGATTGTAGTAGTCCACTAGTTTCTTAATTTATTCCCTAAGGATATTTTGCGAAGGCCATCCATTTTCAAATTTGAGTTCACCACAAATATGTTGCCAGGGATAAACCCAATATCTAAGTATTTGTACCGTATGGCACCTATGGAGATGAAAGAATTCAACACTTAGTTGGATGATCTTGAGGTTGTGTAATAACTACCGACATTTAAACTAGTTGATGGTCAAGAACCATTATCCATTGCCAAAGATTGATGACTTATTTGATCAACTCAAGGGATCCAAGGTTTTCTCCAAGATTGATATTCGGTTGGGTTGCCTTCAGGTAAGGATAGTAGAATAAGGCATCCCTAAGACTACCTTCTAGATAATGTATGGTATGGTTACTATGAGTTCACAATAATGCCTCTTGGACTCATTAATACGCCATCAACATTCGTATCCCTTATGAACTAGATGTTTTGTCCATTCTTAGACTAGTTCATCATAGTGTTTATCAATAACATCCTAATATACCCCAATGATCGAGAGATGCATGAGAAATATTTGAGGCTGACTTTGGCCTTACTAAGATCACTCTAGCTTTACGCTAAACTCTCAAAGTATGAATTCTAGCTAGACTAAGTGGCTTTCCTTGGTCATATGATTTTTAAGGATGGAGTGGCAGTGGATCCTTCTAAGATTCAAGTTGTTTCTAAATGTCCAGTGCCCACTTCTATCAAGGAGGTGTGCAACTTTATAGGGTTAGCTAGTTACTACTATTAGTTTGTGGAATATTTCATTGAGATAGTGAGATTATTGACTCGTCTACTAAAGAAGGCTATACATTTTCAATGGGACAATAAGTATAGTGAAGCCTTCATGGAGTTGAAAAGGCATTTAAATTTAGCCTTAGTGCTCACGTTGTCGAGTAGGTTTGATGGTTTTGACGTGTATAGTGATGCTTCTAAGCATGGTTTGGGTTTTGTGTTGATGCACTATAGAAGAGTAGTGGCTTATACTTCTCAACAACTGAAGCAACACAAGTAGAACTACCAGGTGCATGAATTAGAGCTTGATGCGGTAGTGTTCGACATTAATATCTTGGGGCATTATCTCTATGGAGTTCAGTGCAATTTCTACAATGCCCATAAGAGCCTCAGGTACATCTTCACCCAATGGGAGTTATATCTGAGGCAATGCTGATGAATGGAGTTGGTCAAGGATTATAACTTAGAATTGACCTACCATGAGGGCAAGGTCAATATGGTGGTAGATGCATTTAGCCAAAAGTCATCACATTACAATCATGTTTTTAGATTATCTATCCTAAGAGATCAAGAAGTCGGAGATCAAATTGATCATTATTGGTAGTTTAGAGCCACAAATGAGTGCACTTGCAATTACACCTTCAATCTTCAAAGAGATCTGAGCTAATAAACTTGGTGATTTCAAGCTCAAGAGAATTTAGACTAGTAATACAGAAGGTAGAGTTGAAGGATTCCAAATCTATGAAGATGGTAGTATTAGATACTGTGGTAGAGGGTATTTACCAAAAGGGTGTGTTGAGCTTAAGAGGAGGATCTTTAAGGAAGAATATTTTACTCCTTATTCTATCCACCCTAGAGGTGACAAGCTATACAAGGATCTAAATAGGGTATATTGGTGGCTCTGTATCAGTAGGAAGTGGCAAAGTTCATTACCCAATGTTTGACGTGTCAGAAGGTTAAGATCAAGAATAAGAGACTGGCAGGGTTAGTGAAACCACTTGAAGTTCCCGAGTGGAAGTGGGACATCATATCAATGAACTTTTTGGTTGGTCTTCTAAGGACCCGTAGGGGTTTTGATTCCATTTGGGTTGTTGTGGGTCTTCTGACTAAGTCGATCATGTTCATTCTAATAAATCAACATGGAATATGGAGCAACTAGCCAACACCTATAGAGAGCATATGGCAAGATTTCATGGAGTCCTTAAGGACATTGTGCTTGATTAATACTTTAGGTTCTTATCACATTTTTGGCAGAAGTTACAAGATTTCTTTGTGCTCAAATAAAGATGAGTATGGATTTTTACCCAACTATAGATCGTTCTATTGAGTGGACCATTTATACTTTGGAAGACATGCTTCAAGCATATTTGTTAGACTTTGGGGGAATTTGGGAAGATTATCCAGATCTGATTGATTTCTCCTACAACCATAGTTACCACTCTAGCATCAAGAAGTTGGGAGGATTGTCTACACCTGATTGATTTCTCCTACAGCAATAGTTACCACTCTATCATCAAGTTGGCACCTTTTGAAGTCTTATATAGTAGAAAATGTCACAATCCCTCATGTTAGAATGACACCAATGAGATGCTCATTTTGGGACCTAAAATTATTGAGGAGACAACTAAGAAAATCTACTATATTCAGGACTAGATGAGAGTAGACTAGGACAAGTAGAAGAGCTACTTTGATTTTAAAAGACAAACTAATGGTTATTAGGTGGGTCATTTGAGGCCTTGCCCACCAAAGGAGTTATGAGGTTGGGTAGGAGGTGTAAGCTCAGTCTACGGTACATTAGATCATATGAGATTTTGGACTGTGTTGATGAAGTCACCTATTACTTAGCCCTACTAATGGAATTGTTGCATGTGCTTAATGTTTTTCACATATCTTAGTATATCTAATCAAAGTTGCTAGAGCTCGATGAATCTTTAATGGATGAAGAGTGACCACTGATCATCTTGGATATAAAGATGAGAGAGACACCTACTAAGACCATCCCACTAGTAAAGCTTCTTTGGTTCCGTCATGGTACAGAGGAGGCTACATGGGAAGCTGAGGAGGAAACTCAAGCTAAGTATCTAGAGTTTTTTTCTTAGCATGTTACCTTAGTGTAGTCCTTTTTCTATAAGGGCGTAGTAACTCTTTTTGTTGAATTTGAAATTGATGTGTGTCTTACTATATGATAAGTAATGTGATTGGATTATTTATAGGCTTTAGGGACACAACCTCTTTAAGGGATAATGTTGTAATACCCTATCTTTTGGGAAAATGTTTAATGAGAAGTTATGAAAATTTTGAAATTTTTATTTTTATTTGGTTTGAGGCAAAGTATGATTTGAAATAAGTTTATAAAATTAGATTTATTGAGTTTTTAAGACAAATTAATCTATTGGTTTATCATTTCATCCACATAGTTTTTAATTGACTAAACTAATTGACTATTTAGGGAATCAATCGATTGGTTTGCTAAGTTGTGCATATTTTCAAAACATGATTTTGGGAAAATTTCTTACATTGAATTGAAACCTTTTTCAAATCATTTATAAGACATTTTTAATATTTTTCATGATGCATTTAGTTTAAAATACTACCTTAGATCAATCTAGAGGTCGATTGGGACAAAAGGGAGGGGGGGGGGAGATAACCTTATCCTTATCTTCTTCCATCTCTATCATCTATACATTTATGAGGTGGATGATTTGATCTTAGGCATAATTCTAATCAACTAGAAGATTCCTTCCATGCTGACCTTCCATTACCCCTCTTATTAATTTTAATTCTAGCCTAATTAACCTACATTCTCTAGAAGTACCATTTGAGCTCTAGAGAATAGGTCAACATATCATGAACAAAATCTATCTGTTTAGCTCAAATTTAAACATTAAGTATTAGTGTTTCTAAATTATTCTTGAACCCTCTATAATTGTTCTTGATTAGTAGGCTATAAATAGCCCCAATCACCCCTTTTGTTCACCTTTCTTTTAGCAATTGAAAACCCTTAACTCTCTATATTCACCCTCTTCTTCTCCACACTTCAAACCTTATTCTCAAATCCTTTCACTATTTTAATCCTTTCTCTAGCTCTCTCTTTTTTTAATTATTAAGCTAGGAAGAGTTAGATTTGGAAAAGGGATTAAGTAGTTCAACCGAGCATTCCCTATGTTTACGTTAAGTGTGGTATATTCCTTTTTTAATTTCTATTTCAAGTTTATACTTATTAAGGTTTATAAAAATTTCTAAGTTAAATATTATTATTTTAAAGGTTTTAAAAGTCAAGATTTTCATAAGCTGAGATTTCTAGTTTAAGAAGTAAGCGATTCTTTCTTCTAATATGGACTATGAGTATTCCTACATGATATGAATTTCTTTAAGTTGATCTTGTATGTTTTCATGAATGTATATAGCTTACAAAATTGATTTGAATGGGTACGTTATACATTTTTAATAAAAAGCATGAAACTTGAGAAAAATAGGATGTGATGATTAAATTCTTAGATATGCAACTTAATTTAGATAAACGTGTGTTATACTATATTAATACATGCTTCATTATGTTTTAATGATGATCCATAGGCATAATCTACATGAAAATGATGGTTTGATTCTATTATAGGGTAAACTAATCAACTAGTTAGGTCATACTGATTGAATAGTTCCTAGAACAATCGATCAGTTGATCTAACCCATTCATTGATAAGCTTGAAGAGATCTTGGTTTAACTCTCTACTTAAAACCATTGATTGGTTGGGTAGAACTAATAGACTATTCTATTTATAATTTACTAACTTTCCCAAACTAATGGACTGGTTTGAGGAGGAGTATGGTTTGGTCGAGTCAAACTGACTAATTAATAAACCTAAAATGATCTAGTGGTTGGTGCAACCTATTAACTAGCTGGGCCACACTGATTGATTGGTTTGTGTGATTTAATTCCTTTTAGTTTGCTTATGCTTTGAGGCTATGATTATTAAGAGGATGAAATACACATTTTATCATGGATTAGTGACCCAATGTATAGATTAAATGGATACTGATTTAGGACATACTCAATGAGTATTGTATAGGTTAAATAAGCATACCACTTATAACATATGATGGTTTTGAGGAACGTGTAATGATGCACAACTTGGGCTTGAAGAAAATAACTTTATGGGCATGAATAATATTGGAGAAGGATAACTGGAAACCCCACATGGATGAGAGATTGAAAAGATTAATATGAAAGAGATATGTTAATGCCTTAGTGGTTCTTGTATGAGACTTGTGTGATCACTTATCTTTATGAATAATGTACTAATCATGTAAAGTGAAAGATAATTGATTTGTGTATGGGTTAGGGTTACTCAATCTAGAGTTAGCCATTGAGTTTTAGTTAACCTTTGGGCATTTATTGGTACCTTCAAGCTTTGCCTTCATGAAGGATCCTTAGAGGTCCCGACACCTTACCTACTCTAGACATTGATGATGTACTAGGAGGTATCAATACTAAAGGGTCTAGTTATCTTGGTGGTTAGCTTCGGCCATGACTTATGTCCATTCTGGTGATTGGCTTTGGCCTGGACTTATTTTTACTTTGGTGATTGGTTTTGGCCTGTACTTTATGTCCCTTATTTGGATAGGCTTTAATGGTATGTGAGACCATGGGGGTGGTACACAATCCATTACTTGATAATAAAAGTGGGATGGTATGTTATTGGATGATAAAATATTGATGATAACTATGTGAATGATTAATGATTGAATAATGATGGGAATAATGGTGTAAATGACTAGAATGGGATGAAGGCTAGCACGTACACTTGGATAGTGGCTTAAAAAACCAACTAGTTAATAATTGGAAAGGATCGATTAGGTGTTGACCTATATCAATATATGGATAAAGAAAATGTGTAATCCAAATAGTTTTGTAAGTCAGAAACAAACCCTATTGGTTGTCTAAAATAATCTGTCTAGTGCATGTGTGATTACTTGTGTAATTAAAATATGAGGATAAGCATGATATACTCTATTTTACATGAGTTATGCATGATAGCATACTTTGGCACACTATTACCCTTATATATATGACATTTACATGATGCATGTTAAATATGATATCCATGTCATGATATATTTTGCGTTGTATTCTTGTATTCCCATTGGGGAAGCAACTTAGCTTACTCAGTACGTAGCATATTGGCGTGCCCATTTGCTCAGTCACCTATTTGTTCCCATGATTAGAGGACCATGTGTAGGTTTTTGGGGATGGCCAGTAGTGGCCCTACCTCATTTTATGTTTAGGGCATGAGAGCGTGGACATCTGGAGATTTTTATGTGGTCCATGATAGACTAGGGTTTTCTAGGTAGGCCCTAGTCTTGTTTTCTAACTAATATAGTCTTGCCTTCTCAATTCATTTATCATAATGTATTGATTTTGTTGGGGTTCGATGAGGTACTTGATCATAAAAATCATTAAAATGTTTATGTAACTAAGTTCATGCACTCTATTTTTAAATTAGTTGGTTAGTTTAGCCTTTTATCTAATATGGGGTAGGCAATAGATGTTTATCCTATGTTAGGTATAGTGGTAATGCTCTATTTTTCTTAAGTGTATTTTAGATTCCACACTATTTAAAATGATTTTTTTTGTATTAAAAAAGGGGGGGTGCTATAGGTAGTGGAGGAGGAATTGTAGGTCTTCTGTGTTTAGGTCATAGTTTAGATTTTTTGGTTGCTAAAGTGCTATGGATAAGATTGTGTTATGCCATTATATTTTTTTTGGTAAGTAAATATATATATATTTTTTTACCAAATGAGAAATATGTACATCAAAGTATCTATATACAAAAAGCTATACAAAAAAAATACTCAAAATAAACCAAAATGACTTCTAATCTCTAAAACATCTACCATCTACATCCAATGATCAATAATCTTCATAAAATTTTGATTTTTTTTTTCATTATTTGTAGGGCTTCCTCTCATGAAAACTTCTCAGATAATCTACTTACTTATACTTTCTAGAGTAGATTGCTTCTTTTTAAACACAACTTCATTTCTATGGATCCAAATCGTGTAAATCAAGGCAGCAAAAGCAATCCTTAGTACTTCAGCCCACCCCTATTTTCTCCTTATGTCCTTGATCATCCAATGAATACAGCTCTACCATGTAGTAAAGAAATGAGTTAAAAGCATCAAATTGAGCATTCTTCTCCAAATATGATTTGCAATAGTACATTAGATTAAAAGATGATCAAGGTCTTCATCTACCTATTGGCAAACTTCATAGGTTTCATTATCAATAACCTTCCATGTTTCAAGCTTTTTCTTCATGAGTAGCACCTCTTGGCAGGCTATTCAACATATAATTTTGTGTCTAGGCATTCTATGATATATCCAAATAAGATTTTTCCACATGACATTGTCATTTCTATGCCTCAAAATCTGGTACATTTTTGTAATACTGAATCTGTCTTTATCAATGCTGGAATTTAAGACTTCTTGCCCTATATTCCTCATTTTTCATGAATCCACATTTGATGATACATCTAAATAAGAAAATGGTTTTTTGTCCAAGAAGAGTCCTCTTTAATATCATTTTACCAAATGTTTGATCTGCTTAAGTATTTTTCATGAATCCATTTGACCTAAATACTCTCTTTCTATACCTGTAGCCTCCATAAATTTTTGTAGAAATAAGCTGCATTCCAGGGAAATAATTTTCGAATACCTAGTCCACCTTCATCTTTGGGGTGAAAAATTATGGTCTAGGAGATGGGGCCCTTTCTCTTCCCTACTTCCATATTGCTCCAGACAAAAATCTTTGCATATAGAATCTAGTTTGTGCACAATAGCTTTAGCAATCATAAAGACTTGCATCCAAAAGTTTGTGATACCAAATATCACAGATTGAAGGACTTGGAGTTTGCCTACATAGCTTAAGTATTTCAAGGTCTATACTTTTAGTTTCTGAGTATTTTTTTTGGATTAAAGGCTGCTATTGGGCAATAGACTATGGCAAGCTGCTCAATGGAACCCCCAAATACCTAAAAGGTAAGCTTCCTTCACTATAGTTCAAGATCTGGATTATCTGCCTCTTAATAGTAGTGTGGATTCCTCCAAAATAAATGTAGCTTTTTTAAGGATTAGCCTTTAAACCTGATATGGCTGCAAATATATCAAGTTTCTCCTTGATGGGTTGACTTGACTTCAACTGACCTAGAAAAAGATCATCTATAAATTAATGATCGACCATTTGTAATTTTTTATAGTCATGGTGACCTTTAAATCCAATTTCCCCCTTAGTGTTCTCATCAATCTATTATGATACTCCATAGAAAGAATAGAAAGATAAGGAGACAAGGGGTCTCCTTGTCAAATCCCTCTTCTCCCTTGGAAAGGTTTGCATAGAGATCCTTGTAAGCTTATAGAGAAACTCACAGTTTTTAGGCATTACATGATTAACTTGATAAAGTTAAAGGGGAGGCCTAACCATTCTAGCAGTATCTACAAAAACAGCCATTCTATGGTGTCATGAGCTTTTTTAAAGTCCACTTTCATCATCATTAGACGACTTATATTTTTTCTCTTGCATTTTCTCAAAAGTTCCTGTACCATTACGATATTATCTCCTATAAACCTTCTAGGGACAAAGTTAGATTAAGCTTCACTTACTACTTTAGTCAAGATCTTAGTGAGTCAATTAGTGATTACTTTTAAAAAAAATTTGTAGATCACATTGCAGCAAGCAATAGGTCTATATTCTATGATATAGGTAGCATGTTGAGATTTAGGCACCAAGTGAATACTAGTGTTATCCAGAGCTTTTAAAAGAAAACCTATATTCCAGAACAAGTTTGTTGCTTCATATATATCTTTCCCTACTATGCTCCATGCTGCTTTGAAAAAATGAGCATTGTCCCCATTAAGAGCTAGGGCTTTATTATCCCCCATGCCGAAAGCTACTTTCCTCACTTAATTTTGTAACATTTGTTTTAGAAGATACATTCTACTTGCTGTAAAGAGAATTGATCCTTGCTTGAACACCTCTGGATTAGGGTGAAGAAGATTTGTGCTTGTAGTTCCCAGCAGGTCTTTGTAAAAATTAGTGACTTCTTTTTCTATATTTTGCTATGATGGTAGCTTGTTACCATTGAGGTCGTGTGGTTGAATTAAGGAATTTAGGCTATGCTTTTCTCTAACTTTTGCATGGAAATAAGCATTATTTCCATCTCCTAACTTGAAAAATTTAATCTTAGCTTTCTATTGAAGGTATTGCTCTTCAGTTTGTACTTTGTTCCACCATTTCTTCTTAGTTTCTTTTTCCTTGTATAATAGATGGTAGTTGTTGGGATTAGCATGCAGAATATTTTTAATGCACTCCCACTCTTCCTTATCCTTTTCTGCCTCATGGGTCACATGGCCAAAATGTTTGGCATTGAATTTTTTAAGTTCCCCTTTCAATCTCTTAAGATTTTGCATCACCTCAAATTGCTTAGAGCCTTCAATCTGAGTATCCTATGTTTGCTTTACTATGTGCATAAATTGATCATGCTTTGTCCAATAGTTATAGAATTTAAAAGGATTTTTCCTTCTTGTCTCATCCTTCTTAACAGAGAATATAATACAGGCATGATGAGAGAGACAATGATCCATGACTTCAATTCCTGCATTAAGGAAATTTTGTAATAGTTTTTGGTTACCAAGACCTATGTTTGGTTTGTACTAGACTCTATAGGGTGGTTATTGATTATTTGACCATGTAAAGTGTGGACCGACTGTAGAGATAGGTCCATTCCCACATCTTTGTAGACAGTTAGCATAGTCATCGATTTCACCTTGATGAACCAGCCTACCCATTTTCTCAGGAGTAGAACAAATGGCATTAAAGTCACCATGAATTAACTAGGCTTTATCTACTTGCTTATTTGGAAATTTCAAATCATTACAAAGCTACTTCCTCTCAACACAAAAATTAAAGCCATATACAAAAGTCACTAAAAGACTAGCTTGAGTCATTAAATCCTTTACTGCATAATGAATATACTGTCCATCTTTAGAGAGGACAGTTAGAGAAATAGTAGTGGAGTTCCAAAGGAGCATTATTCTTCCATGCTTTAACTTAGTTTCAATAAGTCTAATAACAAAAAGTTGTTATCTTCATAAGAACTTACACAACTCTTTTTTCTTCATAGGAGAGAAAGTTCCTCTAATATTCCATGCTGCCAACATCATTTGATGGTAGAGGGCTTACCTCCTTTGAAGGATGTGCCCACTTTTCCTTAATGTAGTGTAATAGGAGGAAGTGCGAGATGATTAAAAGAGTCCTTGCAATTCATTAGATTAGATACCTCCTCCAATATGCCTTTTTTCCTTATCATGTAGAGAAAGCATAGTGTCATAGGTAGTTTATTGCATTTGCATCTATTTTAGCCTCCATACTTCCTCATCTCTTCTATATTTTATAAGAGTAGGTGGTCTATGTTGTTCCGTGTCATGTCCTACTCAATCACATTTGGTGGAGTACTTAGGCCTCTAGTCATAGATCACCTTTTGAGTTCTTGTGCCCATATGAGTGTTAATCAAAACATAATGCACAAAAGGTTTGCTAATATCAATTTATACAAAAATCCTGGGATATGATATCCCACTATATGTAGAAATGATCATATTAGCATGGATAGGTATCCCTAGGCAACTTCTAATTCTGCTTAAAGAATTTGTAGACTAGCATGTTAGTGGGAGGCTTGGGAGGGTGATCTAGAGAGGCATCTTCCTCCATTCTGTGTCATCCAAAGGCATCATGGGATTCCAATTCTTTAGAAGTAGAGGTTTGATCCAAAAATACCATAAAGGTATTTCAAGAATTATAAGGCAGTCCAATTCAGATGGAAATTTGAATCGGAAGAATCCTTGATCATGGGGGTAGCACTATGGGGAAGGGGGGAATTAAAGTCCATTGAGCCTCGACAAACATTTTCAATTGATTGAGGGTTGGCAGATATCCAACAACCATCCCAATTAAGGTGTGAGCCCATTTCTCCTCTTCTTTCACAATTTCATGTGATTGCAGTTTGGCCTTTACAATTCCATTTTCGTTAGCAGGAGGAGAATAGGCAAGATTAAATGTAGCTTGTTCCCCGATGGTTTTGCATAAGAATTTCTCTTCAACATAATTTTGGGTAATTGAGATTAGTTCTCTTATCTTGGCAATTCTCTTCCTAAATCCTAGATTTTCTTTCTGAATTCTTTGTTTTAGAATCCGATAAAGATTCCATTGGAAGAGTATGCAAGATTCTTTGCACAATACTTATCTCTTCATCCATAGTAATGCTAGGGTTAATCTTAGGTTTTCTTTACTCATTGCTAAGAGCTAGAAACTTTCTTGTCTGTGGATGATGTATTCTTTCGGTGGTTATTTCTTACTATAGTTAGCAGTTGTAAGCAATACTTAGCAAGTTCTCTCAGTAGTTTCTGGTTAGAGAAAACTATGCAGCTTAACCTAACCTGAATATGCCATGACATTGTTATTACATGAATAAATGTATTCTTATTAATGTTATGATATGTGATTGATATTATATGATAGAAAATAAGTAAGAAGAGATTATGTGATGTCATTATTCTATATGGAAAGCCTTCGGTGTGCTATATGGCTGTAACATGGTTTAATAAGGTATGGTAAGCGGGGAAAGGGTATAATAAGATATATGGTGGTAATGGAGGATTTATGAAATAATGATACCATAACATATAAAATCTACATAAAATATGAGCATTATTATCGGTAAGGTTATTTTGGTCTATTAGGGCTTAATATGGAAATTTTGATAATTTGATGTGTCATATTATTTAGAATATTCTAAGGATTTTATGGTATGTGGTTAGAGTTATTGTGAAGTGCCTATGTTTAATAAATATGAGAATGACCTAATTTTAGAATGGTAACCCTAAAATGAGAATGCTATTATCAGATGTGTGAAATGATAGTGTTAGGCTATAAAATTTAAATATGTAGTTAATATTAGGGTTTTAGGAACTATATTGAATATAGTAATCCAATATTTCATATAGGAAAATTTATGACATACTTGTGAAATTAGGGTTTATATGCCTTAGGAATAGTAATTCTTTAGATAGGGTTATTATCAAATGTGTAAGACCTTAGAATTAGGCCTTGAAATTTAAGTATATTTTTAATAGTGATATTTTTGGAAAAAAGGTACTAATTTTTTTGATAGAATAGTAATGAAAGCGGATTTATGACTAAAATGTGAAATCAAGGTTTTTGGGGACCATAAGGGTTTTAACCCTAGGGAATGTCCTTAGGATCCTTGTGATGCCTTACCTACTTCAAATATATTCTTTACCTTTAAAATCAATCATGAATATGAAATTAATCATTAAAGTGAAAAATTGTGTGAGTCAGGCCAAGGTGTTTTATGATTTCATTCCACCTGATGATAATATTGTCTTATGAGCATTTTGCCTTTAGAGGTGCATCATTCTATTCTGCCAGATTAAGAATAGTGGAGCACTAAAATCAATGTGAAATATAATAACATTCAAGAGAATTAACTTAGTGGATAAGATATTAAGGATTTAAAGTGGAATAGTACGTGACTCAAGACCGAGAGGTTGTGTCTATTCCATTAGATGATAGTAGTGGCTTGAGTATGTTTTCCCTAAGAGGTGCCTCCGACTATTCCATCATTTTAAGAATATTGGCTTAGGAGCATTTTTCCCTGAGAGGTGTTGGGTCTATTATATGAAATGATAATAGTGGCTCAAGTGTGTTATTCCTGAGATGTGCTTGAGACTATTCCACGTATTTTAGAATTATGGGGTCTCTAAACTCAACATAAATAAAAGAATGAAATTGATATATCTAATAAGAGGCCTAGAATAATACCTACATTGTAATATTTTATGTGATTCACAGGAGTACATGTTATTTATTGTGAATGTATATATTTAACTTTATCCCTGTCTCAAAAGTATTGTCACCTTGATTAGTACTTTGTAGACTAATTACCCTTTTCTTTGGTGCTACTCATTCCTATGAGCAAAGGACATATTTGAGTTTGTCTAGGTCGTTGAGGACCTGTTGGATGATTATTCTACTTATGATGATCTGAATGGGGTCGAGTGATTATATATCATGTTTGTGTTTTGGGAGTTAGAGAGTTATATTATCTGATTATTTTTTTAATCAGATACCTTTTAAATTTTCCTAAGATACTTACTTGTGTATTTAGATCTTGCATTCGAAGTTAACCTCCAAAACTCTTATGTAAGTTTACGAAAGTTTCCCCGCTTTATATTTATTATGCTTTGTGTTATACATTATTTTACCTTATAATTGACCATGGATGGCATATAATCTAGATTTACGTTAATTATGGTGGTACCACCTGGTATGTTGGTTATAAGGTTCTGCTTTAAAACAAAAATTATTAGTAGTCAAATTTGGGATATTACAAGTTGGTATCAAAGCCTTAGTACTGAATATCGCATTTTTCTTTCAAACTTTGGTTGTCAAATGATCCCTCATTTGATTTTATCAATCTATTTTTTTTCTTTTCATTTTTAGGAAAAATTGATTCTATAAAAACTTGGATTAACTTGTGATGAATCGAGAACAGGTAGCCTTATCACTTACTTTATGTGCTTATGCATATTATGTGTTAGTACGCTAGGGAACCTTATCCCTATAACATATTTTTTATCTTGTAACTAGTTCACCATGACAATGAATGAATGAGTCAGACACTTAGAGGAGGCATTTATGGCTTTCATTAATTTATTACAGTGTCAGCCCCAACCTTAGCTTTAGCCACCTCCACCTTCGCATTTCCCACAGAAGCTTATCAGAGATGAATGGCTTTGAAGGGTTACTGGACACCATCTCGTGATCTATGTTGGTAAAGAGTTTTCAATCATCTTAGAGGGATAGATTTGAGATATGGATAGGACCTATAAGGAAGTTGGCTATCCACATCCTTGGAAGGAAAATATAGCAATGTTCTTCCTCTATGGAGTCGTAAACACTTGGTAGATAGGTTGTCATGCCCATAGGGGACCACTGATGTCCTGAGATGACTTCAAGATGGTGATTCATGATATGTTTTACTTGAAGAGTCTTAATAAGGATAAGCTAAAGGAGTTCATGAAGCTGACTCGGGGGAACATGACTATGAGCTAATATGATGCCTGATTTACCAAGTTATTAATGTTAGGGCTAGGGAAAACAGCTAATGATTCAATGATGGTTTATCAATTTGAGAAGGGGGTCATTTTAACATTCAGAGGATGATAGGGTTAATAGCTTTCCAAGACTTGGAAACGTTATACAAGTGGGTGTGTGTTGCTACTACTCTGGTACAAAAGTAGTCTTCCTTCTAGGAAAGAGGAAGTCGGAGACCCAAGGTTCTGGAGGCAAACCTCTAAGGTTCTAGTAGTAGGGTTACATCCAACCTCAAGGGGGTTAGTTTTGACACTAGGCTTAGATGGTTAGAATAAATATTTGAGTAAGCTAAGGTGCTTCATGTGTTGTCTCTGCTGTTGGGATCATCCAAGGTGAGACTATTGGGGCACTCCTATTAGCTATAGAGCATGTAGTTAGCTAGTCTATCGGTCATTTGAGTGCTAGCATCATTAGGGTTAGTTCCAGTAGTGGGGACCGTTGGTACCCCAGCAATAGGCATATCAACAACAAACCTACTAGTTGCCACTATAGCAATTTCAGTAGAGAGCACTTGCCATAGGCACTGTACAACCTAGGGAGGCTAAGGGAAGACTACAGGGTTCTCATAAATTCCCTCAAAGAGTAATTTAGGCTTAAGGTGTCAGATGGTATTAAGGAGGATACTAGGGAGGATTATTAGGCTGCTATTTGAACATCATATGCTAGGCAGGGGTTGATCGACAATTATATGTAGTTATTGGTATGTTCACTATCCTTCATTACTAGTACATGGGTTATTTGATTTGTGTGCTTCTTTGTCATTTGTATCTACTACCTTTGTTGCTAGAGCTACCTTATATCCCTCTACTAGTATAATTATATCTATAGCAATGCGTTTTAGGGATAGACTAAATTGTACTAGGCTCTACTCAGATGTGGCCTTAGAGATAGGCGGGGTATATTTCCTAGTGGTCTTAGTTGAGATGACTTTTGGGACTTTGCTGTCTTATTGGGGATTGATATCTTGGGGAGTTAGAAAGTAGTTATAGATGTGCTCAAGAGCATGCTGTGTTACTGGGAACTCAGTCTCGTACAGGAGATGTAAGGCTAGGCTTACGACAAAGGTCCTATTTTCCTATACGTCGAACTCTTTGGTATAGAGAGGTTACCTCATATACTTGTGTAGTGTTTAGGAGCTAAAAAAGGATGAGGTAGCCTCAGAAGATTTTCCAGTTTCTTGCGACTTCCCAAACATATTTCCAGAGGAGATACTTAGCATGTTTCTAGGGCGCGAGATCAAATTCACCATTGAGTTAGTACTAGGTGTGGAGCTAGTCTCAAAGGTGACTTACCTAATGGAATGAGTAGATTTTAGGGATTTGAAGGCTCCATTTGAGGATTTATTAGTTCACAGATTCATTTTTCCTAATGTGCTCCATAGGGAGCAACTATTTTGTTCGTAAAGAATAAATATTGGAGCCTTCACCTATACATAGATTATTGGGGTCTCAACTAGTTGACGATGAAGGACCACTATCCTCTTTCAAGGATAGATGACTTGTTTGATTAGCTTTGGGATGCTTCAATTTTCTTAAAGATCGACTTGAGGTTGGGATACCATAAGTTGTGCATCACTAAGACAGATATCATGAAGAAAATTTTTAGGATACAATACAGGCACTTGAGTTCATGGTGATGTTTTTTTTAGCTCATCAACATGCCTACCTCCTTTATGGATTTGATGAAGAGAAATTTTTTAGCTATTCCTCTATAAATTTGTAGTGATTTTTATAGATGATATTTTTTTTTATACTCTTAGAGTGGGGAGGAGCATGAGTGTCACCTACGTACGACATTGTTTGTCCTTATTGAGCATAGTGTGTATGCAAATCTCTCTAAGTTCTAGTTTTGGCTTCAAGAGGTTGCATATGTAAGTTATGTGGTGTCAACAAGTGAATTTATCATGGAATCAAAAATGATTGTAGCAGTAACTGAGTGGAAGGTACCCTTTAGCTTCCTCGAGGTTCATAGTTTTCTGGGTTTGGTTGGGTACTACAAACACTTTGTTAAGGACTTATTGAGGGTAGTTCATTCCTTAATGAATCTCCTAAAGAAGGAGACCCAATTTTAGTGGGATGTTGCATGTGATTGGGCATTCTAGGAGTTAAAGTAGAATGTGAATACATCATTAGTTACAAATCAACCATTGGGATCCAACAAGTTTGATTTCTATGATGACGTGTTGAATGATGGGTTCAGTTTTGTTTTGATGCAGCATGGTAATATGGTAGATTACACTTCCCAATATTTAAAGCAACATGAGTATAATTACCATACACATCTTTTAGATATGAAAGCTGTCATATTCATTCTAAAGATTTGGAAGCATTATCTATATGGGAGTCAATGCAGATTATTCACTAACCATACGAGCCTCCAATATATATTCAATTAGAAGGAGTTGAATATGAGACAAAGGAGATGATTAAAGTTAGTGAAGGACTATAATATTGAGTTGACCTACCATGAGGGTAAGACCAATGTTATTGTGGATGCCTTAAGTAGGAAGATATCACTTTGAATTCTTGTGTGGTGGCTAATTACTTACTTGAAGGTGAGATGGGGGTAGAGCTGAACCAGTAGAGTGATTTGGCAGTCTAGATAAGTTCCTTAATGATTAAGATGATAATTTTTGATGAGATTAAAACTAGAAAACCTAAAGATTTTAAGCTTGAGAGGATCTAATAGAAGATACTAGATGGTCAAGCCAAGTGTTTTTAGCTTCATGAGGATGGTATCATTCACTAAAAGGGGTGCTATTATGTACCTTATAGTTTCACTAACTTGAACCTCCAGACTTTAGAGGAAGGCCACTATATTCCATATTTTATCCACCCAAGAGTGGATAAGATGTATAAGGATCTTAAGAGGATCTAGTGGTTACCTCACAAGAAGTAAGAAGTTATGAAGTTTGTGTTGAGATGCCAAACTTACTAGAAGGTCAAAATTAAACACCAGAGACCTATGGGGTTAGTTAAGCCCTTATAAGTTCTAAGATGAAAGTGGTACTTCATCTCGATGGATTTGGTGAGAGGGATACCAACGAATCACATTAGGTGCAACACGATCTGGGTGATCATCTATAAGTTGACTAAATTAGCTATGCTTGTGTCGATGAAGTCAACTTATAGTGTGGATTAGCTATTCAATGCTTATATGGGGTTTATGATGAGTAGGCATGGTACACCTACCAACATGGTCTCTAATTTGGATTCAAGATTCCTTCCACATTTCTAAGGAATGTTGTAGGAGGCTATGATTACAAGATTGAGGATGAGTATCACCTTCCCCTAGATCTGGACAAGTATAATAAAAGAACTATTCAGACACTAGAGGATATTCTACGAGCCTATGTTTTGGACTTCCAGGGTAGTAGGGAGAAGTTCTACACTTGATTGATTTTTTTATAAAACAACAATTATCATGTTAGTAGAGCGATGGCACCTTTTGAGGCATTATATAGATGTAAGTGCCAGACACGTTTATGTTGGAGCAACATCAGGAAGACTTAGTACTTGGATTAGTAATGATTGAGAAGATGACTCAACAAGTTTGGTTGATCTAGGATAGGATGAGAGTTGCTTAGAGTCACTAAAAGAGCCACATATATATATATATCAGTGGTAACATAGTAATGGTTTTGAGTTGGGGGATAGAGTTTTGTTGAGGGTTTCACCAACCAAAGTGGTGTAGAGATTTTTTAGGAAGGGTAAGATGAGCTCATGGTACATTGGTCCTTAGCAAATTATTGATATGGTTTTCAAAGTTACATACCTCCTAGCACTTCCACTAGAGTTGGCCGAATTTCATAATGTCATCCACATTTGGAGCTGAGGAAGTGTGATGTAAATATTTCCCAAGTGATCAATCTAGATGAGATTGAGTTCATCGATTCCTTATCCTATGAGGAGAAGCACTTTAAGATTCTAGACACCATGGTATATCATAATTAGATGAGTTTAGTTTTACTTGTGAAGATCCTCTAGAGCCGCCATGGAGTAGAGGAGATAACCTAGGAGACAAAGAAGGTTATGAGTGAGATGCATACTGAGCTCTTCGGAATAAGTGCATTAGTTTCTGGGGTTATTTTTTCATCTAAGGGTTGTACCTGGTATCATAGTCTCAACTCCTTTAGAATTTACCACCCTAATCACCTTTCCTTACTCCCTTTTCTTTTTCCCATACCTAACCTTAGTTTTGGACTTCAAGGGCAAAGTCTTTTTTTAAGGAGGCAGTGAAGTAATACCCTAAAATTTTAAAAAAACTTAGCCACGATTTATCAATATTTTAATCAAACCAAAATTTTAAATTCCGAATCATTTTTTTTAGACTAACTCCAACCTTAGAAATATTTGAATAATAACATTTATTTTAACTTTTCAATATTTAAACGTAAACATAAATTAAAATTCTTAATCTAAAATTTTTCATTTTTATTTTCCATTTTTTATTTTTTATTTTTTCTTTTCCCTTTATCTTAGTCTTCCCTTCTTTTTCTTTTTACTCTTTTCTTTATCCCTTCCTAAGCTGCATCTCCTACCCTAAACCTAATGACTACATATTTTTGCATATTTTATACCCTTTTAATCTTTATTTTTGGTATTTTATTTTACTAATATATGAGAATAATTATAATTTTGTGCTTAAGTGATAATCACCTTATATATTTTATTATTTGAGCTAAAATATGACGTGGAAGATCATCAACAAAGAATCTTCTACAAACTAGGAAATTTCCTTTTGGTTCACACATAGCAAAAGTCTTCATAGGATTATTAGAACTTTGACTTAACTTGATTGAACTCGATAGCTTTGGTGGATTTTGGTGTTCATTTAATCCAATATCAATTACCTTCACTAGAGAATTAGTCTATTTCTTTAAAAAAAAATACTCTACATCTCTCCAAAACTCACCATTAAATAAGAAGTGAAGAAGAATATCTTACGCTCCTAAATTGTGTTGATTTCAAAAGTTGAATTATGTTTCATGTTATTCATCTTAATGTACAAGGTCATATATATTTACATGTACACATGCAGACATTTCATTAATAAACCCATAGAACCCGGCATTATTAACAAAATTTAAGCCCATTCATGGTATTAATACATATATTAATTAAAATGACAGTTTACGAGCATTACAAATACAAATAAATAATAAAGCTACACAACCTCTAAATATATAATACATTAAATTAACATATATAATCAAACTTTGTGCCGTATAGCCTTGTCTTCCATGCAACTTTGTAATCCTTGTAATGCCATTTTATTATTCTCCAAAGATATTTAATAGTTTTATCTTCTTAGAAATATATATAATACTTGTAAGAGTTACTTAACAAAGCATTAGGAGAATTAGGATTTTCAAGAATAATGGGTTCCATTCATAAGTATGCTAATTATTGTTCTTCATTCTTAGAAGAGTAAGATTGAGATTGAGCTTGAGATATTCCTGTATCATTCTTCCCTTTTATAGAAGAATTTTCCCTCAAATTGGCATTACTATAGTAAGGAGATAAGTCACTAATACTGAAAGTTATAGAAACTCCTTTATAGCGTTTAGGTAATTCTAGTTTATATGTATTACTTCCAAATTTTCTTATGATTTTAAATGGCCTATCAGCTTTTGGCATAAATTTGTTGTCCCTTAAGTTTGGAAATATTTATTTTCATAAATGAAACCATACCAAATCTTTTGGTGAAAACACTTATTGAATTTATTTTTTGTTTGCTTGAGTTTGGTCTTTGATATTAGGTTTATCTATGTTGTTTTTAATTTGTTCATGAAGTTTTTAAAAGAATCTGATTCTTTCTTTGGCATCATAATTATTACTATCTTCTCATTTTCATAATAATATATCAATAGGTAAATAAGTATTAGCCCCATAAACAACTTCAAAAGGAATCAAATGAGTTGTACTAGAAGGACTCCTATTGTAATCAAATTCAAGATGTGTAAGTTTTATATCCCAATCTTTATTACTCTTATTAACTAATCTTCGTAGTAAAGTTCCTAAAGTTATTTTAGTCACTTCAATTTGAGCATCCATTTGTGGAAGATGGGAAGTGTCTTCCAAAATTAGCTCAATAATCTTACATCATTATTTGACACTATACTTTTGGAGAACTCCATGTAACCTTGGTAATCCTAAATCTGTGACATGAGTTGCATTATCAGTCTTATTACAAGGAGTGAAATGCACCATTTTAGAGAATCTATCTACTACCACTAGAATAGAATCATTTTCCCATTGTGTCCTTGGTATTCCTAAGATAAAAATCCAAACTAACACTTTCCTAAGGTTGATTAGTAACTAGTAAAAGAGTATATACACCGTTATGGAAGAAACTTTTACTCTTTTGATAAATTACACATCTTTTTATAATATCTTAAACTAATTTTATCATTCGTGTCTAGTAGAAGTTTCCTTGTAATATTTATGTGATTTTATGAATTTCAAAATTACCAGCTATACCCCCACATATACTTCTTTAATAAGCAAATCACGTACACTAGAATGAGGTATACACAACTTACTAAGTATGAAGAGAAATCCATTTTAAAGCATATAATTACCACAACTATTATTATTTTTATATGTAATATAGATGTAAAAAAAAATCTTCATCTTTAGCATACAATTCCTTCAACATTTCAAAACTTAATAATTTAACATCCAATGTAACTAATATCATGTATCTTCTAGATAAAGTTGTAACACCCCCAAAATTCACTATTGAAAAATTTTGTTTTATTAAAAAATTAGGGGAAGCAAAATAATAAACTCTGAAATTTGGGGATATTACTACCACATTTAAAACCAGACTAGTTCACTTATACTGTCCCAGTACCAATTGCTAAGGCTAAAGGACAAAATATCAATTGCTAGGAATTCAAACAACTTTTAAATTAGAGTAGCACAAGAAAACATTTTATAAGAAATGATTCCACCAGTAGTGGTTACAAGAACAAAATTACATTCAAACCTAGAGTTAAAAAGGGAAGTAGTAAAACCCTATCAAATTTCGGACAATCCTTACACTCTTTCCCATTGCCCACTTGAGTAGCACTTGAAAATGGACCTATAAGGGACACTGCCCATTGAATAGGCAAGGGCCCCACGAATGGAACCCTTCAGTACAATGGTACCGAGTAACCATTTAAAAACACACTTAGGCCTACAATGCAACTCATGAAACAAAGCTATATACTTATATAATAAGAAATACATGCACCACAATCACACACTTAACAAGGCCATTAATGATTAATAAGTTGTAATGCAAAATTGATATGTCCGGGCCTTAAGCCATTAGTCATTCATTATTCAATCATCTCTTAGATTTTATATCCATGTGAATGCGGAAACCCCTTATCATAGTCAGTGGACCAGTCATGCTGGGAAAAACGCTCCTGACCACTATTATTCACTGGTGGACCGGTCTGGCCCCGATTCACATGGTGTTCTACTATAAGCGATTAGTATTTTTCTATAACTTTATTCACACCCATGATTGGTTTTATTGTACTCGAGACCCCACTATTATTGTTGGTGGATCGGAATATATATCAACATCATCCAAGGCAACAAGCTCCTAGGTCACTATTATATCCGGTGGATCGGTACTCATAATCATCTTCCAGGACAACACGCTTCTAGGCAATTATTATATCCGGTGGATCTGTACTCATAATCATAATTTAACCTGGCCTGGCTCATTAATCTTTCACTTTTATGATTAGTGTTTTTCCTTTTTTAATCAGCACAACAATTTCATTTATTTGCCTCGAACGAGAGATCAAGAACCCGGGACACAAAGGTACACCGATCATACTGGTGCATACAAGCTACTCAGTACCTTTCAACCATGAACCCAGGGACGTAAAAGTACCTTGGTCGTACTAGTGCATAAAACTACTCAGTACCCTACTGATAAGGACACCTAATCCATAAGTATGCATACCTCCTAAATAGGTCCGTAGAGCTAGATAGAGTAAGATATAGGGCTTGATTGGGGCATAAAGGCACACCAACAAATACCATAGTAATCGTGGGCTAAACCACGTCTTTAGGGTAGCGACCCCTAAAGAGCCACCATTCCCGATCTGAAGGTCTTTCACTTTAAGTGTTAGTGTCTTAATTATGGTGATCACGAAAAACACAATAATCAGATACTTATTCACTTTCAATTATTCTGGTATCATTAGTCATTTCTTATTCAGACGGTTATCTAAGATAACATAGAGAAATCATTAAGGCCATAATAATCTCATCTAATTTTGAATTAGGACTCATTCTCGTGATACTTATAATTATCAAATACTCTTACCTTGCTATTAAGTATTATTTGAGTCATATCAAGAAATTCCACAATCACAACCACATGTTAGATGCAAATTACTTATTTACCCCTTATAAAATTGCTAAGTCATCCCTTCCTTACTTGACAAATTACCAAATTACCCTTCAGGTTGCATAACTACCAAATTACCCTTTACTTGGTTTAGGTTACTAAGTTATCTCCTACACTTTTTAGATCACCATTGACCCCTCGTAATTTCTACGTTTATCATACTTCCCATTTGGTTGGTTAGATTACCGAATTGCCCTTCTCCTTTGTTATATTTACTAAATTGCCCTTAAGTTGGATAAATTATCAAATTACCCTTCTTCATTATCATGATTACCAAATTTCCCCTTTAGTTGTTTAATTAATTACCAATTTAACCTTTTGTCAGTTAAATTATCAAGTTTTCCTTCTCCATTATCATAATTACCGAATTGCCCCTTTAGTTGGATAAATTACCAAATTTCCCTTATCCATTATCAAAATTACCAAATTACCCTCATATTGGTTAAATTACCAAATCACCCTTCTTTATTATCATAATTACCATTTTACCCTTCTTAATTATTATAATTACCATTTACCTTTCTCCATTATTGCAATTACCATTTTACCCCTCTCAATTGTTATAATTACCATTTTATCCTTATCCATTATTATAATTACCAAATTACCCTTTTCCATAATTACAATTACTAATTTACCCTTCTCCATTAGTATAAATACCAACTTACCCTTCTTTATTATTATAATTACCAATTTACCCTTCTCTATAATTATAATTACCAATTTACCCCTCACCATATTTATAATTATTAATTTACCCTTCTCCATAATTATAATTACCAATTTACACTTCTCCATAATTATTATTACCAATTTATACTTCTCCATAATTATAATTACCAATCTACCATTTTAGTTACAAATTATTGTTTTACCCCTTACTACCAAAATTACCATAATATCCTCTTATTTATAAAAATTACCATTTCACCCTTCTCAATTATTATAATTACCATTTTACCCTTCTCATTATTATAAATACTAATTTACCCTTCTCCATAATTACAATTACCAATTTACCCCTCTCTATATTTATAATTACTAATTTGCCCTTCTCCATAATTATAATCACCAATTTACGCTTCTCCATAATTGTAATTACCAATTTACCCCTCTCCATATTTATAATTATTAATTTACCCTTTTGCTTGCAAATTACCCTAATACCCTTTTACATCCAAAATTACTATTTTACCCCTTACTTCCAAAATTACCATTATTTTCCTTCTCTTCCAAAATTACCAATTTACCCTTTACTTCAAAAATTATCATTCTTTCCCCCCTTTACTCCCAAAATTACCACTTTACCCTTTACTCTCAAAATTACCATAATACCCCTTTACTTATAAAATTACCATTTTGCCCTTTAATCATAAAATTACCATATTACCCCTTTGCCTCCAAAATTATCACTTTACCCCCTTTATTATACTAATTTTATTAAATTAACATTACCACATGGAATAATAATATTAATACTCCATTAACAATATCCAACTCCACCAACTATTATATTTTAATATAATACTTATTAGCACCCACACATATTAGGCTACATTCTTGCACAAGAAATTTTACTAAAATTCCCCTAGGGCTCAAAATAATATTATTCATGCATAAATGGTCACAATAACATAATATGACATGGATAAGTACTTAACACTTTCATTAATAATCAAACTCTTCCCTTAAGCAACATTTCCACACATAGTATATAAACTAACATACTTTCTTTTTTTCAATCAACACAAGCAAATATATCTATTATATTAAACCACAAACATCAAGCATTATAACATATTAAAAATCCTAATGTGCTAGCATATGTTTATCCATGCACTTAAGAGAGGTTTAACGATTACCTTATATCCCACAAATTTGAATATTACTGGTATTCCGGTTAAAGATTCAAGCTTTGATTAGCAAAGCCAATACCTAAAAATAATATCAATAATTATTATATTAGAAGTAAGAAATTAAAAGGATAAAACTTTATAACAACTTTATTAATAACTCACTTTATTAACTATTAATATACCTCAATAATTAAACACAAAAACTCCCAAAATAATGTGGAACTCACGCAGCATGAGTAGCATGAGCAGCATGAGCCACATGTAGGTTGTGATGAGGGAAAAGGGTTGAAGGTAGGGGGTAGAAGGGTGGGGTGGTCATTTTCGAGTTGAGGTCTTTAGGCTAGGAAAGGAGGTAGATGGGGGAGGCTTTCAGGCAAGGGTAGGTTGTTGGTGGCCAAGGGCATCAGAGGAGGAAAAGATGGCTGCTGAGGTGGAATAGGCTGAGAAGGAAGGAAAAGAGAGGGAAAAAATGGAGGGGCGAAGGGGCTTGTTTTGGCCAACCAAGGTATGGGGGTGGTAGAGGAGGTTTTAGGGAGTTGATTGGTGGATTGGATGGCAGCAGAGGTGGTTGGAAAGCGGTGAATGGTGGGGTTGCAGGGGGACTGTTGAGAAGGGAGAAAAATGGGGAGAAAAAGAAGAGAGGAGGAAGAAGGAGTTGCGGGGTGGCTAGGACGGTGTTGTGGTAGTGCAAGGCGGGAGTAGAAGGGTGTAGAAGGTGGTTTAGGTGGTTGCACCGACGAAGGTTGGTGGTGGTGCAAAACAAAGGGGAAAAGATGGAGGGGAAGAAAAATGAAGGGAAGGAGATTGGGGGAGAAAAAGGGCTAGAAAAATATAGGGCAGGGGGGCTGAAGAGGAGAAGAAAAAGAAGAGGGAGGATAGGGGGGATAGGTGGCTGGTTGGTGGCAGTGTTTAAGGTGGCAGGGAGAGGGAGACAAAGAAGAGGAAAGGGTGGCAATGTGGGATGGGTGCATGGCTGCCCGATTCCCAAAATGGTGAAAAAAGACAGGTGTGTGTGTGTGTGTGTGTGTGAGAGAGAGAGAGAGAGAGAGAGAGAGGTGGCAGTGGTTGTAGGATGCGGTGGCCGGTGTGCTCGAGGTGCAGGAGGTTATAGAGATGATGATGGGTCGGGGGGGCTGTTGGGTTGAGGCATAGAAGGAGGAAGAAAGGAAGGGGTGCATGTTGGTACAGGGAAAGAAAAAAAAGGAGTTAGGCTGGCCTAGGTTGTAACACTCCAAAATTCACTACTTTTTTTTTAAAACGGAAGCAATTAAAATAGAAACACTTAAAACCTGTGAATTCTGGGGATGTTACCGCCGCACTTAGTACCAAACCAGTTCTCTCCGACTGTTTCAATACCAAGTGCTAAGGCTAGAATAAAAGATTAACATTAAATTCAAACCAAAAGTTCATAAAAGAATTAGAAAGATTATAACCCCAATATCAGAGTACGCATAAATAATTATAACTCATTACCAAAAGAGAATTAAACTTACAATCGATGAAAGATTAACAGAAAGAAATAGAATCACATAAAGATTGAAATATGGCCACAACTCTCTCAAACTTCGAGCCTAACAAACTCAACACACAACCCCAACTGATATCTCACTCACCTACACTAAATCAAAAGGGCATACTACTCATGGGAATGAGCAGCACCCATGAAAAGGGTGATCAGTACGCTACGTACTGAGTAAGGTAACCGAGCACTAAGGCCAACACATTGTCACATAAAATCATACAAAATAATACTCGACTTACACTTCCAAACCACGTATATGATACATAAGGACATACAGATAAGTACACAACTTATAAAAGATCAAACCCACACATAAAGCCCCAACAGTCTGGATTAATTATTTAATTAATCTTTTTATCGAAAGTCGATGCACACCATGCCTTTTATCAAAACCATGTAAGCACAAGAACACCCCACTATTATAGCCGGTGGGTCGGGCACTTGCGGGACAAAGTCCACACCACTATTATTCGCCGGTGGACCGGACACTTACGGAACAATAGTCCACACCACTATTCCTAACCGGTGGATCGGTCTGGTTCCTGCTCACATGGTGTTCCACTATAAGTAACTAATATCTTTTAAGTGCCTTTAGCAAACTCTGGTTTGTGTATATTGAGCTCAAGTCGTCCCACTATTTTTGCCGGTCGGCCGGACACTTGCGGGACAAAGTCCACACCACTATTATTCGCTGGTGGACCGGTAACTTATAGGGTAAAACCTTGACCACTATTTTTGACCGGTGGGTCGGTCTGGACCCGACTCAAAAATCTTTCACTTTAAATGGTTAGTGTCTTAAGTATTTTATTCACAAAAGTTCACCCATACATGCATGACTAATTCCATGCAACCCTAGCTCCCATGTAAACCCTAACTCCACGTAACCCCACTTCCATGCAAAACCCTAACTCCCATACAAACCCTAACCCCATGTAGACCACACTTCTTAGAAAAACTCTAACTCCCATGCAAACCCTGAATCCATTTAGACCATACTCCCATGCAACCCTAACTCCCATGCAAACCCTAACACTACGCAACTCCATGCAGAATCCTAATACTATTCAACTCCATACTACCCTATCACCATGCAACTCCATACAAATTTATAATAGCATGCAACTCCATGCAACCCTATCACCATGCAACCTCATTATTATTTTACAATCCAACCATGCATGTCTTAGGCCACATGATACCATATCAATAACATAACATTCACATCATTCTCATGCCATAATTATTTACTCAATCAAGCCTCATCTTCCATATCATGCTACATTCATAATAATTATACAAGATAGACATGAAGTACACTATAATTCATACCATGTGGCATAGATGGCATACAAAATCACAAAATACACAAAAGGCCTTAGCGCCCCTTACCTAAAATGTCACTAGTCTTGGAGCACGCTCCTATATTACTTGAGAGCTTTGATTGGGCTCACCTACTATTATTTCTAACTTATCCCAAGGCCTTATTTTTAATTAAAATATTATTATACTAAAATTAACTACACAAAATACTAGTAGAAAAACTAATAATAACACCAATGAACTTCAAAACAAAAGGGTGATATAAGGGTCTCTACCCTTCACCCAAAATAATATTAGTGAGGATGAAAATAATAATAATGTAACTTTAATAACAATTAAATATTATAAATAAACATAATATTAAGAATAATAATAATAATAATAGTAATATATAAGCCTTATATTTTAAGGTGGGATTTCAACCCTACCTCAAATTAATTACCTACTATTCATTAACATAAATAAATAATAAAATTAATATCATATATAATAATATTAAAATAATAGAGATGATAATAATAATATTATTAATGGTTATAAAATTAGAAATAAAAAATACTAAAATACATAAGTGCGAATGTTAATACAAAATTAGGGCCTAAGATTTCCTAGAATAATTAATAAAATGATAATAATAATTATTCTAATAATTATAATATTAATAATAATAAGAAGAATGATAATAAAACATATAATGATTCAAATAATAACTTAAAATTCAAAACTAACAACACAATTAGTTCATTCCTACTCTATACCTTGCAAGTAAAAATTAGCATCAATATTATGTCTAATAATAATATTTATAATAGAATAGAAATAATTATTATATTAGAACAATTTCTAATAATTGAAATAAAAACAGAATATATTATAATAAATAGTAATTAAGGCCTAAGAAGGTTTAGAGCTTCACCTTGAGTTGGTGGGGATGGGCGGCACCGGCGGTGGTGCACGGTGGTGGCCGAAAAAGAGTCTAAGAGGGAAAAAGATGAAGAAAAAGAGAGAATGAGAAAGGGAAAAAAGAACAGAAGGTCGTGGTTTGGTAGAGGATAATTAGAGGGAATTTGTGGGTGATGCAGAGAGCAATAGAAGTGGCAGTAGCGGCGGTGGATGGCGGCTTAAAGGTTGTTGGTTACAGATTTCTACGCGGTGGGCAAGAGATTTTGCACGTCTATGGCAGCTCGTGTGAGAAGAATCGAAGGATCTGGGGAGCTTAGTTAGCTAGAAGAAATTGCAGGGAATAATTTGAGATGCTGCGGTGGCACTGAGGTTGGCTATCGGCGGCGAAAGATGCGTCTGAAGTCACAGTGGCGGCAGCCCTCGCTTAGGGTTTCGGGTGAGAAAAGAAAATTTCAAAACTCCTACAATTAGGCTATTTATAGATAGTTGATGGGATAATAGGGTTTTGGGGGTCAGCAAGAAGGTATTAGGTGTGAGGATTTGGGTGGCCGGTGGTAGTAATTGGTCGGCAATCGTTTGCGTTGGATCAAAGTTTCGCGAGGATGGGGAGAGGAAACGGGCAAGAGATAACGGACGAGAGTTATGCCGATTTATTCCTCGAGTCAAGGGGAATACAATGAGGCAAGAAACGACCAGTCAAAGTCCCTCTAGCTGGCGACGCCATTGTTAGGGTCGGGAGCTGCAGCCGCGTCGACGGAAGAGAAAGGAGGAAGAAGGAAGGAGAAAGGGAGGTGGACTGGTCGCCGGGAAAAAGAAAGGAAAAGGGGGAGAGCTGGGCCGGTTGGTGCCGGTTACTCCTTAATTAAACGAGACACGACGTCTCGGTATTAAGAAGGACAAAACGCCGCGTTTGGATGTATGTAGGGACAACCAGTGACGCTGGGCCGTAGGAAGAGGAAGAGAAGGTGGGTTGGGCTGCGTCCAGGCCCAACCGCGGAAGAAAGAAGAAAAAGAAAGAAAGAAAAAGAAGAAAAGAAAAGGAAAAGGAAAAAGGAAAAAGGAAAAATTTAAGGTTTTGGGTTTAAATAAATTAATTAGAATATTTTGGGTATTTAACATAAAATATTTATTTAATACAAATATTAAATTCCCTTTTTAGGCTAATTTAGGGTTTTTAAAATATTTTCCATAAATTCTATTTTAATTAGTAAAACACCCTAATTTTCTTCAATTAAATTATTTATAAAATTATTATTAATTTCAAACAATTTCTCCTTCTTATTTTAAATAAAATAATTTATTTAATTCATTTTTTTCATAATAAAACCTTATTTAAATATAATCTTTAAAATTAGAAATTTTTGGGGTATTTCATAGGTAGGGGGAGAAAAGTATAGAAAGAAAAGAGAGGGGGAAGCTGTGCTAGCCAGTGTAGGCGGGGGAGAGGGAGAATCGGCCAGCAGCCCAGGAGCGTAGGGGGAGGTATAAGGTAGACTAGCCTGGCGGGCAGCTCGAAGGAGGAAAAAAAGGAAAAGAAAAGAAAGAAGAAAAAGGAGAAAAAGGGAGAAAGAAAAAGAAAAAGGGAAAAAGGGAAAAGGGAAAGTAGGGAAAATAATTTAATTTAATTTAATTTGTAAAATAATAAAATGTAATATTATTGATAAATTATTTAATTTAATAATTTAATTCAATATAATTTAATATATTGGTTTAGAAAGGATAATTTTAGTAAAATATTAGTTTGAAAATTTATTTAAATAAAAATAATATGATAAAATAACAAAATATTTATTTTTAATTTAATAAATACTCCTATCCAAATTTTTATACTCAAAAATCCATGAAATAATTAAACTAAATAATTTTAAAAGATAATTTATTTCAAATAAAAGCTATTTAATAAATTATAGGTTTTTAAAATTTCGGGAGATTATAAAAGCATCTGCCACAATGCATTAAAAGTTTTGACAAAAAAACACAAAGGATTGTTAGAAAATAAACCATTTATCATGCCTAGGACTAATATTCTTTTTCCCATACAAATATTTTAAACTTTCATCGTACAAATGCAAAAATTATGGCTTATGTCTGAAATACCGGCTCTACATTTCTAGACTTCTTATGATGACATAGAATTCTTTATTATATGTTGAATAATTCAATTTAGCTCCATCTAATTTGTCACTAAATAATGTAATGACCCATTTTTCTTATGAGACTGCACCTCCTTCAATAATTTTTCCCCAATTTCATCACATGTAACCTCAAATAATTTATCAAATTCAGGTAAAGATAACAACGGTGCATTACATAGCTTGTCTTTTAAAGTTTGGAAGGCTTTATTTGTATTCTCACTCCAATTAAATTCGCCCTTCTTCATGAGTTGCGTTATTAGTGCAGAAATAGTTAAAAAATCCTTAATGAATCTTCTATAAAAACTTAATAAACCATGAAAAATCCTCACCTCATGAATATCTTCACTACTCACAATATACCCAAGGAAAACAATACTCAAAAGCATAAAATCAGATTTCTCCATTTTTCCTTATAGTTAAGTGTCCCTTTGCTTATCAAATAACTTCCTTCAATGAGTGAGATGATCATGCTCATTTCTACTGTACAAAAGTACATCGTCTAAGTATACCATAATAAAACTTCCATGAGAATGTCGAAGAACTTTATTCATTAGCCTCATAAATGAACTAGGTACATTACATGAACCTAAAGGCATCACAATCCATTCACAAAGACCATATTTTATTTTGAATGTAGTTTTTCATTCATACCCTTTTCTTATTCTCATTTGATGATATTCTCTCCTTAGATCAATTTTGGGGAACAATTGTGCTCTATTTAACTATTCTAACATGTCATCTAATCTTAGCATAGGAAATCTATATTTAATTGTTATATTGTTTACAACTCTTAAGTCAATATATATGCACCATGTACCTTCTTTTTTATGGACAAGTAATGCACCATCTATAATTAATTTTATGCCACTCCTCATTTGGTATCCATAGAACTCCTATTGTTCTTGGATATTTTGGACCAATTCTTATTCAAAAAATTTAGATTCTAACCTCTATAATTGTGTTCATATTACAGGATTTTTTCTAAGTTTAGCATTTGGTGGCATCTATATTGGTTGATTTTTTTTGAATAACTTCAAACATTGTTAGAAAATTTGGTTCCTCCATGGTTTGATTACTACTACACTAAACCACACCTGAGTTCCACTTAGGGTTTTAGTCGATAAAACTGAATCAACTTACAGTCATCTTCTAGTTCTTGTTCGATTCTTACACAAAATTTTGATTCCAAAAAAAAAAACAACAACCAATCAAGTATGGTAATCACATAACAAAATGAGTACACTTAACACTTATCTTGCTAAGTTCTTGATATAGAATTCAACAAGTTTATGAAAATTTAATTCAAAAACCTTTACAAAATTTTATGTATGTATTTGAATGATTCAAGTGTAATTTTGTGCATGGAAAGACAACATTCCAATATGCTCCGATTCTACTTAATGATGAAACACTATATTCAAACACAACATTTCAAAACACATGACTAAAGACAAACAAAAACACATACCCTACTTGGTTAACTCATTCATAAGCCAACAATGTTTCACTCCAAATTTCACTAGTCCAATCTAATGCTAGATTTTGATCACCGCACGTGATCAATCAACATATAATAGATATTAAACATGAAAACTTTCATCTACAGAATTAATGTTATAAATGCCAAAAGAAGCACACTACATGTACAAAAATCTTGAAATTGTTTGATATCTTGTGTTAATTCTTCTTTACAATTTCCTCCAAGATACTTTCAAGATTCATGCAACAGTACCTTATTTCATGCAAAGACCACATAAAAACATATATATTCTATCAAGATTCAAAATACATTCATCAAGATGCAAAGAATTCAATCAAGAAGAATTAAGAATATTACTAGAAGTTCAATGGTGATATTTGTTGTTGAAATCTTTTGTTAAATTTACACTTGCGATGCCCTAATTTGATATCAAATATGATGTCGAAGATCATAAAAAGAAAAATCTTCTACAGACTAGGAACTTTTCTTTTGGTTCCCTCCTTGTAAAAGTCTTCACAAGATCACTTGTACTTCGACTTAACTAGGTTGAACTTAATAGCTTCGGTGGGTTTTGGTGTTGATCTGATCTAAGATCAATGATCTTCAATAGTGAAATTTTCTATTTCTATAAAAAAAAAATCTACTACTCCCTAAGAATCTTCCTTGAAGAGTATGAGATAAAGAATATCATACACTCTCAACTTGTGTCAATTTCAAAACTCGAATAATGTTTTATGTTATTCATCTCAATGTGTAAGGTCATATATATTTACATGCACACATGCAGGCCTTTTATTAATAAGCCTACATAACTTGGCCTTATTAACAAAATTTAACCCCATGCGTGGTACTAATATATATATATATATATATATGGCTTTAAAGTATAAGATTACTTATTAACTATTCTAATATTATCATTGTAGGAAAAATAAAAGATGGTAAATAAAAAAATAGGGGTTTGGGTCCTTTCAACCAATGGATCAAAGGACCAATTATAGATTAGAACAAAGGCCTAACAACAAAAGGGAGACCAGTGGCATTGGTTAGCATAGGAAAAAAAAGAAAGGAGGGACAAGAAAGGTGGCGTACTATGGAAGATTTTTTTTTAATAAATTGAGGAGATGTGTGAAAGTTAGACTAGTCGAGGAGTGTAGGAGGAATGAAAAACAAAAAAAGGAAAAAAAGTAGGCCTATGCCTACTACAAGGTAGGCAGAGAAGAAAGAGGATGAGCAGAAAGAAAGAAAGTGAAAGAAGAGGGAGGTCGTGATGTGTCTAAGGAACAGAAAAGAGGAAAGAGAGAGGACATGCACCTTAATACATGTAGGAGAAGAACAATGTAGAAGGAAAGGAAACGATAAGAGAGTGAAAGTGCCTGGCAATGTAAAAAAAAAGATGCCAGTTGGGAGAGAGAAAAGGGAAAAAAGATTAGAAAGAGTTATTTTAGATGAAATTTAGTAATTTTCTATCTAAATAAATTACTAAACTTTCATCAAAAATTTATTTTGGTTTTCTTGATTTTTGATATATATTTGATTAATTAATTTATTAATTAGAATTGGCTAAATATTTATTGTTGGGTAATTGATTGAAACCCCAGGTTGTGGTTTGTGATATAATATTATTTTTCTTTATTTTATAAGAATGTTCTTTGACTTTAATTTAATTACTATCATTTATATATATGATTCTCTTAAGTGTGATTTATATTATATATGCCTTATTTTGGTTTTCTCATAGTGATAGTATATAGGATTATATACTTACTAGGTTAGATAACAATTCACCTAATAGTTTTGTGATTCTAATTGGAGTAGTGGAATGTTTAGATACGTGTGGGTCAAAGGAGAGCAGTACAACTAGACACGCTTAATGTACTAGTTTGGATACTTAGACTGACATCCTTCCACTTGTGATTATTTATTTAAATCTAGTTAAATATAGGAGACATTTGTCATGACTATATTGCTTGCATTTGATAGTGTTTAATATTGATGTTTTGTCATATGAATTATTTCAGGGAAGTAATATAAGATGTATATATCTTCTTATACCTGCTAACTTGGTGAGACTCTTTCTTATGATTAAAAGATGACATATAAATTATTATTATTATATTTCAACCTAATCTAGTAGTGGATTTTAATTTTGCTAGCACATTCATCATATTTGCGTTCACATATTATTTTTATTGTTTTATTTAATTTATTAATTTCTATTTGAAATTCCCCACAATTGTGTTTTTTTTATTATTTGTTTTTGTGTGATTTAGTGTTTTTTATTCTATTATTTTTGATCTAGATAAATAAAGGCGAGTTCTCTCAATCTCGAGTATGGAACAATAACCACATTTACCAATACTACAATAGACTATAGGAGGGTTTAAATCACATGCTGACTACAACCACCACCTACTTTTGGCTCTATTATCAGAGATTAGTTACTTCACCTTTATTTTGCTAGTATTATTTTTTAGTGACTTGTGTGTTTCTCTTGAATCATTATTTTATTATTATTATTTTTTTCCTTTTGTGTGTTTTCTTTATATCTGGTGAATGCATATATGAGAGAAACTACAAGGAGAGCTTTTACTAGTAAATTTTGAATTAGAGAAATCCAGTTGAGTAATTAGAGAGTTAAATATTCCTTATTCTCCTTCATCACCAAGAGTTGAAGATGAGCTTTTTGGTTCTTCATAATCACTAGACTTAGAAGAATGGGATTCAAATATTAGCACATCACCAATAAAAGATCCTATATACTTCACTCATATGGAAGCTAATAGGATTTTGTGAGATTTGGCAACCCACAATATGGCAGAAGTGGTGATATATGAGATCTATATGTTATTATCCTATGTAAAAATGTCATTTACTCCGCATTATTTTCATAAGATTTAATCTTTTCTTAAGTTTTTTTTTCTTTTGGATATATTTTTCAGGCAAAGATAAAATGAAGAAATCTAAAGGAAAGAGGAAATGGAGCAAAGAACACATCAAGAGATGTGGAATCAATGGAAGAAAATACTAGAAATGAAGAATATATATTAAGGGTAAGCTTGTGTTGGAATTTCATAAAGAGAGAGATAAGGAATAAGAATCATGGTACCCCAAATCATGTTTTATTGTCAGAACACAAAATCTCAGTTTTCAAATTTAGTAGTTGGTTAGAATTAAGAGAAAAACATGGAGGCCCCGTGTTTCCCATAACATGGACTGTATTTGTCTTAAATTCTATAATTACTCGTGCAAACTTTCTCTTGATATATTTCTAATGTTACTGGACATTCGGTTCTAAATAGCTCGACAATTAGATTCTCTCTTTTTCTCTTTATTCTCTAGAAAACACATGTACTTCACAATTTCAATTCTCTTTCTCTCCATTGTATTCAATTGAACAATTAACATTATGTAATTCAAGTTGATAAGTTCTTCTCCATTATTCTCTTAATTACAAATTCTGATTTTTGATTGAATGCAAGTAAATTCTCTTTATTGTATTATTATTTCTCATACTTTTATAGTTTCATTATTAGTTTGTTATTAATCATTGATTTTAATTATAGATTACTATATTGAAAAGTGTGTTAGTACAATTGTAAAGATAGTAGCATATGTATTATAGGGTAAGAGGATTTGATGATCGAATTAGGATTTCGGATATGACAATATAATTGAATTAATAGACGAAATCGACTTATCTTGCATCATAGGTTAAGAATTTAAATTAATTAGATCGACCACCTATTTAGTTTAGATCTTAATCAAAGCTAGGATAATGGAATTAATACATAATTGTTAATCAATGTTTCCAAAGTAGCAAAAGGTTAATTATTAATCTTGTTTATAAATTCGTATGATTGTGTGATCCGAGCTTATATGACTATAATCGTAGTTGACTGCTTTCCATTATAATGTTGCCACTAATTGAGTCTAGCATGTTTAACCTAGGTTTTTAATTAGCTAGATGATAAATTAAAAGATTATTCAATTTATTCAAATTAAGAGAAAGTAAAGAGATGAATTATCATGAGTTTCAATAGATCAATGTTAGATCATTTAAAATCATTCTTTTCTCCATGGTTATTTGATATCCTAATACCATAATCAATATCTTCCTATCCTTATTCATTAATTACTAAGTATTGTGGTTTATTATTGATCCGTAGTATAGAATTTGGTGATAAAAATTAATGCCATTAAATAAACAAGGTTTTAACATTGATTTGAGAATTATTGATTATAAATGAATCTTTGTGGGTTTGACTCCTTCTTACCATCTACTACGCATTTGGAATTTGGATTTATTTATTAAATTTGTTGTGCACACAACATCGCATTAGGAGAATGCATAACACAAGTTACACAACACTTAAAAGCTTACCGCCACTTTAAAAGATTTATAATATTCGATTGTAACTAAGAGAAGTTAAGAATAAAGTTGTAAAAATATAAAGGAAATGCAAAGATATTCGAGCACTTAACTTCAAGTGTTAAAGATTTGCACCTAAGATAGTTGATATTTAACCTCATGTTGAATAGTTAGAAGGGTAGATTGAAGATTTCAAGGACTAATTGAAGATTTCAAGGACTAATTGAAGATCTACTACACCTTGATTAAATGTATACTATACTTCTATCATGTATCTTAAAGCCTTCAACTTGAAGTTTTGAAGATCACTTTGAAGATATACTAATATCACTCGGTGGTATTCAAACTAAAGGTTAAAGACATACTTTCCTAGTCAAATATACACTAAAAAATGTTCATGTATAGACATGCATGAGAGAAAAAGTATGGAAGAAAAAAGAATACATGTGAAAGGACAATAGGAAATGGAATATTTCAAATGGAATAAAAATAAAGAAACTACACTTATGTTGAAGGAACAAAAGGCAAACCTAGCTTTGATTCATAATTTGAGATAAATATTCAAAGGAAGATCAAGATTGGTGTGAAATGAATTTAATTGTAGGATTATTTGGCTTGCATTCAAAAGAGGAATTAGGAAATTAAACAAAGAACTTGACAATATCAATAAGAATTTAAATAATTAAAAAAAGAATCAGAGAAATCTGATTTGAATATCACTTATCTAAGATTATTCCAAATAGTCTCAGAATGGGTATTTAATCACAAAGTGAGAATTAACCAAGTAATTGCTTGTGTTATATTTTAACATCAAAATCAAAGAACATGGTTGTCAACACACATGATTATATAGGGGTTTATGGCATTGCTAACTAGCACACTAGTTTAACCACACAACACATAAATGATTGACATATAATTGATAATATAATATATTTATATCTTATATAATACATGGCTCAAGACGACTCTTACAAAAAAAGTAAGCTAAGATTACATAATTTTTTTTACAAGAATCCTAATTAAGACAATGATGTTGACTTTGAAAGGTTTACAAGGTCTTCTTGACTTCGACTTTTGTGAAGAACATAGCTTCCTTTGCAATAGATTTTAATTTATGGAAATCTTAAGTATCTAGACTTCTTATATGAATTGATCATATTTCTTCAAATATGTTATATTCATGCAAGAATGACTTAAAGAAATATCATTAAAGTTTGTCAAATGATTATCATCAAAGACAAACAATGTAATTAGCTCTAAAAATAAATATGCCAAATCATTACCTTGAGGGTCATCTTTGGATGTTCTTACATCAACCCCTCTCTTTTGCATCTTTACTCTCTCTAGGCCACCACCCTTTCCTTTGATATGCACCACTGCTAACCACCACTTTTAGCTTTGGACACAACTTGTGGGACACCAGTTCCACACCACTCCCCTACTCTCTGCTATCCTTAACCATGAACCACTAGCCCCTAAGCCATCATCACCACCAGCCACACCCTCGTCTATTACCAAAAACCATCACCACCATTACTCCCTTCTATGGACTCTATCCATTCCTAGTACCTCCACCACCTCAACTTTTACTAGAAATCGTCACTAAATGTTCAATCATTGCCACCACCACCACCTTATCCACCACGATTGCCATTGTGACCATAACTATACACCACCTTGCTCAAGCTTCCCACTCTCAGTTATCTCTATTTTCTTTTTCTTCCTTGCCTTATTTATATTTTAAGATAAATTCTTAACTCTAAATTATGTACATTCTTATTGCATATTTAGAGACTAGAGTCGCTTCGGTAAGGATACTTATCATAGTCTAGGATTTTTGGTTGCTAAAGTGCAATGTATGAGATTGTGTTATGCCATGAGATTATTATTACGTGATTAAATGTATGATTATTAATGTTATGATATGAAATTGCTATTATATGATTTAAAATAAGTAAGTGGAAATTATGCGATGCTGTTATTCTATGTGGAAAATTCTTGGTGTGGTATATGGTTATAACATGGTTTAATGAGGTATGGTAATTGAGGTAATGGGTATAATAAGATATATGGTGATAATAGAGGATTTGGAAAATAATGTTACCATAACATATATGATTTGCATGAATTATGGGTATTATTATCGGTAAGGAAATTTTATTCAATAAGGGATTAATACAAAAAGAACAATATTTAAACGTGTTATATTATTTAAAATATTCTAAGGAGGTTATGGTATGTTTTTAGATTAGTCGTAAAGGGCCTAAGTTTAATAAAGTATGGGAATAACCTAATTTTGGAATGGTTACCCTAAAATGAGGAGGATATTATCACATATATGAAATGATAGTGTTAATCCATAAAATTTGAATATGTCATTAATATTAGGGTTTTGGGAATTCTATTGAATTTGTTAATTGTATGGGCTCTTTAGGAATAATTATGAAGTACTTGTGAAATTAGGGTTTACATGCCCTAGGAATAGTAAATCTCAAGATAAGGTTATTATCACATGTGTAAGACCTTAGAGTTAGGCCTCAATATTTACGTGTATTACTAATAATGAGATTTAAGGAAAAAAGGTTACTATTTTGATGGATAAAAATGTAATGGAAGAGGATTTATGACTAAAATGTAAAATTTAGATTTTTGGGGAACATAAGGGTCTTAACCCAAGAGAACAATCTTAAGATCGTTGTGATGTGACTTACCTTCTTTAAATGTATTATGTACTTTCAAATTGATAATGAATAAGAAATTATTTATGTAATGTTAAAAGTTTCTTGAGTTAAGTAGTGGTGTTTTATGGGCTTTTTCACTAGATGATAATAGTGGCTTAAGAGCTTATTACCCTGAGAAATACATCATTCCATTCCACAATATTAAGGATTGTGGGGCCTTAAAATAAATGTGAAAGATAATATGATTAAAGATAATTAACCTAATGGATAAGATATGAATGATTTAAAGTGGAAGAGTACGTGAGTCTGGACTGAGGTTTATGGTCCATTCCACCGAATGATACTAGTGGCTTAGGAGCATTTTTCCTTGAGAGGTTTAGGGTTTGCGCAACTAAATGATAATAGTGGCTTAGGTGTATTATTATGGAGAGGTGCTTCAGACCATTTTTCTTTTTAAAGAATAGTGGGGTCTCTGAACTCAATATAAATAAAAGAATGGTACTCATATACCTAATAAGAGGCCTAGAATAGTATCCACCTTGTGATATTATTTGTGCTTCTCATGAGTACTTATTCTCTTATGTGAATGTATGTATTTAACTGTATCCCTAACTTGATAGTATTGTCGCCTTGCTTTGTACATAGTTACTAATCACTATTTTCTTGGGTTCTAGTCATTTCCATGAGCAAAATACCTATTTGAGTTTGTGCAAGTTCTTGAAGACCAGTTAGATAATATGCTATTTATGATGATCTGATGGGGGCATATTGAATATATATCATGTTTAAGGTTTAGTAGTTAGGGAGTTATGTTATCAAATTATTTTTTTTAATCTAGATACCCTTTGACTTTTTCCAGTATATTTACTTATGTATTTGTTTCTCATATTTGGAGTTAGCCTCCAAAACGCTTATGTATTTTTATGAAAGTTTCCCTACTTTATGTTTATTACACTTTGTGTTATAAATTGTTTTGCTTTATAGCTGACTTGAGGATGGAATGTAAGCCAGATCTATATCAATTATAGGAGTAACACCCCGTATGTTGTAAAATGAAAGTTTGTTAATGGTTTGGTCTTGTGTTAGATAACCTAACTCTCTCCAGTCACTCCATAAGCTTGTAGAACAAAGGCTGCCTACTAACATGCTATACAATATCCTAATATTTTTGGAAACTTAAATTATTTAGGATCATTTTAAATTAATGTTCAAGTCTTTTACTTTGGTGATTTATCATATCTTTTTAAAGTTTCAAAACTCTAGTTGCATTTTAAAAATGTTTCTTTTATGACTCTTTCATTTTCCTTATATATTTGGATTCCATGAGTCTTGCAAAAAAATTTTGGCCTTTGAACTATTTTCATATTCTTATTTTGTACGATATTTGAGATATTCACGTTTTTCCAATTTTCTAAGGATATTTTAGAATATAAAACCAAGTTATTGATAAAATACATTACTTATCATTTTAAGAGGCTTAATTGTGTGTATTGAGCCTATTAAAACCTTTATGGTCATTTTAATTTTATGAAAAATAAGGATAATATTATTTTAGTATTATAAAGTGAAACAAGATCCAAAAATACTCCATTATTGTTCATATTATATTTGGAGTACTTTAGATATTATTAGGCACATATACACCATCTTATTTAATTTTTCTTCCTCATTTCTTATCCAAACTTTATGTGAATGTTTATAATCCTTTAATTATTGATAATAAACCATGGTTACTACTCATTTTCCCCTCATGAATTTCGTGGCCCTTGGTAGTGGTAGAAAACTTTGTTTTATATTATTTGTTAGATATTTTAGCATAAATATCTAAGGTTAAAAAACTTTTTTTCTCACCTCTCTTCCACTCATTCTTTTTTGTTATGGGTCAAGGAACACTCTCATTTCCCCTCCTTCATGATGGAACGACCTCCTTTCCATGAAGATCTTTATATTTAAGTAAATATTTACATCTTCAAAATCTTATCTCTTTTTTCCTCCAATTATTTCCTTTAGTTAAAAGTAAGTTGGGAGCCCCTTTGGTAGTTCATTTTTTCCACCCTTAACTCCATATCTCTTCCACTTTTTTGATCCATCCTTTCATTTCCACCATGGTTGAGAACTTGATTATTCTTACAACTTTGAGAATAAGTTTTTTTTTTTATCTTTTCTCTTTTTTGATAACTTTTATGAGTATATTTCCATAAATTTTTCTATGATTGTTCTAGGTTTTAACATGGTTATTTTATGAAGTGTAAAATCTTGGAATTTAAGGTAAACCTTCCAAACCTTTAGTATATATAATTAATTTTGTTATGTGTTTTTGTTCAAATTTAATCATGATTGGGAGTTATGGTGATAGTTAGGTCTTTTTGTCATAAATTGTGACGTATGGGGTTTTAGCTTAATATAATTAGATCATGGTGATCACTCATGTTTTAAGATGAATTTGGTATATAATTTGTTATGATTTGTGTTTGTTTAGTATGTTTTTATAAATGATTCAATATTATAAAGCTTTAGGCTTATTAGTTTGGTATGTCAATTGTGGATGATTTTTGGAAGATATATTTGTTGTTATTTAAATCAAATGTTACCATGTTAATATTGAAAATATTAGGGAAAATTGTGATATATCATATTTTTTTTATAATTTGAGCATATTTAATATGATTTTATTTTTGTTTTAATTATTGGAGCTTTAGACTTTTGGTTGAATGTTCAAAGAGTTCTTGAGGTGTTCTTTCCCAATCATTTGCTATTTACCATAATTAGGGTTAGTTTTAAAATTCCATATTTTTTTTCCTAAGTAAAGCCTACAAGGGTGCTTTCTTAAAGTTGAGATACCTTTTTGAGATATTTTGGGAATTTGATATATTTTTGAGAAGTTTGGCATTATCATAACTAGTAACTTTTTAAAAATAGATTTGATAATTTTAAATGAATAGAAATTTTTGATAATAAAATATTTTCTCCTTTTAGCTTTATTTATTGGTATAAAAACATTTTTCATCGTCCGTAGATAGCGTTTTTTGGTAAAAGTTCCCATTTAATTGATTTTGGGGTTTTGAGTTGTTTTTCATTATTAGTTTGGTCATTTATAACTTCAAATGTGACTCTTAGTGCTTTAAAATATTTTCAAGAATTTTTTTTAATAAATTTTTATTTTTTTAAGTTTTACTTGATCTTGTGTGTCTTTTAAGCCTATTGTATTGATGTTGTGGGCTTTGCCTTTAAGTTTATGGTTTAGCTTTAATTTTAGGTTTCTTATTTTTTTTTGGTGTTGGCTTAAGGCTTAGTTTCTTTTTTTTTTGGGTTATGACTTTGGTTTGATCAATTTGTTTTAGATTTCATGCCTTGCTTGGATTTCGGATCTTTAGGATCTTTCTACACTGGTTTTGGTATTTGATGAGTTGAGAATCATCTTATATGGTTATGTTTTGGTGAATTTAATAATTGGCTAAGTATTGGGTAGTTGGCATTAATGTTGACCCTTGGCCACCTTCTAGATAGTTAACTCTATAATGACTTTTGATTAATTAAATATACAAGATTGAATTAGAGTTAATTGGTAGGTTGTTGTAAGGGTATGGCTTGTGTCTAAACCTAACCTTCATGGCTTATTTTTTATTTGGCTCTAATTGTTTAAGACCTCTATAGTTAGTTGTTTGTGACCTTAAGTGGTTAAATTATTCAGGGCTTGTTTGATTCTTGTATTTAAATCTTTATATCCTTGTTTTAAAATGAGATAGCCTCAATAAAAATAATTTAAATTAATGATAACTTACATTAGAAAAGGAATCTTATAATATCTCAATTTTAAATTTACCCTCATCCTGTGTTTTAGTATTTTAGTTTAACTCTAATCCCAAATAATTAGTGTTTTAATTTTATCATAAGTCTTTAATCATAAATTTTAAACCAAATCTTAACTCTAACCTTAGAATTCAATGTATTTTCCCTTGTCCTCCTTCTTTTCCTTTTCCCTCTTCTTATTCTCTTTCTCAGTCTTTTTCTTCCTCTCATTTCCTATGCATTTTTCTCTCTCACCCAACCAAACCTCCTACTAACCCTCCCCATTATAGCCTACGTAGCTAAACTCGTCATCACAACTATCCAACTAAACTCATAGGATATGTTATGGAAATTTTACCCTTAATTGTGCTCTACCCATCTCCTTACCACGTTATCTACTCTCTCATATTTGCACACCACTACCAATACTCTCCTATATATACCCCTCCATTCTCTTTCCTCACCACATTTATTGCCTCTACAACTTTCTCACAGACTCCCTCTTCCTTCCTTCAACTCCTCTATTCTTAATTTGTTGGCTTCCACTTATTTTCTTATAGGTAAGAATTATTTAACATATCCACAACCACGTAACTCTAGCTTACCTGTGTGAAAATCCCACAAAACTCCATCCTTCTAGTGTTAAAAACCCTTACAACATAGCCCTTAGTCATACCAACTTCTCATGAAAGACCACCCTATCCATTCCTTATCCTTATGCTAACCTACCCTTGTTGCATAACCTACCAACACATACCCTTTTTTGTGCTAAATTCTCATCCATCTAGTTTAATTTGTGCCAAAAATTTTCTCGCAGCTTCATTTGCTTTGGTCACCCTCCTTTTCATCCTCTTTTGCCTTAATTATTTTCTTACATCCTAATCATGTGTTATTCATCATTTTCAGGTGATTTTTAGGTGGTCTCAAAGGAGGTGTACTGGGATTATTCTTACTTAGACATTGATATCAGTTTGGTATAGATTCATGTCACACTTAGGGGTTTTTGAATGATCTATGCTAATATGTTTGTGATCTCATGTTTTGGTAGCATTATGTTGATAATGTCTTTTCATGATATGTAGTATTGTGTTTTAGAAATTGACTATGGTTATAATGCATGGTGATGTAATAAATTGAAGGTGCGAAAATAATGATATCAAATTTATAGGATTTTATGAAAATCTAGGTATTACGGACATCGTAAGGGCATTTTGGTCTTTTTATAGTAATGTAAAAAATAATCATGGCATGATAATGATTGTGTGTTTTTATAACTTATTTCATAATTGATATGATCAAGTGATGGTTAAGCAGGATATAAATAATCTAAAAATAATGATTTGAGGTCTTTAGGTAAGAAAAGTGTATTTTTGTGAATATAGGTTAATTATAGAATATGTGGTATTAGTTTAAACTATACTTAATATGTTACATAAATTATGAAGGGTAATTTTGATTAGCATAAGTCTAATAAAATAAGAAAATGACTTATTCGAAAAATATTCATTCAAGAGGTAGGTGCATTATTGCATGAGTAAGAGTCTAAGTTCATCCTTGATTTTTAGATAAGTTGTTAGTGATGTTATTTTATGAAGGTGACTATATTTGGTGATGAGATGATTTTTATGGGAGAAGTTTTACTTATCTTTTGAAATTAGGGTTCTTAGGGAAATTATAGCCTTTTTTCCTTTGGAGATGTCTCGATGATCATGTGGTTATGCTTTATTTATATTGTATTATTATGTTAAGTTTGGACTATGTTCCTTGAATATTCACATGTCTGCATGATAACCTCTAGATAAATAATAGTTAATAAGGCATTAATCATTTAAAGTGAAATATCACGTGAATCAGGATTGAGGTGTTGTACTTGTTCCACTGGATAATAATACTAGCTCAAGAGTCTTCTACCTTATGAGGTACTTTAGACCATTCAACTAGTTTAAGAATAGTTGTCAGGAGTGTGCTACCCTAGGAGGTGTTGTGTTCATTCCATTATATGATAATAATGGCTTAGGAGCATTTTGTGCTGATAGGTGCTTTTGTCCATTCCACTAGATTAATAATAGAGGGGTTCTTTGAACTCAACATAAATAAGAAATATATTTTGATCATACTTAATAATGGAAATTTTATTCAATTCTTCTCTTGAATTGTATTATGTTTTTATCAACATGCATGCTTATTCTCTTATGTGACCTTATATATTTGGTGCAAATTTTCCATGATTATATTTTTCCCTTACTCAGTACGTAATGTATTGATCATCTTTCTCATGAGTGTTGCTCATTTCTACAAGCTAATAAACTAAAAGTTGTTGTGCAGGTCGATGAGGGCCATTTGGATGAATTCACCATCTCTGATGCATGCTTTGATTGTATTTTATTATATTGTACTCAGAGTTAATGTCCAAAATTTTATCTAAGTTTATGAAAATTCTTTCATTCTTTATTAATCATGCTTTATGTTTTAACTTCCTTTCCTTGTATTTGATGTAAAGATAGTATGGTATGCCAGACTTATGTTGAAAATGGCATTAACTCTTGAATATATTGTTACTATGATTTTGCTAAAATGAAAAAATTTCATACTAAATTCACTACTATAGAATTAGGTTTTGATGACCCATCATAGATGACATGTGTATGAAAACTATCCCTATGTGCCATAAAATGTTATTAAAAAAAGAACGAAAGTTTAAATAAAGATATAGTTAAAAATCGCTATCAAAACTGTAGCCTAAAAAATATTTATGAAACTTTTAATAACAGTTTCAGCTAAAACCATTATTAATGCATCTTTAGATACCAAGTTTTTGAAATAATATACATTTAAATCCACTTTATAAAATAGCATAGAATATCATCTTTGAAGAGTGCAAAAATATACGTGGGTGGAAATGATGCACTTTAGATGCTAGTTTTCATTAAAACCATTATCTATGGTTGCATGTAACACTTTGGATTCCAGTTTTAAATAAAAATATTTTCTAAAGTTGCCACAATGCAATAGTTGAGATAATGGTTTTATTGAAAACTAGCATCTAAAACATGCGCACCATTCACCTCTCTCTAGCTTCCCACATTTGTTTATTAGCTATCCTCACTATGATTTCTAGATAGTTTTTTGTCTCTCAGTTGTTCCTCATGATAGCTTTGTTCCTTGCGATCATTATCAACACCATTTTTGAAGAGGTGCTAGCAGTGGTCTCGAGTGGTGATTCTCTATCCTATGTCTCCTCTACCTTTTTTTTTGGTTGGCTCGTGAGCTATCTTCTTTAACCCTCTTCATTTTCCTCAAAGTCTTAAACCTCTAACCATAGTTATCTTGGTATGCTTCTTTCTTATAAATTTTTATTTTAGTTCTAGTATTTAAAAGGCTTGGATTTATTCAGTCATTGTCACTCTATCTTGCTTATCTTTCTTCCTCTAATTTTATATTTTTGAGTTGTACTTGTCATGGTGTTGTCACCGGTCTTCTCCTAGTCATTTTTTAAGCTATTGTCTCTATTTAGCTAGGTAATCTTCATTTCTTTAGTATTTTAGGTTTTTATTTTAATTTTAATTTTGTAATTTTTTTTTTCATGCAATTTGTGAATTTAATTGGTTTTTAGTTGTTTGCTTTAAATTGATGTTGTATCGTATGTAAATCCTTGAGCAATGTGGATTATTTTTGACGTAAATGTTCATGGTTTAGAGCTATTCCTTTTTATGTGGTCCTTGTGCAATTGTTTGTTGGTTGAGGAGAGTTTTTTACTACTATAATTTTGTTTTATAAATCGCGTGATTATTTTTATTTTTATTGGTTTCAATAAAAATATTTATAAAATATATTTATAAGCTTGTAATTTATAGGTTGATAATTGTTACTTGAATGTGTACATTTTATGTTTCCTTGCTATTTTATTTCATTTTTTTATGTTTTTCGGTTCCGTTGGTCTTTTTCATGCTAATAAAATGGTGTGTTGTCTATTTACTTCTTTTTTTTGTATATACTCATGATTTAGAGCAATAAATATTGGCTAATTGTTGTTCATGGTTTTTTTATTGCTCGGGTGGTTAACTTAGGCTAAGTTTGAGCGATATGAATAGCATGGATAATAGACCTAGTGGTTGTTCCCCCTTTTATAGGTAGTAAGATGACATTCTTGTCGTGTGTGTACCCTTATATGTACTTGAAGATTTTTTCATATGGTGATATTAGGAGACATACAGTCTTGTTACATAAGCAATAGGGGGCATGATAGAGAGCTGTGTGTATATGGAGCCACATGTGTTTAGGTCATACTATTTACTATTAACCTTGCCTCAAATCAAGCCATGGATGGGGGATATGACTAGGTATATGGATTTGTTTCTCACAGACATTCTACATCTAAGGTTTGTTGATTGTGAGTGCTTTACACGACATTACCACTTGATAGATAGGGAGTTTATCATGATGGACGATCAATTGAGGTGTCTTCATAGTTTATCGATAACTCTATACCCTAGTAGGATAGGTGGACCATCTCATAATAAAGTGAGGGAGCTAATGATTCTTTAAAAAGAGCAGACTCAGAGAGTGATAACTGACATTTTGAAGCTTTATAATGGTTAGGAGTACCTTAGGAAATTTTAGGAGTTGCATTCTCTTAGTAAAATGTTTGGGGTTGTAGAAATCTTTTCTTATACATATTGGTGCTTTTGCCTGGGATTTGTTGATAGTTTTGGTGCCATGTTTTAGTCCCCCTATATTTTTAGTGGTTCTATGTAGCTTTTAATCCTTATTACAATCTTATATTTATATATGTTACGATACCATTTGTTCCATTTATGTTCATCCTTCTTTTCGAGCTTCCAATTACTTTGTATGTAGCTCATAATTAATTTGTAATATTTATTTATCTCCTAAACTGGGCAGTAATAGCATGATGTTATGATATCCTTAAACCATAAACCCTAAAACATGGTCGCAAAACCCTAAACCCTAAACCTAAAGAAAACATTTTATCATTTTTTTAATTTAGTGTTGATATAAATTATAACTCAAATCTAGCTTCAATTGTTAGGATATACCACCATTGTTTTTTTATTTACTATAGTAATATATTTAAGGAAGACATATAGATTGGAAAATTATCTCCAAGGAATGGGTTTCTGCAAATTATTTTTATAGGGAATATGAAGAAGGAGTGGAGTTTCATTAAGTTTGTAGTAGAACATGCCAAAGGCTCTAGTAGAATAATTTATCCCTACTTGGATTGTGCTTATGCCGAATGTATAAATATTGATGAAATTAGTGATCATTTACTTATGTATGGAATAGACAGAAGTTATACTTGCTGGATATAGCATGGTGAGACAATATGTGTTTATAATAATGAGGAGGATCGAAGGGAAAATAATCGAAGATTTGAGAATTATGTAGGAGATTTGTTACAAGAGAAAATTAAGAAAGTTGAGGAAAGTGTCCAGGATTGTCCTAAAATGTTCAAGACATTGGTGTATGATTAAAGAAAGCTTTTTGTATGGTGGATATAAAAAATTTGCTAGATTATCCGCTATTTTAAGATTGTACAACTTGAAAGCATGTAACATATGGAGTAATAAGAGTTTTATAGAATTATTGGTACTTTTAAAAGATATGCTTCCTAATGATAATGTTATTCTCAATCACACCTATGAAGCTAAAAAGATTCTTTCATTCATGGTCATGAATTATGAATAGATACATGCATAACCTAATTATTGCATATTATTTTACAATGAGTATGCATCCTTAAATAATTGTTCCAATCTCAAATGTAAGGCACCATGATACAAGAAGAAATATTTTATGGTAAAGATGTTTTGGTATTGTCTTATAATACCAAGATTTAGGCAGATGTTTAATGAAAAAAAGATTCTAAGAACTTGGCATGACATGTAGATGAGAAGATAAATGATGGACTTCTTAGACATCTAGATGACTCTCAAATAATTTTTTGGCATATGGGAACTTGTCTAGTTATAGTTTGAAAGTTCATTATGCATGTTCAATATGATCAAAACACCTTGTTTTTTCACCTAAAGCATGGATAAAAAGTTAGTTTCCTTGGATATGGTTAATTTTTATCGAACAATCATCGTTATTGTAACTATGGGAAATATTTCAATGACTTTTAGGAAGAAGAGGAAACTCAAATTCCATCGATAGGTTGAGAAAAATATTTGAAGATGAAATGATTTAAAATAAAATTTGGGAAGTATAAAAAAGATATATGTGTTCTTTGATCTTCCTTATTGAGAGTATTTATATGTGAGACATGCTCTTGAAGTGATGCATATATAGAAAAAGATATGTGATATTCTTGTTGGTATATTAAAAAATGTTCCATGAAAGACTAAAGATGACATTAGTGCTTGAATAGATATGAATGAGATTGGCATTCGGTAGGAGTTGTTACCACAAATGAATGGAACATGAACGTATTTATTGCTGACTTATCATACTCTCTCTAGAAAAGAGTATATTGAATTTTATAATTTATTTGGTAGTGTTAAGGTTCTAAAAAGGTATTATTGAAAAATCAAAAATCTTATGTCGATGAAGGAGTCAAAGATAATTGGTATGAAGTAACATGATTGCTATATTTTGATGTAGTATTCGTTGTTAGTAGCTATACACAGGATTTTATTAAAGCATGTTTGATTTTCTCTCTCTAGGCTATGCTTTTTATTCAAGGCACTCTACTATAAATTAATACACCTTAATAGTTTGGAATCTTTGAAAAGAGGATTTGTTGTTACTTTGTACCAACTTGAGTTGTACTTCCACCTTCATTTTTCAATATTATAGTAAAACAAAACACCCACTTAAATTGTGATGTTAAAATCTTAGGGCATGTTTATGGGCAGTGGATGTACCCATTTAATTGGTTTATGAAATTGATAAAAGGATATGTAAAGAATTGCTATTGACAAGAAAGATTCATTGTTGAGGGTTATTTACTAGAGGAAGAAACTGAATTGTACACAAATTACTTGTCAAATGCCGATGCTATAAGTATTCCAAAATTTTGACATGTAGTGAAAATTAAAGGATAGGGCATTAGAAGAAAAAAGTTGGGACATGTGGATAATGACATGTTACGTAAAGCGCGCGCACACACACACACACATATATATTACATAACATCAATGATGCTCCATCATATTTTGAAGAACACTTGTAAAGTTTAAGGATAAAAGATCCATCAAAGAATGAGAAGTGGATCATGGATAGACATAATCATTCATTCACAAGTTAGCTCAAAGATCATTTTATTCCCCCATTAGGCATTTGCTAACTTTAATTTCTTATACATTGGTGAGGTTATCTCAAAAGGTCTGTCTAGAAGTATTCTCATATAGTATTCATGACATCAATATTACACCTTTTATACTAAAGAACAATATGAAAAGAGTAAAATGTAGAATACTAGGGTAACATTAGTGGCTGAGGTAATGTATATTACTAATGCAAAGGAAAATAATCAAGCTTATGCATATATGAATTATTATGGCCTTATTGAAAATATATGGAAGATAGATTACATTGGGTTTAAAATATAACTTTTTAGGTGTAAGTGAGTTTATAATAATCATGGCATTAAGAATGATAATTGTTCACATTAGTGGATCTCAACATGGTAGGGCACAAACATGATCTTTTCATATTGTAATCACAAGCAACAAAATATTTCTTTATGACCGATCCTCCAAATAAAAGATGGTTTATGCTGCTGTCTATGAAGAAAAGGAATGCTAATTAACATGATGATGAAAATGATGCCAATTGGAAAAGAGAGGATATGACAATTATGCAAGCAACTCAACCATTTGTGGATAATAAAAATGACATTGCTAAGGATGAAATATATATGAGATATGATCATTATGAAGTGATATATGTGTTAGATCATGAAATTAGTTTGAAAAGAAGGAAGAAAAAAAAGGAGAAAAAGTAAATAATAAGGGTACTTATATTTTGTGCTTATTAATTAATTTATTAATAATTTGTACTAATTATTTATTATTATTTTACATATTTTGTTCTAATTATTTTAATGTTTAGTATGGAAATGAAGAAGAAGGTTAGAGATATAGATAACAACAACGAAGAGGAAAAAAGGGGATCGACTTTAATGAAGAAAGTGATAGATATGAGAAACAAAGGAAAAGTGGTAGAGATGTAGTTCAGTGCTAGAGGTCTACCCATGGGTGAGCATTGTAAGGAGTTCATGACCCATATTAGTGTTTCTACTCATTTACATGTTCCCATCACTATTAGCAACTGGAAGGAAGTCGATGAAGGAACTAAAAATCTCATTTTAATGGATGTTAATGTAAGTATATTGACTTAATGACATATATTTTAGTATTTTAGTTGATGTTAAATTCAATAAATTGTGATTTTTATATATGCACTTCAAGATACTGAAATCTATGAAGAAATGGTTTATGAGGCATTATGGCGAGTGACATAAAGCTTTTAGGTCACATCTGGACAGGAAGAAATTATATAAATGTGATGGTTCACTACGAATGAACCACCAAGGCATTATAAATTTATAACTGAAAAAGATAGAGATATATTTTTAGCACTTTGAAACACAGACAAATATATATTTATTAGGTTCTTAATAGATATTTCCTAAAATATTATAAATGTTTGGCCTGTAATATGGGCATTAAGTGCCCAAAATTCAGAGCTATCAAAAAAGAATAAGTACGCTCACATTATGTCCCGAAAAGGATATGTGAGCCTTGAGGAAGAGGTTGTAAGAATTTTTCATTTTATATAAATTAAATATCTAAGAAGAATGTTATAATAGGTCTAAGCATTATATCTTATGTAATACCCCATTTTTTGCTACCCAAAAAATTAGTTTACAATATTGGAGAAGCTGAAAACACACCTAATAAAAATGGTGTATTATCATTATACCTTACATAGGATATACGTTCGCTGCCTTCCCCATATTAGATATAAAGCTAAAACTAACTAATACAATTAAAAATATAATAGAGTGAATAAATAAAATATTATATAAACAATTTTGAAATATTATTTATGTCAAAGGACCTTAATGCCCCCCTACCAAATCATTACAAGAAAACAAGTAAATAAGGTACATGGCTACATTAGAACGAATTTAGGGTATGACAAAAAAATAAATAAATCAAACCATGGTCTACCACATACCCCATAAGATCTCCGGATTTCCACACTCCCACGCCCTGGACCCCAAACTAAGGTTGGCCCTCTATTGGCTAAAACCTATACATATCCCTCTGCTCATGGAAATTAGCAGCCAACTTAGTGAACGGGAACATCCGTATGCTATGTATTGAGTAAGCCAAGTATCTCGCTTAATGGAAACACAAGTATGCAAATTCTATCTTACATGGATATAATGTTTAATCATGCATCATGCTAATGCCATATATATAAAGGTAAGAGTACATCTGCTATCATGTGTAACTCAGAAAATGTTGAATATATCATGCTTGGTTTTACATTATAATCATTTAGGTACTCACACTTGTAATATCAGATTGAATCTAAGAAACCACTAGGGTTTATTTCCAATTACTCAATCCTTTAAATTATACCATGTCCTCATTCATATATTGCACACATAAACTGAAATGCCCCGAAATTTTCTAATTTTAAATATTATATTTCAATAAGGTTGTATTTAAAATTTTAATTTAATAAATTATTTTATTAAAATAAAAGGAAATTTATTAGGGCAATTTAATAGGAAACTTTTTATAAATAGGTTGAGTAAAGGAAATTTTGGTATAATACCTAATTAAGGATTTTAATTTGGGAAATTATTTAAATAAATTATTTTATTCAAATTAAGAAAGATAAAATAGTTTCAAATTAATTTTAATTTTATAAATAATTAAATTAAATAAAATTTGAGGGATTTATTAATTTAAAATGAAAATTTTGGAAAAATCCTTTAAAAATACTATTTAGCCTAAAAAGGAATTTAAAAATTATTTTATTTAAATATTATTAATTTTAAATATCCTAAATATTCAGATTTATTTAATTTGACCCCACCTAATTATTTCTCTTTTCCTTTTTCCCTTTTCCTTTTCTTTTCTTTTCCTTTTTCTTTCCTTTTCTTCTTCTTCGCCGAATTGGGCTTGTTGCGCGGCCCAATTCCTTTTCTTCTTTCCTTTTCCTTCGGCGCGGCCCGGCCCGCGCGTCGTCGCCGCCCCCCTTTTTCCACGCCGCGTTTCACTTATTATTCCTCTCAAACGCCGTGTTTTGCTTCATCATTTTCTTTACCGTCGCCCGACAGAACGGAACGCCGTTCTTCAATCATTTTTTACATCAAAGCTCGTCATTTCATTAAACGACGTTTTACGTCGCACGAACCGCCCGGCCTGCCCTCCCTTTTTCTTTCTTTTCTCTCCTGCGAACTGCCCGGTCCAACCCCCCATCTTCTTCTTCCTCCTCCCGCCCGACGCCATAACCGCCAGCTTCCTCTTCTCCCCGAAAATGGTGCCGCCGGCCACCCATGGCGTGACCGGCATTTCTCCCGCCCATTTTCTTCCTCTCGACACACCCTTCCATTTGAATTTCCCCACTCTCCATTTCTTCCCCACGTTTGCCCCCATTTCCCTCTCGAAGGTCGGGCAAAATTTTGAATTTGTGCCGCCCGACCAACGGCAAAACCAACCCATTTTTCCACCGAAATTGATCTTCTGGTAACCTCCACAACCTGAGACTACCTTCCACTACTATAAATACCCCACATTTGGCCTAAAATCGAGTTTCCTTTTTCCCGAAACCCTAAGTACCAGTCTGTGCTCCACCTTGACTTTAGACGCCTCGTTCTCCTCCGATACCCAATATCGTCGCCTCTTCTCACTCCCAATCTCTTCCCTGAAACACCCTCTAATTAACTAAACCATCTACGACCTTCGATTCACCTTGTACAAGCCTCCATAATCGTGTAAAGTTGACTAGTTATCTCGCCAGAAAATTTCACCCCGAGACCTTGAAACGCCAGCCACCACCACATCCGCCGCTTTTACCACCTCCCAAGCCAACCAATAACTCCTTCTAAGGCTCCTCCACCGACCCATAAAATTATTTTATTTTTCTCCTCCCCTCTCACCCCTTTTTCTTCATTTTTAACCCTCTTAGATCCATTTTCCGGCCACCTCCGGGAACCACCGCCGGTTCCACCTACGTCCTCCGACTCAAGGTGAAACCTTAGACATTTTAAACACTTATTTTTGAATTATTGATAATTATTCTATTTTTAGCCTAAATTTTAGTGTTAATTCAACTTTAATTATTATTATTATAATTATTATTATTAGTAATATTGAATGTATTCTAATTTCTAAATTTTTGTTACAGGTCTGGGAGTATTATTGAGTAAGATATATTATTCATCTCGGCCTTTACTTATTTAATTAAATTTTACATGTTTAATGTTATTATTAATAATAATATTAATATTATTATTATTAGTGTAATTATTTAGTTAATATTGTAATTATTTTAGGAGGATTATAAACCTAAAATTTTAACTAAGTCTCGCACATTTGCTTTTTACAACCATTATTAACATTTTTAACATTATTTCTAATTATATTATTATTATTATTATCTTTATTAAATTTATATTATAAGTATATATAATACTAATATCATTATTACATTTTTGAATAGTGTTATTATTAAATGGATTGATTTTGAAAGCCACCTTGTAATTTTAAGAATTATGGTATTATTAATATTAATATTCTACTAATAAGAGTGTTATTAATAATGTTTTACTTTTATTATTATTATTATTATTATTATTATTATTATTATTATTATTATTAGTATTATTATTATTACTATTATTACTATTATTGCTATTATTACTATTTTGGTGAAGGGTAGAAACCCTTGTATCACCACCCTTTCGAATGAAAACAATAATTTATTTGTATTTTTTAAGTAATATTTTGTATAATTAATTATGGTGTAGTATTGTTTTAATTAAAAACAAAATCTTAGAATAATTTAGAGAATAATAAAATTTTATAAGGGAGCCTAATTCTAGTATACTTTTATTTAATAGGTGAACCTAGTCGAACCCCTCAAGTGGAATAGGAGCGTGCACCAAGACCGGTGTCATTTTAGGTAAGGGTCTACTAAGGCCATTTATGTGTTTGCATGTATTATGAATATGACATGTTATGTAGTTTATGTTCGTTATTCTTATTGATTATGCATGCGATATGGTTATGAAGTTGAAGTATGTTATTATGAATGTCATGTGCCATGAAAAATATATGTGTATGCTTATGTCATTAATGTATGACCTGAAGTGATATATGAATTAGGATTTGCATGTAAAAGGATGGTACTAGGGTTTGCATGAGATGGCATGGTGCTAGGGTTTGTACGAAAAGGAATGATACTAGGGTTTGCATGGAATAGCAAGAAGTTGAAGGTGTGCATGAAATAACATAATATTAGGGTTTGCATGAATTAATGTGGAGTTAGGGTTTTGCATGTGGATTAGGGTTTCATAAAAACATGCCTACATGGAATTAATGTTGCATGGGGATCTGAGTTGCATGGAAGCATGTCTACATGGAACTAGGGTTGGCATATGAATTAGGGTTTTCATGGAAGGGTGGTATATGTAAAGCTAGGGTTTGCACATGTGAGGTACGTGGAGTCAGGGTTTGCATGGGAGTGTGGTACGTGGAGATTGGGTTTGCATGGGTTATAGGGTTTGCATGGAAGCGTGGGTCATGTGTAGTTAGGGTTTGCATGGGAGCTAAGATTTGCATGGAGTTGTGGTTTACGTGGAGATAGGGTTTGCATGGAGTAGGGTTGCATGGGAGTTAGGACTTTCATGGATTTAGTCATGCATGTTTGGGCAAATGTTTGTGAATGTCAAATGTTTTTGAATAAAATACTTAAGACACTAATATCTTAAAGTGGAAGATATTGAGACGGGACCAGCCGATCCACCGGTTAGGAATAGTGGTTAGGGTTTTAACCTATGTGTGACCGATCCACCGCTAATAATAGTGGTTAGGACATGAGGTCCTATGTGTATCCGGCCCACCGGTTATAATATTGGGGGATCCCGAGCTCAATAAAGACAAACCAGATCGTCAATACTATTAAAAGATACTAATTACTTACAGTGGAGCACCATGCGAGCAGGAACCAAGCCGATCCACCGGTTAGGAATAGTGGTTAGGGTTTTACCCTATGTGTGTCCGGCCCACCGGTTATAATAGTGGGGTGTTCCTATTTTCGCATGGATTTGATGCGGACAGGAACCAGCCGATCCACCAGTTAGGAATAGTGGTTAGGGTTTTTACCCTATGTATGACCGGCCCACTGGTTACAATAGTGGGGTGTTCCTATTTTCGCATGGATTGATATAAAAGGCATGGTGTGTAATGAATCTTGATAAAAGAAAGATTAAATGATTAATCTGGATCTTTTTGGGCCTTATGTGTGGACTTCCTGATATTAAGTTATGGATTTCACTTTATGTTCCTATGTATCATATGTGTGGGCTATAATTGTATGTGATCATTATCCTACATGAATTAATGTGTTATATGCCGGCCTTAGTATTCGGTTACCTTACTCGGTACGTAGCGTACTGATCACCCGTTTCATGGGTGCTGCTTATTCCCACGAGTAGAAGGCCCGTCTAATTTGTTGCAGGTAGGAGATACTTACTTTGATGCTATCGATGTCTAGGGGACATCAGGAGGGGCAGAGTGATAGCTAGGCTGGATCAATCTTTAGAGTGACGTGGCCGTTGTCCTTTTTAAATTTATGATTCATGTTATCTTTTATTATGTTTGAATTTTCATAACAATTTTACTAAGGTTGTTTAGTTGTTATCGGGAAAAACAATAGCCGGTATTTCGAATTATGTAAGACTCACTCGTACTCTGATTTCTGTTTTTATAAATTTGAATTTGTATGGTATTACTGATAATATTTTCTTAATCTTAGCACTTGGTACCGGAACGGTAGAAGTAAAATTGTCTGGTACTAAGTGTGGCGGTAACATCCCTAGAATTTACGGTTTTAATTTATGAGTATTGCTTTTAAAAAAAATGTGTAAATTTTGGGGTGTTACATAAACATCTAGCCAACATTTAATTTAATAACCAATTAGTCACTTAAACCACTAACCAAGTGTATAAGCTAGCCTTTAACCTTTTTCTCATCCAACCATTTTCCATCCTTATCTAATTATTCATATTCACTTATTCATTATCAAGGTCTTTATCATCTAATTACTTATCATCCATATTTTATTGTCATCAAGCAATAGATTGTACACCACCCTATGATCTCACATACCATGGAAGCTTATCCAAATAAGGAACTTAAAGTCTAGGACAAATCTAATCACCAAAGCGGACATAAGTTTAGGATGAAGCACTAGAATGGATATAAGTCGAGGCCAAAGCCAACCATCAAGGTAACCTGACCTTTTATTATTAATTCCACCTATTATATCATTAGTGTCTAGAGTAGGTAAGGAAATGGAACCTCTCAACAGGAAAATCTCAAAGGTAGACTAAATCTTGATAGATTTATGAGATTAATATATTATTAGTGAGGTTAAGTGATCATACAAAGCCCATACAAAAGCAAGCAAAGTATTTTTCATGTTTATTCCATATCAATCATTTCCTTTCCATCTTCCTAACCATATAGGTTTTCATTTATCCTTTACTAATATTATTCATATCCACCATATTATTCTTGTCAAGCGAAAGCTATGTTTCATTAATTTTCTCTCAATACCATCACTTGCCATAAGTGAAATTCCCATTGAACCTTTACACTACTCATAGATTATATCATAAATTATGATCCATTTAACTCTTCCACTAGGCCATTAATCCATGATAAAATCTATATTTTTTTTCCATTAATAATCATAGGATATTCCTAAAGACAGCCTCAAAGCATAACCAAACTAAAAAGAATACAAACCACATGAACCAATCAAACCTATTGATCAGTCTGATCTAACTAGTTGATAGGTTGCACCAACCAATCAATTAATTTGGGTTAACCAGTCGATCCATGTGACTTAACCAGATCATGCTTATCCTCAAATTAATCAATTAGTTTAGGAAAACCAATCACTTTTTCATAGACAATTCAATTGGTTCTACCAAACAAGTTAATGAATTTAAAAAAGAGTAAGACCAATGTCTCTACAGGCTTACCAGCTGATTAGTTGGGTCAACTTTTTGACTATTCTAGGAGCCAATTGATCGGTTGTACCTAACCTATCAATTAGTGTGCCCTATAATGGCATCACCATAAATTTAATGCACATTTATATTTATAAATCATCCTTAACTACATTAAAAAATATATCAACATAGTCTAACACAATTTCAACTAAGTTAACTTATGTATCACAACACAGAATCATCATATCCTATTTTTATCAATTTTTATGCTTTTTACTCATAGTATACAATGCATCTAATCTAATCACTTATGTAGGTTATATAAATTCATGCAAACATATAGAATCAACTTATATAAACTCATATCATGTAAGAATACTCATAAATTAGTTTAGAAGCAAGAATCACTTACTTGATGTATAAAAAAACCCCTTAAATGAGAAATCCCAATATTTGAAAATATCAACTTTTAAAACCTTAAAATAATAATTCTTAAACTTAGAAATTTGAATAAAATCTTAATAATTTTGAACCTAAAACACAAAGGAAAGAAATAACATACCAACTTAAGGCAAAATAGGAAAGTGCTCAACTTAGCCACTCAATCTTTTTCCCAAATCTAACTCTCCCTTAAAAATTAAAACAAGAGAGAGGTAGAGATAGGATTAGAAGAGTGTAAGAAATTTGACCACAAGGTTTGAAATGTAGAGAGGAGAAAGGTGAGTATAAAGACCTAGCAATTTTGGTGGCTGAAAGAAAGGTGAATTGGTGTGGCTGTAGCAGGCACGCAATTTAAACCCTCTTGTTGTCAATTGTAACACTGGTAAATAAGGGTATTGTTCTAGGCTAGGGATTGAGAGGGCTCACCTCTATTTAACTAGCTTAAAAATAAATAAAAATAAAAACACTAAATAATGAAAAATAAATAAATAAGAAAAATACTAATGGGGAATTATAAAAATAAAAATAATAAAATAATAAAAGGAATAAATAAAATAAAATAACTTAATAATAAAATAATGGAAAACCGAAGATATGAGAAATATGCTAGGGAAATAAAAATCCACCACTAGATTAGGTCGAACTATAATATTAATTTCTAACTCATCTTTTAATCATGAGAATGAGATCGACCAAGTTGTACACCAAAAGCAGGTCCATACGCCTTATATTACTTCCCTTAATTAATTAATACGACAAAGCACCAATATTAACCTTATTAAATACTAGCAGTATAGCAGCAACAAGCGGCTCCTATATTTAACTAGATTTAATGCATTAAGTGTAATTGGAAGGTTGTCAATCTAAGTACCCAAACTAGTACACAAAGCATCTATAGTTGTATTTTCTTTCCTTGATCCACACATATCTAAACATTTTACTACTTCGGTTAGGATCACAAAACTATTAGGTAAATTGTTATCTAACCTAGTTGCAATTTATAAATATAAATTCTAGCATATTTATATGGCCACCTAGCAGGTAAATATTCCTACATACTATCACTTATGAGGAAACCAGAACAAGGCATGCACCAAATAAATTATATTCGACAGAGTTATATAAATATAAATGATAGCAATTAAAATAGAGTCAAGAAACAATATCACGAAACAATTTATTCCCTAACAATAAATAATTAGCTAGTCATAATTATAAAATTAATTACACGGAAATATATATCAAAAATATAAATTAAAAATAGAGAAAGAAATAACCAGAATTAATTTTAAATAAAAGATAAAAATTTAGTCAAATAGAAATTAATTTTATCTAAAATAAATTCTATCACTATTAAACTTTCTATAATTTTCTTCCTTCTCGATTGTCTTTGATTCCATGCAATTATTTCTTTTCCTTTCGTCGCAGCCGTGCCTCTCCTTTCATTTGGCCTATTTCTTCGTGCTCGTGTGTTAGGGCCTGCCTAGCCTAGCCTCTGACAGCTCCTCTCTCATTTTTCCTTTACCCAACCTTCGGTTGAGCCTCCTAATGGCTGTTTTTATTTTTTTCCCGCGGCTCTACTGCCCCTGCTCCTCCTTTTGGTTCTTCTAACTCCCCTTTTTATAAATTTTTTGTGGCCCTGATGGCTCCTCTATGCAGCAGCTTTCTTTTCTTTTTTTTTTCATGTGGCCGCCACATCAGCCTTGCTGCATCCTTGTGGCCCCTCCTCGCTTGGCTTTGTTTCTTTTCCTTTTGTCCCGTGTGTCGATCACCCACATCAGCCCTACTGACTTTTCTTTGGCTGCCTCTCTCTTCATTTGCTCCTTCTTGTGTGTCGTGCCTCGCTGCGCTCCGTTTGGCCAATTTGGCTTTGTTTGTCTCTGTTTTTTTCTTCTTCGTTCCCTAACCTTTGGGCCTTCAGCTTTTGTCCGTTAGTCCAAAGGTCCAATTCTTTTTTTTATTTAAATTTTTTTCTTTTATTTAAAAACAAAATCTACAAATTAAAATTTAAGTAAATATTAATAAATAGTATTTTATTCTAAATTTACTTTATTTATATCATTTTAGCTTAAATAATAATATTTATGTAATTATTACAACTTAAGCATAAAACCATAATTATTTACCTATATTATTTAAATAAAATATTAAAAACTAAGATTATAAGGGTATAAAATGTGTCAAAATATGAACTTATCATGAATAAAAGGAATGATTTGGGGTCTTTATAGCCAACCAAGTGAGAGGGAAAACGAAGGGTTTAGGAAAAATTTGAAGACCCTAGAAATTACTCTTTGAGTTCAAGTTGAAAGGATGGATTTTATCTAAGATATGCTAACCTATTCTCTTAACCTTAAATGGATTTTTTTGACAATACATATAAATTTGGCTAGAATTATAATACACAAGAGAGGTAATGGAAGGTCAGCATTAAGGGATTCTTCTAGCTACAAAGAAATGTATAGAGGAGAAAGATGGAAGAAGATAAAGCTAAGGTCATCTCTCCCCATCAATTTTCCCAATCAAACTTAAGATTAATCTAAGGCAATATTTCAGGCTAAATGCATCATGAAAATTGTTAGGAATTTCTTTAGGGTAATTTAGCATGGGCTGGTAAGGTTCCATTTCAATATAAGAAATTTTTCAAAAGCTTGAGTTTGAAAAATATGCCAAGCTTGAAAAACTAATGGATCAGTTTGGGCCTACCGATCGATTGTTTTACAAACTAGTTGACCTATTCCCCAAACTAATTGATCAATTTTATCTAGAAACCCCATTTTGCTAAGACAACAAACTAGTTGATTAGTTCATTGAACTAAATGATTGGTTTACCTAAAAAACTCAATAAAATCCATTTTTAATCCCATTTTAAATCAAACTTTACCTCAAACCAAATCTTAACATTAATTCAAAATCAAAGGTTTAAAATTTGGCATAATTTTCATTCAACATTTTAAAAAAATACAGGGTATTATATCTTAAGTTTAAATTTATAGGTGATATAATCAGAATAGGATCCAAGCACCTCAACTATTCCACTATTTTGGTTATGGAAGGTCAGAGTAAGTGTAAGTGGCAAGTGTTTCAATAAGGAGGCACATCAGGTGTCTAAGAAAATTGTAATTTCAAACATTTTCCTTAATCCTAGTTAGTTAATTTTCACTATGAAACTATATATGTTTATTTTAGCTTTCAAAATTTATGTATTTGCTAATTGTGTATATATTTACATGCTCTTAATAAATCAAAACCATTGTAAAGCATTGATGAATATAGTGTTTTTGAACAAGTTATAGAAACACAAGAATACCTTAAAAGGTAAAGGGGTCTTGGATTCAAGGATATAAACATGAGTGTATGTGGTTAAACATATTGGTCTTAGAAGATTGGTGATTAGGTAGCATACCTAGATGGAAATATGAACCAAGTGACAACGGAAATGCTTAGCATAGGGTAATAATTTTCTATCATTAAATTTCAAGGGTATAACCCATCTAGTCGAGTATCACAAGATCTTTTTCACATAACTAATGTAGATAGTGTGAGAGATAAGTATGAATAAGATCAACATTTATATTCTCTTTTGGTGGTAAGCATCATAAACTATGGTTTATATGTGTTATTATATGTATCAAATATTTAACATAAATGTTTTCTTAGGGTGTATATAAGTGTGACTTATTAGCCAAGGACCCCTTAATTCTCTTGGCAAAGTGTAGGGTGGAAATATCTTATGGTAGTATCACATTAATGGTCCATGAGAATATTTTAGAAGCTAACCAAAATCATTGTTATGTTGACATTCTAATAATTCTTGATGCATTGCCACATTTATATAAAGAAGGAGATGAGCTTGTGACCATGGAACAAGCTAAAATAAGTTTTGTGCCTTGGCTTACGAACCAAATACGTTTAACAATTAAAGAGGTAACAACAATTTCCATTATTGTTATTACCCTATTTTTTTATTACATTAAACTAATTACGTTTTTATCTTATTATGATATTTTTTTACTACTATGATTTAAAAAATGAAAGCTTAGGAAAGCTTTTAAGGTAAAGGCAATTACATTCTCTATCACTCTCAAAATCCATTTTTTTAATTAAATTTTCTACATTAGTTAATATTATGATTACCATAAATTTTTTAATAATTCTAAGGTAAAGGAAAAAGAAGATGATGGAAAGGGCATAGAGAAAAACATCATAAGGGAAGGAAGAAAACACAATTGCTTCAACAACTCCTTTAGGGACAACACCTCAAGAACAAAAATCTAAAACTTCTACCCAACCACAAATTCCAAGCATATCGAGTTTGTCCATGTTGATCTTCTATGCGCAACAATTCGTTGGCATGGATTATATTTTTTTTAAATGCCTTTTAATTTATTTATTCTACTTCATTCACTATTGTTCCCATTAGAGAAGATGAAATAAGCAAAGTGGTTAACCAAGAGTTGTTGTCGTTTACCACAATGTCTATATATATTAAGTATTATTTAATATTATCTTACCACATTAATATTTTGTATTTTATTGTAACACTATTATGAGTTGTCAATGTTATTAATTTATATGCATAGTTATTTTCATGCTTGGGGCATTAGGGGTTATGGCTCAAGAAAATAGTTTTCCCACTAATTATTATGGATTTTTGTGTCTGTTTTGGTTGAAGGAAACACAAAATATGTAGCACAATGAATCATTGATTTACAGTCGGGCCAACTACTGTCACCTTGTTGATCAACATTAGGTTTTATATATTATTCCTCTTCGTAAGAGAGAAGTCTTTATGTTTGATTCCTTGTCTAATCATTCAATCCATTTTGATCAAGCTCGACCTGAGGTGAAGCATTTTATCAACACATTAGCATATTTCTTATATTTATGTTCTTATGTCTATGCTTTGAATTTTTTGTATATTAGTTCATTTATTATTTATATTAGGGCACTATAAATGTCAATTATGATGAAGGTAGAAGAGCTCCAAGAAGTGGCTTTCAATATGATTTTGTCAAGGTCAAAAGTTTTTAATAATGTATTTCTTTTTTCTGAATTTTAATTACTCTCTTTAGTTAGAGGTATAGATTTCTCTCTTGCAATTTAAATGCTTTCGTTGTGTCAACAAGTTCCTAGGAAGAAAATTAACATCAATAGCTAGTACTATGTGTGCAGATTCATGTATAATATCATGTCAATAAGATATTTACATATAGATCTAGAAAATGTATGCCCATATTAAATTAGTCTTAAATAATAAATACTAACATTTAAAATTTTACTTACTAATCAAATAATTAAATGAATGTGATTTGTAGTTCTATCCTGATGGTTCTCATCTAAGAGAATACACATTAGAAGAGATTAATGACTAAGAGATCAATGGAAAATTTTTTTATGTACATGCATAGGTATATAGCTTATAAATAGGTTTTGATTGAGATAATTAGTACTTGCATAGAATTTTTGGACTAGGTTTAGATAGTTTATGTTTGGTAACGAATGTCATATATACTTCATAACTGATGAATAGCTCTTGTAATGACAAAAATGTATGTTTTAATTTTATAGGTTTGGAATTTGATATTATAAAAAAGTGATGATATTTTTTACCTATTAGATAATTATGAATATGTTCAGGTTTGGTGGTGTTGTCCATGTTATTGATGAGTAATATTTTTGTTGAGGTATTGGTGAAGAATTTGGATGTTTGTTTGTTTTTGGATATATGTTGAATTTTGACATTGCAAGTTTGGGTTGATGCATGAGAACAAACGGTATTGTATGTGGTTTGAAATGAATTAAAAAACTTAGCATAAGATAATTGTTTTCTATAAAACTATTGTCTAAAGTTTATAAAAAAAATTGATTGAACTTTATATAACGATTCCTTATATAACCGCTTTCTAAATTTTATAGGTTGAAAATTTTTTATGCAATCTAGATAATGGTTATATTTAGAAACATTACCTAAAGCATATAAATTCATCCAGTTTAGATAACATTTCCTGATAATTGTTATCTAAAGTGTTTAAAACAATTTCAAACTATAAACTTTAGATAACGGTTATATAAGGAACCGTTATCTAAAGTTACATATTTTTTAGTGTTAGATAATGGTTATTAGGAAGAACCAGCATCTAAAGTCACAACATATGAATCTTTATTATGTTTTAGATGATGGTTTTTGCACTGTTATTAGACATTAGGTAACTGTAAAGATAATAATGGATCAATAATATTATCTAATATAAAAATTAATCAATATTAAATGCTCATTATGTGATAGTGATTGTACAGTGTTACAATTTGATATTAGGGCTTTAGTTTTGATTAACATGTTTTATTTTCAAAGACTTGGTTATCAAAAAATCTCTAATAAAATTAGTATAAATTATTATTGGGAGATGCATAACTTCTCAAAAAAGTAAGAGTTTATTAAGGTTTATATAATATTTTACCAGTACATATTCAAACATGGGAGAGTGTTTGTATATACTTTATCTTAGATATACCAAGGACATAAAGGGGGAATTATTCTATTATTGATGTAGTCGATAGATTCCCTGTACTAAAACAAATAATGCAAATCATGTGATAGATTTATATTTTAAGGAGATAGTAAGGGCACATTGTGTTCCCAAAGGTATAGTGTCGGATAGAGATTTGAAAATTTTAAGTTAATTTTGGAAGGCACTTTAACATATGTTAGGTACTGAGTTATTATTTAGTACATCTCATCATCCAAAAACAGATGGTCACACCAAAATGAAAAATAGAACCTTGGAAACTTTACTACATTGGTAAGTTAATAAAACTCTCACATGTTGAATTTGCATATAATAGGAGGCCTTGTAGTACAACTCACTTAAGTTCATTTGAGGTTGTCTATGGAGTTAATCCTTACATAACTATTGATATGTTGTCATTCAGGAAGGGTGATATTAAAAACTATGATCGTAAAGAAAGAGTTTAGTTCTTTAAAAAACTTCATGAGTAAATAAAGAATAATATTGAAAAATCTAATGCCAAATACCAAAACCAAGCTAACAAAAATAGAACTATAGAAATATTTTCACAAGAGATTTGGCATGATTTCATTTAAGGAAAAAAAATATTTCCAAACTTAAGAAAGAATAAACTAATTCCAAAACCAAATGAAACTTTTAAATTTTAAGAAAATTTGGAAATAATTCTTATGAATTAGAATTACTACAATCCTATGAAGGAGTTTCTAAAACTTTCAACATTGATGATTTTTCTCCTGATTATAGTGATGCTAATTTGAGGACAATTTCTTCTTTATAAGGAGAGAATGATGTAAGAGCATCTCCATCTCATTCCTTTTATGTGGAAGGGAAATAGTTAGCATATTTGGTGGTAGTATAAATTATTTTGAAAAATGTTAAACACCTTTATAATAATACTAATAATATTTCAATAAGTAATTCTTGTAGGTATTACATATGTTTACAAGAAGATGACTTCACCAATGATATATCATGTGCTAGATAACGTCAATTTAAGAGTTAAAAAGTTTCATAGGAGATAATATACAAGGAATAGGGATTGATTATTGATTATTGATTATTGATTATTTTATGTATTATCATGATAAGGTTTTATGTAGCTTTGATATTTTATGAATGGACTATGCACCACCTCATGGTTTCACATACCATGGAAGCTTATCTAAATAAGGAACATAAATTCTAGGTCGAAGCTAATCACCAAAGAGAACATAAGTCCTAACTAAAGCTAATCATGAGAAAGAATATAAGTCCAAGCTGAAGCCAACCAATATGAATATAAGTTTAGGCCAAAGACAACCATCTAGGTAACAAGACCATTTATTATTGGTATCACCTAGTATATCATCAGTGTGTAGAGTAGGTAAGACACTAGACCTCTAAGGATCCACCCAAAGGCAAAGACCTAAGGCACTAATAAATTCTTGAAGGTAGACTAACCCCTAGTAACCCAAAAACAACCAAATTATCTTCTGCTTTACATTATTAGTATATTATGCATAAGGGTAAGTGATCACAGAAGGCCCATACAAGAACAAGCAAGGCATTAACACATATCTTCTATATTATTTCTTTCCATTTCCCAACCATGTGTGGTCTCCACGTATCCTTATCTAACATTAATCATGCTCATCACATGTTATTTTATTTAAGCCCAAGTTGTACCTCCTTTCTCTTTTCTCAAAACCATCATAGTTCATAAGTGGTATACCTATTTAGCCTTTATAATAGTCATTGAATAAGTTATAAATTATGATCCATTTAATCCTTTCATTAGGCTATTACTCCATGATAAAATTTATATTTTATCCTATTAATAATCATGGGATAGTCCCAATAATAGCCTCATATAATAACCAAATCAAAAGGGAACAAATCACACAAACCAATTGAATTAGTAGATTGGTTTGGCCTAATAAGTTGATTAGTTGCACCAACCTGTAGATCCACTTGGTTCGACTAGTCGAGTGGTTTGACTCGACCAAATAATGCACTTTCTCAAATTGGTTGATTGATTTGGTCAAGCTAATCAATTGCTCATAGATTAGTTGATCAGCTCTGCCCAACCAATTGATGGGTTTAAGCAGATAGTAAGACCAGGGTCTACGCAGGCTCACTTGTCGATAGGTTGGGTCAAGTAGTCGATTATTGTAGGAAGCAGTCAAACGATTTGATCTACTATCATTATTTTCATGTAGATTCATAATTATAAATCATCATTAACCACAATGAAACATGCTTTAACATAATAAAACACATTTTCAACCGAATGAACTTGCATAACTTAACGTTTAATCATCACATCCCATTTCTCTCAAGTTTAATGCTTTTTACTCCAAATGTACAAACATCTTATCCAAATCAATTCTACAAGCTATATACATTCAATCCAACATACAAGATTAACTTAAAGAAACTCATATCATGTAGGAATGCTCATAAACCATATAAGAAGAAAGAATCACTTACTTGATGTAGGCACAATTTTAGTTTAAAACATCTTATACCCAATCTTAATAAGTTCAAACATGAAACATAAGGGAAAGATGGAACATACAATAGTATAGTAAAATAGGAAATTATTAGCTAAACCACTCAATCCCTTTTTTATAAATCTAATTATTTCTTAATTAATAAAAAAAGAGAGAAAGTTAGTGAAATAATAAGAAGAGTGCAACAAATTGAATACAAGGTTTGAAATACATAAAGAAAGAGGGGGGATACAGAGAGTTAAGGATTTCAGCAGTTGAAGGAAAGGTGAACAAAAAGGGTGTTTGGGGTTACTTATAGCCAACTAAATCAACACGAATCGTAGCAGGTTCAAAAATAATTCAAAACCTTAATTTTTGCCATTTGAATGTGATCTAAAAGGATAGATTTTATCCAAGATATGCTAACTTATTCTCTAGATCTCAAATGGTATTTCTAGATAATAAATGTCAATTAGGGCAGAATTGAATTTTATAAGAGAGATAATGGAAGGCAACATGGAAAAAATCTTCCAGCTAATCAAAATCATGCTTGAGATCAAAGCATTGATCTTAGAATTATGCAATGGAGAGAAGTGGAAGAAGACAAGTTTGAGTTCATCTCTCCCTCTTAATTATCCCTATTGACGTCTAGATCAATCTAAGGTAGTGTTTTGGGCTAAATGCATCATGAAAAAGGCTAAAAATCTCTTAAAGACAATTTGATATGAGTTGGCAAGATTTCATTTTATTATAAGAATTTTTATAAAAAAAATTAAGCTAAAAAATATGCCCAGCTCGGCAAACTAATCAATCAATTTAGGCCTAACTATTGGCTATTCTACAAATTAGTCGATTGGTTCCCCACTCAGTTGATTGATTTAGTCATGAAAATCCATTTTGCTAAAATAATGAACTGGGTAATCTATTGATGGAACCAGTAAATCAGTTTGCCTAACAAACTTAATAAAGTCTAATTTCCAACCTTATTTCAAATCAAATTTACCTCAAATCAAATCATAACACTAAATTAAAATCAAATACCCAAACATAGGCATAATTCTCGTTCCAAAATTTTACAAAAATATGGGGTATTATAGTATACTTTGTGGGCATAAGTTAGTTTAACTCTTAAATAATTAGGCTAGTTGATTTGGGCTTAATTATGCTTCATTGTCATGTGTTTATATATATAAAAGCTTTATACATTTGATTGATGAAGAATAAAAGAATGAATTGAGCGCTTAATGCACAATAGGAGGAATAGTAGAACTCTTGACCATATTTCTTCCTATATTTCTCTTAAGTGAGGAGTGAAATTTAGGAATCATTCTCTAGAGAAATTGGGGATTTCTCTTTAGAAGTTATTTTAATCATAGAGTATATCAAAATAAAAAATTTGAATATATAGCAATTGTTCAACATCAAGTCTTTCCTACTTCTTAGTTAACTTTGTTTATAATTAAGCTAAACTCTAAGGTCTTGCAATTATGAAAGATATCCATCTAATAACTTACATATTAGGTTGAATTATTATTAGATATGCATCACTAAGATGAACATCATGAACATGACTTATAGGACACAGTATGGGGGTTATGAATTTAGAGTGATGTCTTTTGGGTTCACCAATACACCTACCATATTCTTGGACTTGATGATAAGGAATTCTAGCCCTTTATTAACAAGTTTGTGGTGGTATTCATAAATGAGATATTTTTGTACCCTTGAAGTAGAGAGTAGTATAATAAACATCCTCACACTATTTAATCACTCCATTGAGAGCCTAAGATCTATTTTAAACACACTAAGTGTGAGTTTTTGCTTGAGGAGGTTCCACTTTTAGGACATGTGGTGCCAGTAGGATTAGTCATCATGGATTAGGTGAAGATTATTGTATTTATTGAGTGGAAGGCATCGACTAGCATTTTTGAGGTTCGTAGTTTTTAGGGTTTGATCAAGTAGTACATAAGTTTTGTGCATGAATTCTTGAAGGTAGCTCATCCCTTGATGAACCTTCTTAAGAAGACTACTAGATTTCAGTAGGATGATGCATGTGAGGGCATATTTTAAAACCCTAAATTATAGAGCTCAAAATTTTTGTTTAAGCAAGAATAGGCGTTACTTCCGTAATAGAGATAAGTATGTCTTACAAGCCAGACTCAATACAATTACAGGCATGATAATTTAAAACATGAAAAATAATAAACATAAAGTGAGGAAAATTCCATAAACATAAGTAAGAGTTTTGAAGGTAAATTTCAAATATAATATTCAAATATATAAAAGCATTATCCCCAGGAACTCCCAAAAAGGGCACCTAAGTCATAATAAGGACCAAATAACATAACTCTCCAACCCCATACATATTATATAATGACTCCTCCCCAATTTGAGTGGCAGTAGGTCCTTAGTGACCTACATAGACTCATCTAGGTATTCTTCTTGTGGAATTGAGTAGCACCTTAAAAAGTGTGATTAGTACGCTACTTATTGAGAAAGGTAATAATATAGCTATAACTAAGTATACATAACATAAAACATATAGAAGTAAAAGCAAGCATGTTACATAAGTTAATATAATAATAAATCTTAAAATCCATTAATTATTACAATTATATTCCATATTTTTAATACATTGAGTTCAAGGACCCACACTATTCTTAAATAGATGGAACGGTATAAAGGACCTCTTAAGGAAAAGGTATTTGAACCATTAATATAGTCTAATGGAATAGACCCAACACCTCTCAAGAAAAAATATACCTAAACACTATTCTAAAAATAAATAAATGATCTAAAACACCTCTAAAGGAAAAACACACCTGAGCTATTATTATTGTCTGATAGAACAGACCTTTTCCTTGAGTTACTTAAGCTTTTACTTTAATTTATTAATATCTTATTCGTTATTAATATATCATGATCCACATCTATTTTATATTGATCTTTGGAACCCTTGTATTTTTAAATTGGTGGAACGGTCTGGAGCACCTCTTAGGAAAAAACACACTTAGGCCACTATTATTATCTAATGGAACAAACATATAACACCTTAGTCTTGGCTCACATAATAATTTTCTTTAAATGATTTGTATCTTATTCGTGATATTATTTCTCAAGTTAATCATACACACAAATGCACAAATGTAGACATTAATAATATATAATTTTTCTAAACATAGTTATTTGAAACACAAAAAACCCAATTACGTGAATACAAACACACTTCTCTATAAAAAAGACCACACCCCTCATAAGAAATCCTAATTTTCACAAGCCCATTACAAGTTCTTCCATGGTAATTATTTTATCACCTTTTCAATATGCATCCATAAAATATTATTATTCATAGTATACAAATAATCATGGTTTAATTCAAATGTCTTACATATGTAATAATAGCCTACCCTTAGGATTACTATTCATAGGCTCCCTTAAACCCTAATTGCACAATTTCAACATAACCTTTCCCATAAGATTCCTATGATATAAAAAGTTTTTACACATACCTAAAATGACATTAATAACAACATATATATAAATTAATGTCTAAATCCATTATTTCACACATATGATAATGAACCCACCTTTGGGGTTATTATTCTAACCTTAGCTATTTTTTTCTTATTTATTAATCTTAATTCATAATCAATATAGATATTCCTCATAAGGTATTCAGTAAATTCCTAAACATTTCATACATTACAATACCATATATCTCATTTTTAACATATACTGACTAAAATACCCCTAAACTAGCAAAAACACCTATTTCACAAAAATTAATGGGTCTCTATGTGGATGGTTCCCAAATTCCATTATATCCTCATGAAACTACTCAAAAAAATTTAATAATCATTACATACCTAGAAAAACATATTAAGATACCATAGGTCACATGATTACACTTAGGGTTACAAAGTGAGATTACAATAACAATAACCCTTTATGTCATAATTTTCACATATTCTTACATTACATAGGTTTTGTTCCACATTATCCTACCATAAAAATATTGAAATAACTTTACCATCATGATAAATCAAATATTAAATATCATATAAATACACACACTACGAACACAAAACCTAGTTACGATATATATCCTTACTACAACATCTCTAGTCTCTACGCACGTATACGTACCTCCTTTGAGACCACAGGAACAACACCTAAAATATTTAATAAAAAAATATAACATTAGAACTCATGAATAACTAAGGAAAATAAAAGTGGAAAAGTGGAGAAAAAATAAGCCAACCAAGTGACCTTTGATAGAAATGGTGCACACAAATGGAGGGAGCAAATACACTAGTTTTTATTGCTAAGGAAGGGGGAATGGCAAGTAAGGTTATAATAAGGGATAATGGATCAACGGTTGTTTTTGAAGTAAGGGGAGGGAATGATGGAGATGACCTCTTATGGGGTGTGGACTACGGTGTTTGTTGTTGAAGGTAGGAAAAAGGGATCAATAGCTATGGCTAGTGGTGGGGTGTGAGTTGCAGTTTTAGTGGTTGTTGGTTAGAGGATGGGAACAATAGGGAGAGTCATTGCTAGGCTAGTATGGCTATTTGGGTGCTTGTGAGGGAAAGAGAAATAAAGTGGAGAAAGACAGGAGGAAGGCTTTGATGCTCAACAATAAATGAAAATGGTCTCAATAGAAGGAAAATGAGTCATCTAGCTTGTGGTTTGTGAAAAGGATGTGACATAAAGGGGAATGAAGACTTTTATAGGAAGAGTGAGGTGAGTTATGCCAAATTCTAGAGGTTAGGAGAAAGGTACAAGGTGTGGGTTGGTTTCGGGATAGAGAAAGGGGTGAGTTGGTGATGTAGGGTTATAAGGAGTAGGTGGTTAGTGTAGAGATAGTGCAAGTGCAGGTGTAGAAGTGCATGACTGGAAAAGGTAAGAAAGAAAGGAATATGAAACATACAGGACAAGATTTACATGGCCAAAAGGAGAAGGAGGAGAATGGATTGATCTATGTGGGGAGAAAGAGAAAAAAGGGGAAAAAAGAAAGAAAATAATTTTTTGTTTAGGTTTAAAGTTAAGTTTAGTTCTTAGATTAGGGGATCAGGATTAGGCTAAAATTAACTTAGCAATCATTTGGGGTTAGAGTTAGAGTTAGGTAAAATTATAAATGATCTATATTAGGGTTATAATTAGATGTGAAGTCAAGGAATTTAGATAAGATAAAATTATTGATTATCTAAGGCTATGACTAAGTTAAAATACTAGATAATGTTTTTGGTATTACAAATATTTTAGTATTTAAAGTAGTAGTTAACTATGATACTTATTTTGTGTCTACCATTGAGGTTAGGCAGATTTAAGGTCTACGATGATGTGTCAAATCACAAATTAGGTTGTATACTGATACAACATGGTAAGTTAGTACCTTACTCTTTTTAATATTAGAAGTGACATGAGTAGAAATACCCGATTCATGATCTAGATTTAGCCACAATCATCTTTACCCTTAAGATTTAGAGGTCCTATTTATATAGAACATAATGTAGATTATTCACCAACCATAATAGTCTCAAGTATGTATTCAGTAAGAAAGAGTTCAATATGAGATAGAGTAGATAGTTAGAGTTGGTGAGGGATTATGATATTGAGTTGACTTACCACAATGGTAAGGCTAACATTCTTGTAGATTCCTTGAGTATGACGACATCATACTCCTCGCATTCTTGTGTTGTGGATAATTAGTAACTTGAGGAGCTTGGTGGGATGGTGATAAAGCTGATTCAATAGGGTGAGTTGGAGTTCTGGATGAGTGCTTTGATAATTCCACTAACTATGTTCAATGATATTTGAGTGGGATAACCTAAGGATGCCAAGCTTGAGAGGATACAATAGAAGATACATGATAAATATGCTGAGGACTTTCAAATTCATGAGGATAGCAACATTCGCTAAAGGGGTTGTTGATTTATACCACAAAGTTTCACTAATTTAAAAAGAAACATTTTTTAAAAGTATTATTGTACTCCAAATTCCATCCACTCATGAGGGGATAAGTTTTAAAAGGGTCTTAGGTAGGTTTGTTAGCGGCCTCACATGAAGTGAAAGGTAATAGAGTTTGTATCAAGGTGTCTGATTTTTTAGAAGGTGAAGATAGAGAACCAAAGACATGAAGGGTTTTCCTTTAGATTTTTTAATATGGAAGTAAGACTCTATCTCCATAGATTTTGGGATTGATTTATTGAGGAATAACATTGATGTGATACAATATGGGTTATCATTGAATGGTTGACTAAATCAACAGTTTTTACATCTACGAAGTTAACATGGAGTGTGGATTAATTAGTAGATGCACACAAGATTTATGTGGTGAGAAGAATTGGTACACCTACACTAATAGTCTTCGATAGGGATTTGGAATTTTTTTTATACTTCTAGGGGAAGTTTTAAGAGGCTATGGGCACAAAGTTGAGGATGAGTACCACATTTTACCTAACTATTGAAGGGCATACTAAGAGGATGATTCGTGCCCTTTAAGGATATGCTACACACTTGTTTTTTGGAATTATGATGTAATCAAGAGGATTATCTATACTTGGTGGAGTTCTTGTATAACAACAATTATCGTGCTAGTATAGAGATAAAACCTTTTGACACACTATATGGATGTAAGTGTTAGACACCTTTGTGTTTGAGTGAAATTAGTGAGGCTATTATACTTAGTCTATATATGATTTAGGAGATAACTTAGTAGGTATAGTTTATTTAGGACAGCATGAGGGTTCCTCAAAATTGATAGAAGAGTTATGATGATTAATGGTGTTGTAATGATGGTTCATGGTAAGGGATAGTGTTTCTTTGAGCGTCTCACCACCAAAAGGGTGCATAAGTTTGGTAGGAAAGGTAAGTTGAGCCTAAGGTATATAGATCCTTATAAGATTCTTGGCATAGTTGGTGATGTCGCATATCACCTAGCACTTCCACTAACGTTAATTGACTTTACAACATCTTCTATGTCTCATAGTTGATGAAGTACATTATATATCCTTCTTACATGACCAAGTTATATGAGATAGAGCTTGATGATTTATTATCCTTACATCTTTTTTCTTCTTCCTCAACCTTGACCTATTGACTTTGGGGATGAAATGTTTTTAAGGGGATAGCAATGTAATGCCCCAATTTTAGCCTTACCCAAATATTAGGTAATTAATATTTTAGCCTAACCCAAATCCTATTTTATTAATATTTTAATCTTACCCTAATTGCTTAATGATAAAATTTAACTAAATCATAACCATAACCTTACACTTCTTCATTTCCCTTTTCCTTTTCCTTTTTCTCCTTCTTGGTGTTCTTCTTCACCTCCTTCTTATTGTGTTTTTCTCTCTTACCCTATTAAGCCTCTATGCTACAACTTATGTAGATAAACTCATCACCTCCACCATCCCTCCTCAACTCATGGGATGTGTTATGGAAACATTTCCCCCCGATCATGTCATACCCATACCCCTACATCACTCTCCACCATATGAAATTTATATGTCACTACCAACACTCGCATATATATATATATCCCTCCATTCTCTCTCATCACCTCATTTAATACCTTAATAACGTTCTCCCCATATTCCATCTTCCTTCGTTCAACTCCTTCATTCTTTTTTTGTTGGAATTTTCCATTTTTCTTGTATGTAAACTCTATGTAACATATTCACCATTACTTAACTCCACCCTAAATAAAAAAAACCCCACAAAGTTCCACCCTACCAACTTTAAAACCCACAAAACACCCTTTAGATGAGTTAACTTCTTACGCAAAACCACCCCATATGTGCCACAAACTCATGCCAACCTACCCAACTTGTGTCAACAACCCACATACACCATTACCTAGTTATGTCAGACCTAGATGCACACCACCTCTATTGTTTCACCCATTGATGCAACACACATTTCTGTTACACTAAATTCTCATGCAATTAGGTCAATTTGTGCCACATTTTTCCTATAGTTTTGTTTCCTTCGGTTGTCCCTCCTTTCCATCCTCCTTTACCTTAGTTATTCCTTGGTTGTTTTCTTACATTCTAAAAATGTGTTATTCTTGGTTTTAAGTGATTTTTCCATGGTCTTAGAGGAGGCATGTTGGGGCTATTCTTGCTTGGAAACTAATGTCGATTTGGTGAGGACACATGCCATAGTTAGAGATTTTTGAATTCTATATGCTAATTTGTGTGGAATCTCATGCTTTATTATTATTATATTGATAATGTCTTTGCATGATATATGTTATTGCATTATGGAAATTGGGTATTATGATAAAACATGAGTTTCTATGGCATTTCATGTGATAAGTCTTATTTTGAGACCCAAAGTGTGGTGGTGTGATCTATAGATTTGAGAAAGTTTGAAAAATGGGTAACAAATGTGGTTAATATACATGGTAATGTAATATGTTGAAGGTAGGAAAATAATGATGTCAAATTTATAAGGTTTTATGGAAATCTAGGTAACATGGACATTATAAGGGTATTTTGGTCATTTTATGATAATGTGGAAAATAATCATGGAATGATAATGATTGGGAGTTCTTATAAATTATTTCATAAGTGATATGATCAAGTGATTGCTGGGTAGGTCATAAATGAATTAAAAATAATGATTTGAGGCCATTAGGTAAAATATGGTATTTCGAAAAATATAGGTTAATTGTGGAATACGTGGTTTTTAAGTATGTTATTGGTTTAAAATATGCTAATTATGTTACATGAATTTTTAGGGGTAATTATGAATAGTATATGTATGATAAAAAGAAAAAAATGGCTTATTTGGTAAATAGTAACCCTAGACGTAGGTGCATTATCACATGTGTAAGACATTAGAGTTTTGTTTTGAATTTGAATATGTTGTTAATGATGTTATTTTAGAAAGTTCTACAAAATTTGGTTATGGGAGAAATCTTATAGGAGAAGTTACACTAATCATGTGAAATTAAAATTTCTTAGGGGAATTATGACCTTTTCACTTGAGAGATGTCTTGATCATCATTTGTATAGTATAATTATGTTAAGTCTAGATAATTTGCCTTGAATTTTCACATACATGCATGATGATATTTATATATTTTTTAATAAGGCATTCATCACTTAAAGTGAAAGATTATGTGACCCAAGATTGAGGTGATGTATCCATTCCTTCAAAAAATAGTAGTGGCTTAGGAGTGTTCTACACTAAAAGGTGCTTCAAACACTTCTACTAACTTAAGAATAATGGCTATGAGTGTATTCACTTAGGAGGAGTTGTGTCTGTTCCACTAGATGGTAATAGTGACTAAGGAGGTTTGTTTCACCATATTAGGAATAGTGGAGTCTATAAACTCAATGAAAATAATAAATGGAATGTGATTATACCTAATAATGGAACTCTAATTTAGTTCTTATCTTGCATCATTTTATGTTTTTATCAAAATGCATGCTTATTCTTCTATTTAACCTTTTTTTTATAACCTTTTTGTGACTATATTGTTCCCTTACTCAATACGTAGCATAATGATCATCTTTCTCATCGGTGCTGCTCATTCCCTTGAGTAAAAAACCATGACTTTGTTTTGCAGGTCAATGATGACCATTTAAATGACTGCATTAATTCTAATTCTTTAACTAGGGAGAAGTGATCATATTATCTCTGTTGTTAAATAGAGAGTCATGTTATCCAGTGACTAGGTTTTTTCTAGATAAGTTTTTGGACTCTTATTTTCTGTGGAACCCTTTAGTTGTATTTTGTTATATTGTACTCAAAATTTCTCTTAATAAATATTATCTAAGCTTAAAATACACTAAGGGGCTATCTATCTATCTATCTATCTATCTATCTATCTATCTATCTATCTATCTATCTATCTATCTATCTATCTATCTATCTATCTATCTATCTATCTATCTATCTATCTATCTATCTATCTATCTATCTATCTATCTATCTATCTATCTATCTATCTATCTATCTATCTATCTATCTATCTATCTATCTATCTATCTATCTATCTATCTATCTATCTATCTATCTATCTATCATGCTTTAATTTATAACTACCTTGCCTTGTATTTGATATAATGATGGTATAGTATGTCAGACTTATATCGAGTACGGTGGTAACACCTAAATATATTATTATTAAGGTTCCATTGAAATAAAAAATTTCATTTGTAAATTTTGTGGTGTTATAAATCTCATGCATTGGAGTAGCCCCTTAGTGTATTGTAAACCTTTCGATTAGTGGATCCACTACTAATTTTATGGGCTTACTACCCTATTGAGGGTATGTTTACTTTAGGACTTGGATACATAGATTTGTATATTCTTTGCTTTATGTTGTGTGACTTCCTTGATTATTTATCTATGATGTCAGACATTTGATTGTTCATTCATCCTTGGTCATCATTTCCCTAGATTATGAGATTGTATTCCTCTAATGTTTAGTTAAATTTATTTGTTTGGTTACCCTAAAAAAAATCTTTATAGTTGGATTAGGGTTGAGGCTAAATTATGTGGACTCCTTGAACTAGCCTTGTCAGATGTATCATATTGAAATATTTAGTGTAAAAAATACACACTAAGTTGAATTGATGAAATCTTTGTAGTTTAATAGTTTTGATTGGAATGAGATTTTGTAACCATGTTATGTTCTTTTATAGTTGAGAGGTTGGTTAGTAGTTGCACTATATGCACTATCTTCAATTAGTATAATATTATTTAATACGGCTACTATTATTGTATGTGGATTAATAGTTGTGTATGATTTTACCCCTTTATATTGTTTGATTATTTCAGCATACTATTTTCTCAAAGTTATGTGTGTTTAATCAATAATTTTATACCGAATAAAATATTTTTTAGTTGTTGTGACATAGGTGATTTAAGTATTGTCAGAACATAAGTTTGATTCATAGAGTAAGGCTTTCAATGTTTTAGTTCTAAGTTTGTATTTTCTTGTTTTTATTCTAGTTAGTTTTTTTTTTTGTAACCTTTCATTATGATTTCGTAATGTAATGAATTTTTATGATATAACATTATTTTTGTTGTTTAATGTTTTTCATACTCAACCTAATTTTTCCTATTAGCTAGGGAAACATAAACACTACTTCTTATGACATATGTGGTGGTGACATCCCTCCTTTTGTTGTTTTATTCCATATTTTACTTTGAAAACAAAAATAAAAAAAATAAAAAAAATTGGGGTGTTACAAGCTACTCCTACCCAGACAAATTCCTCTATTTGTGGGATTAGGTGAAAAAATAAATGGACATGTTAGTTCACTATATATTTATTTAGCCAAGTTACCCTAGCATGCAATTTATGACTTCATAGGATATGCATTGACCAAAATTTAGATTTACACATTACAAGCAAAATACACTCTGATGCTTTCATTTGACATACTCTTAATGTACGATGCAACAAGCACTTACCCATGAGCATATTAGCATTAGTTGCAAATGTAATTTACATGGAAAACGTTAAACAATACACTACTACGTTATATCACACATCTTATGCATGTTAAAAAATTCAAGGATCTATCATGGATCTCTTACATAATATAAGCATAAGAGGTATCTTGCATAGAATATAAGATGCTCCAAGGCATAATTAGAAATTCCCAATTATTACCTTTAGTTTAGTGATGATCACATAATCTATATTTGTTTAAGAATCTCAAATGAGCATGCTAAGTCCTCCACCATGAAAATAGTCATGATAACATCATAGAAGACGAAGTCCCAACCAATACTAATGGGAACTAAAGTCAAAGATAAATGTAAAAGGAAACATAGTCCTAACCTAAAAGATAAGAAACATAGTCCTATTCAATATGATAGGAAACATAACCTTACCATTACACCACTAGGAATCATAAACCTTAAATGTTGATAGCCCATAAGTATTTTTATAGGTGTAATATAGAGAAAGAGAGGTATCAAAATTAATGAGGGTTTCCTTGCTTGAAGGTGCATTCATGTTCTCACCTCATAATACAAGTTGTCCCTAATTAGCTATTTAGAGAGTTAAAGAGATAAAGACTCTAGCTAATTCTTTTCCCATTAAACATTAATATTTTATTAGGAAGAGAACACATATTATAGGCTAACCCACATAATATTGGTCAATTTCCCCATATACACAGGCTCTACATATTCCATTTATGGACCAATATAATTTCTAGGTGATTTCTCAATCATCTAAAAAACCATGCCAAACCCTTATTGAATTCCATTTATGCATAATTTATCCTAAATCGGAAGTATGGATTGAAACCTATGGCTAAGGTCACACCATGATTAATTATCTAATGAGAGATCATAGTAATACCATATGAAATCCCTATAAACCAACTAAATAGGAGCCAAAACTAGTGCGATAGGTTGGGACCATAATAAAACATAATACCATTCACCTAAACAAACTAGTTGAGTGTTTTAATCTAACAAATTGATTTGTCCTATACAAAAGTAGTTGGTTGGTTACCTTTAGAAACCAAAACACCAAAGTGCCAGAGATAATTAATTGGTAGTTGAAACAGATGATTGGTAAACAAATTAATTGATTTTTTCCAACTAGTTAGCTAGTTGTCCTACAACACCGAACATATAGAATTTTAGAACCATTTCATTGCACGAATTAACAAATGGACTATTAGTAAACCACTCGACTAGTATCCACCCAAACTAGTTTTTTGGTTATTCAAGAATACATTTCTTGTTCATATATTATTTTTAATATTTTTATCCACCTAACTCATGCGTTTCTAATCCATTTTAAGAAACTATCTCATGCATACAAATCATTCTACCATATTAAATCTTATATCTTGCATGCCAAACACCTAGTCATACCTAGATTCACACAACACATCAAGAATTATGCTTCAATATACTTAATTCCACTTTAAGATAAAGGTCCTAGATTATTCTTTAATTTTTGCATAACATCTTACACTTTGTGCGAATCATACTAGAAACTTATTATAATCAATAACATACTCATATACTATTTAGCTCATAAATCTCATCATTCGTAATAGGTCTTATATATATAGTTAACTACTTATGCTTCCATACTCTCATCCAAACGTGTTTAAAATTGCATAATTTTTCCAATAATCATGTTATCATATAAATCACACAAAATACACCACTTTCTAGTCCATCCACTCCATCGATAACAATAATGATTTACCTCACTTTAGCAAATCACACAAAAGAGAAAATGAGGGCTTTCTTTACATTAAAAGGTATAAAATCTCCAATAATTTTCATTACCATGAGTAAAATAAAGAAATAAATTAGAATAAATCCTTAAACCTTAAACAAATTAAAAGAGGCTGAAGGATTATAGGAAGAAAAAACCACCTTTGCCAAGAAATCAGAAAAACCATGGAAATCATAAATCCTCAACCTTTCTTAAATCTAACCCTTTATTTTTCAATAAGAAAAAAGGAAAAACTAAATGAAGGATAAGAGGGAATGGTAATCAAAAAACAAATACGTGAGAAAAGGAAGAGCATACTTGGTGGTGTAGATAAGAGGTGAGTTAAAGAAGTTTTAGCACATAAAGTAGTGAAGGGAATAAGAGAGGGAATGATGCGATCAATTTTTGAGAAAATGGATGATCAAGTGATTAATAACCACAAAATACTTTCCCCAAACCATATACCAATTTGTGTTGGTATGAGTGGGAAATTTTAGCTATAACTGAGTTTACCTAGAAATGGTGCATATAGGGTATGCTTTGATTATTAAAGCTAGTTTGGTTATCAACAAATGAGGAAAATAGACAAAAAGGATATTAATGTAGGATCAAAATATTGGTAAAAAAAATCTGCAACCAAATTATACGAACGTTAATCCGTTCATAGAGGAGAGGTGAGAGGGTGAAAATGATAAAGAAATAATGAGGTTAACTAATACCTTTTGGTGATTTTTCCCCTAAAACTAATTTGGTTCAAGTGGCATTTGGATCATATAAATAAATTTGAAAGACCCTAAATCATAATTACTAAGTAACAAGATCCTATAGAACAAATCTAAGCCATATCTAGAAGCAAAAACACTTGAGCCAAATAAACAAAGTGATTTTTTGTCAAAACCTTCATCTTGATCGAGAACCATAAGAGCTGATGAACTAGTAAAGTAGTATGGCCCAAAAAAATTGAAAGGTTTTTGAAGAAACTAACCGTCCTCTATGGATAAACCCTACTTCAAATCCCTTTAAAATTAGAAAAAAAAAACACAACTCCAAATCATAATTAAACATGTCTAAATAGTGAATAACCACTTAATAAAACAAACGTAAACGGGTTTGAAGAAATTTCTTTATGAACTCACCTTCAATTTATCAATAATACATTCTTAATTTAATACTCCACACTTTTTTGTAATGGATGAATGAGAATTTTTGTCAAATTTTAGGCATTTGATTTTGATTTAATATTATGATTTGATTTGGGATTAATTTTGAATTGAAATCATGTAAGAAATGATGTTTATAGAGTTTTACAGGTAAACCCATAGATTAGTTCCATGAATCAATCGATTGGTGTGTCGTTTTAGCCAAACTATGTTCCTTAACTAAACTGATCAATTTGTGGATGAATAATTAACTGGTATACCTAAACCGATTGATTGGTTTGTTAAATTTGGTCATGTTTTTGAGTTTTATTTTTCTAAAAAGTCTCTTACACTAAACTAGAACCTTACCAATGCAAGAAAAATTATCCTTAAGAGAATCTAACCATTCTTATGATGTATTTAACCCAAAATATTACCTTGATTTAATCTAAAGGTCGATTAGGATACAAAAGGGGAGAGATGACCTCAACAATTATCTTTTCCTCTTCTTTCTTCTGTGTTATTTTGAGACTGAATGCTTCAATCTCAAACATGGTTTTAAGCAGCTGGAAGATTCTTTCTATGGTGCCTTTCTATTTCTCCATTCATGAATGTGAATTCTAGTATAATTGACTTAAATTTTTCAAAGACACCATTTGAAATCCTGGAAAAATCCATTAGTTTCGATCAAATTCAAATAATAAATGGGAGGATTTTAAGTCGATCTACAAAACCTTAGTAATTACTTTTAATTGGTTGGCTATAAATAACTCTAATCATTCGTGGATTTCCCCTTTCTTTCAACCAATTGATTTCCTTAAATCTTACTTTCCTCCTCTTCTTTCTATATTTTATACCTTGTTAATCTACTTCCGGAACTCTTCTAATCTTGTTTATAACTCTTTCTTGTTTTGATTCTTAAGCAAGGATGAGTTAGATTATGGGAAAGGTTGAGTATTTTAGTTATCCTTTCCTATATTTTGACTTTCAGTTGGTAAGTTTTTACTCTCTTCTAATTTTAAGATTTTGGAATTTGATAAGAGTTCAATATAATTTATGAGCTTGAGACATTAATTTTAATGTTTTCAAAACTATGAATTTACTATAGTGAAATATTTATTTTAAGAGGATTTGCCTACATCAAGTAAGTGATTCTTGCTCTTAAAATATTTAGTATGTGTTATTGCATTATAGGTGATATATTTAGTTGATTGATGCAGGCTGGCATGAAGAAATGCAGTTTTATGTATTATCTACATGCTTTAATGACATATTTAGAGTAAAAAGCATGAAAATGGATAAAAATAGTCTGTAATGACATTACGATGAGAAATGCATATTTATTTGGTTGGGAATATGTTAGTTGTTGTTGACACATTCTTCAACATGACTAAAAATCATTTATATGTAATAATTTGCATGAAAGTTGTTGTTTAATGTTGGGTTAGGGCATACCTATCAACTTGTTCGGTTAAATCGATCGAATAGTTCCTATAACTATCGATTTGTTGACCCAACCTATTGAGTGGTACGCTTGTAGAGAACTTGGTCTTACTCTCTACTTAAACTTATCGACTAGTTTGGCAAAATCAATCAACTAGTCAATGAAATGTTGACTAATTTTCCCAAATCAATTGACTGGTTTGAGTAAAGCATCATCTGGTTAAGTCAAACCAATCAATTGGTCGACTCAAACCAATCGACTAGTTGGTGCAACCAATCGACTAATTGGTGCAACCAATCGACTAGTTAAGCTAGATCAATCGATAAATTTTATTGGTTTGCTTAATTTACTTCTTTTGAGTTTGGTTATGCTTTGAGAATAGGATTGGTATTATGACAAGGTTATTAAATGAATAAAGTATAGATTTTATCAGGGACTACTAGCCTTATTAAAAGATCAAAATGGATCATCGGTTATCGTACACCTTATGAGTAATGGAAGGACTAAATGCGTATTTCACTCATGATGAATGAGGCTGATTGAGAAAAGAGTAAGAGAACTCAACTTGTGATGGAATTAAATATAAGTGTCAATAAGAATTAAATTGGCTAAAGATAAAGGTAAACCCACATGTTTGGGAAAAATAGAAAGGAAATGATTAATATAGATTAACATGAAAGTTGACTTACTTACTTTGTATGAGCCTTGTATGATCACCCTTCTTTATGAATAAAACACTAATCATATAAAGTAAAAGAAAGTTGAGTTGAGTATGAGTGTAGGATACCTGATCCTCTATTAGCTACCTAAGGTTAGTTACCTTTAGGTTTTACCTTCATGAGGGATCATGAGCGGTTTTGGTGCCTTACTTACACTAAACATTGATGATGTACTAGGGGGTATTGATACTAAAGTATCTAATTATCTAGATGGTTGGCTTCAGCTTGGACTTATGTTCATATTAGTTAGCTTCAGCTTAGACTTATGTCCATTTTTGTTATTGGCTTTAGCCTAGAATTTTATCCATTTTGTGATTGGCTTAAGGAATTAGACAAATGGAAATAGCCATAGGGGTTGTTGGATACTCTCTTCTATTGCTTATGTAAGTGTTTATGTGGAAGTGTTATGGTTCTTTGGTATGATTTATCCCACTATGTTGAAATTGTATATGATATCATGTTTTATGCCCTTTACATATATATATGGTCCTACCATAATGCATGCCGCACATTGTGTTCATGAATGATAAATTAGTATACTTGTATACATTGAGGGAGACACTTCACTTACTTAGTAAGTAGCATACTAATGTACCCATTTTCTTGGTCACCCACTTATTCCCACAAGGAGAGGACCACGTGTAGGTCTTTAGGAAAGGTCAGTAAAGGCCCTACCTTAGTTTGGTCAAACTTTATGGGTGAGGATATCCAAAAGGTTATGGTAGGTCTGTAGCAAACCATGGTTTTGATTTGATTATCATGCCCCAACTTATGTTTCATAATCCCGTACTTATTAGTATGTATTTTGTAACGATTTGATTGGCACCCATTATGGTCACTCGATGTAAACACTTTTGGAAATGTTTAATTAAATTGTTGTTTTCTACACTCTATTGTTTTTGTGTTTGGTTGGTTTAGCCTTGTATCTTATATGGGGTAGGTGGCAGACATCTATCCTATGTCAGTTATGGTGGTAAAAACCTATTTTTTCTAGGTTTTTTCAGCTTCTGCAATATGTTTATCAAAAATTTTCTATAGCAAAAAATGAGGCTATCACACTTAAGGCCATGAAAGACTTGTGTGATATTCCTTTAAGCCTAATCACATGCCACACTATACTTTTGAACTCCCTTATCTTCTAACTTGAGGCTAACTTAACCCTATCCGTATAATGCCTTACTAGTCACTTTATAGTAAATATGATGTTCTTGGAATTCATCCTCTTACATAAGGATAGCAATTCTCTTCGTGATTTTAGGGCCTTGTCAAGGATTCCTTTATAAAGTTCAAGGGAATAATTTAGGGATTCAGTTTAGGTTTGGTTTATGGTTTCTCTTTGGGGATTTTATAGGGGATGGAGTAGAGACATGTTTGGAGTCCCCATCCCTAAATCCTATCCTTTACAGCTAATCCTATTTTTTTATAATATACTTTTAATATATATATATATTACATTTTTTATTTAATAGATCCTAGGGTTTGAGTGAGCCTTCTTGTGGTGATGGTGAATAAGAAGAAATATTTGCCAATTTCTGTTGCTAAGTTGCGGAAAATAGAAAAGGATGGCGTTTTGAAGGATACGAATGATGATGTAGTGCATGAGAAGCATAGTAGTCATGTAGAGATGGATATAGTGCAAGGGGATGGTTCAAATTTACCGTATGAGATGGATTTGATCAACGTTGTTATTAATGATGCAGGCGTGGAAAGGCATCTAGAAACCATTATCAATGATTCTCCTAACCCTCTAAAGGACCATGTAGAAGGATCACATGTGTCCGATCGTTTAACTCTTGCTAGGATGGTAAAGCCTTCTGTGTGGGATTGTATTCAACCTACTTTGCCTCCTGAATCCAAATCTTGGATGGACATTCTCACGGGCAACCGTAATCCTAAGCATAGAAATCCGTTATCTTTCCAAGCACCCTCTTTTGAGAAAGGGGTGATAATTGTTAAATTAGAAGAATAGAACGTTGATACTGAAGTAGACTAATGGGTAAATACATTGATCAGTTATGTCTTTGGGTATTCTCCGTCTTACCATCAAATTTGTGGCTATATTAGTACGCATTGGATAGGATTTAAAATGCCACAAGTCATTCTGTATGCTTCTGGTTATTATCTTTTTAAATTTCATTCTAGGGATGATTCAAATTTGATTTGAGGCCAAAATTAGACTTTCTTTAATAGGCCGTTTGTTTTGAAAATGAGGCACGGGAGATTGAAATTTAATCTAGATGAGATGTAAGTTATACCTCTATGGATTAATTTTCCTAATCTACCTCTTGAATACTGGGCACCAAACTCTCTAAGTAGGATTTCAAGTGTTGTGGGTATTCTTGTATGCACTGATGCTATTATAGTCTGAAGAGAAAGAGCTTCATACCCTAGAGTACTAGTTGAGGTTGATTTCAAGAAGCCATTTTGGGATTCCTTCCTTCTCTTGGATCCGGAGGGGGTGGAAGTTGTGAAAAATGTTGAGTATGATTGGAAGCCTGCCTATTATCCTTTATGTGATTGTTTTGGATATAGGATATGATGTTGTAGCAAATATAAACCTAATGCAAAAGATTTTGAGGAGAAAGGTAGGGAATGGGTAAAGGTGTGTGATATTAGGAAAGGGAAATCTATTGCTAGTGAGGAGAGTCACCATCTAGATATTTTGATTGATGCACTAGTGGATGAGATTATAAAGACTCACTATAATGATGGTAATTCTTTGCAAGTAGGCTCTAGCTCTATTCAGAATGTTCTTGCTGAATCTCCTATTATGGCTGCTAATATTTTTCCAGTGGGGGAGATTTCAATGAAAAGAAATGAAACAAAGAGAACTCATTTCCCTCCATTTGAACCAACGATGATGAGACAAAGAGTTGTTCAATGTACTAAACATGATGCAACTTGTGCGATTCTGGCTGTTACAACCAATAGAGGGGTGAGGATTGATGGTGTAGGTCAGGATTTTCTTTTCTTGACCTTGGTGGTAATGTTCAGTTCTTGGAATGTTAGAGGCTTAAATAAGGCTTCCAAACACAATGAAGTCAGTAGTTTTTGTGAGTCTAATAAGTTTTCTTTAATAAGTCTTTTAGAAACTAGAGTTAAATAACACAAGTTTTTCCCTGTTTTAAATAAGGTCAGAAGGGGATGTAGTGTTATTAGCAACTATTTGCATAATCCAAATTGCAGGACTTGGGTACTATAGGATCCTACTGTGTGGATGATTTTTTCCTCCATCATGTGTGATCAAGTTAATTTATGTTAAGTTACTAATTTGTTGTCTTCTATAAGTTTTTATGTTGATTTTGTGTATGCTCATAATGGTGGGGTAAAACAAAGATGTTTATGGAAATGGCCGAGGAATCATTATCCAATTGATGAACCATGGATTTTATTAGGATATTTCAATGTAGTTCTAGCTGCTAATGAAAGTTTCAAGGTGATCTTCCACTTGCTTCTGATATATAGGATTTTAGAGAATGTTGTTTGGATCTTGGTCTCTTTGATCTTCAAGGCTAAGGATGTCACTTTACTTAGTCAAGTTGTAGAGTTGGTGATGAGGAGGTCCTCTGCAAGCTAGATAGGGATCTTCTGATTATGCACTAGCTGGTTTTCTTCCCTCATTCTATGGCTGAATTTCTGAGTCCGTTAGTATCTGATCATAGTCCAGTGGTCATTCATTTGAATGTTCCTCTTAATCTTGGATATAAACCTTTTAGATTCTTCTAGTTCTGTACTAAAAATGAAGAGTTTCTACCTCTAGTTCAAAGAGCTTGGAGTCATTGCAACACCATCAAAATTCACTACTGAAAATTTCGTTAATTAAAATAAATTTAGCAGAAGCAAATTAATAAACCGTGAACTTTGGGGATATTACCGCCACACTTAATACCAGACCGGTTCACTCCCACCGTTCCAGTACTAAGTGCTAAGGCTAAGAGAGTAAAACACAATTTACGAGAAATTCAAACATATTTAAATCAGAGTAGCACAATTAAACATTGTATAAGAATATAATCCACCATGTGGTGGTTACAAATCATCAAATACATTGAATTTATGAGTTTAAAAGAGACATATTAAAATCCTAGTAATTCCGAATAGTTCCTTATGCTCTTTCCCGAGGCCTACTTGAATGATATTGAATACAACCTACAAGGGGTTCTACCCATTGAATAGGCAGGGGCCCCATGAATGGAACCCTTCAGTACTACGGTACTAAGTAACCCTTTAAATACACACTTAAAAACAGGTAAGCGATGTAACACATGATATACTACTATATTCGGACATAAAAATATGTGTAAACATGATATTCAGATCCGTATATATTCACACATCCAATAAGTCAATCAGATATTCATAGTGTATACTTCACATTCACTTTCGTACATTCTCATACTTCACAAGTCAACCAATATCAACAGGCCATAATTATCAATCGATACTTTTTGGGCCCTAAGGCCATTAGTCCATCATTAATCAATCATCTCGGATTATACATGCCCTTGTGAATGTGGGAACCTCACTACTATAGCCGGTGGAACGGTCATGCAGGGTAAAATGCTCCAGGCCACTATTATTTGCCGGTGGACCGGTCATGCAGGGAAAAACGCTCTTGGCCACTATTATTTGCCGGTGGATCAATCTCGCCCTGACTCACAAGGTGTTCTATTGTAAGTAATTAGTATCTTTCCCATGTCTTATGATTTTTACGTTTGGTTTGTTGAGCACGGAATCCCCCACTATTATAGCCGGTGGAACGGTCATGCAGGGCAAAATGCACCTGGCCACTATTATTCGTCGGTGGACCAGTTATGTAGGGAACCCCGGCCCTAGCCACTATTATTTGCCAGTGGACCAGTCTGGGTCCGGCTCAACATCTTTCTCTGTGAGTGATTATTGTCCTAAATGTATCTTAATCGAAAGTTTTTCACCCTTTACATGCATGACTAACTATATCCACACTTATCCTCCCAAGAGGGCACATCCCATATCTTGAGACTTCTGCACATCCTAACTTGTCCTGACATCCTTCCCTTAATCCACTTTCTCACCATAGAAGCTCAACTCCTAAGTGTGTGGGTCAAGGCCCACCACCTTATAGCCCAAGTTCAACTCACCGCCTTACTCTAGGGCTTTCTCCAGAAACCCTAATTTGGCCTATGTGGCCGATCCTCACACCACCCAAACTATTTAACACCCCACATGTTACGACCCTTATATTCAACTCTCAATTCATACCTCACTCATTCTCATTTATTTTTATTATTTTCTTTTCCCACCTTCTTACATTAGGGTTTCCTCCTAAACCCTAGTTCCTCTCATGCAACCATAGTTTCTCCCACTCTTTCCTTTTACTTATATCTCTTCTCTTCTCACCACTCAAGGATCATGGATCATTTAGGTCATTCTTTCCTACGTTAGCCAACTTACTTCCCCTTGGTTACGTTATTCTCCCGTTTTTCTCTTTCATGCCTTTTACCCCATATCTTGTTATGAAACATCCTAGCATGCATGTCCTAGAGGGTCACATCATATAACATCACACACACAACATATATAATCATCATTCACATACCATACGGAAGTTACATGAGCATACATTCACTCAAAGCTGTGCCAGAATGATTAATCATTAAGCATAAAGTACTCAACATGGTATAATACATGGCACACATGGCACGTAACCCACACATAGTTGATTTTAGCCACATCCCTGCTCGGCTTAGGTTACTAAGTTATCTCCCACACTTATTCATAATTATAATTACCAATTTACCCTTCTCCATATTTATATTTATTAATTTACCCTTCTCCATATTTATTTTTATTAATTAACCCTTCTCCATATTTATATTTATTAATTTACCCTTCTCCATATTTATAATTATTAATGTCCCCTTCTCTATAATTATAATCACCAATTTACACCTCTCTATTATTATAAGTACTATATTGCCCTTCTCTATTATTAAAATTACCATAATACCCTTTTGTTGGTTAATTTACCAAATTACCCTTCTCTATTATAATTATCCAATTGCATCTTTTTTTAATCATAATTTAATTACCAAATTATCATTCGATGTTATCATAATTACCAAGTTACCCCTTACTCCCAAGTTTGCCATAAATATCCTTTTATTTACAAAGTTACCCTTCTACCCCTTACTTCTAAATTACCATAATATCATTTTATTTACAAAATGACCACAATACTCTTTTACCTATGAAATTACCATCGTACCCCCTTTTGCTTTACAAATTATTATTTTACCCTTTTACAACCAAAGTTACCATTTTTATCTTTTCTTACAAAATTACCATTTTTCCCTTCTTTTCTAAAATTACCATATTACCCTTTACTCCCAAAATTATCATAATACCCCTTTACTTATAAAATTAACATTTTACCATTTGCTCATAAAATTACCATATTGCCCTTTTTACTCCCAACATTACCACTTTACCCTTTAATCCTAAATTACCATAATACCCCTTTACTGATAAAATTACCATTTTTCCATTTAATCATAAAATTACCATATTGCCCTTTTGCCTCCAAAATTACCACTTTACCCCCTTTATTTTGCCACTTTTATTAAATTATCATTACCACACGGAATAATAGTATTAACACTCCATTGACAATATCCAACTCCACCAACTATTATATTTTAATATAATACTTATTAGCATCCACGCATTTAGGCTACATTCTTGCACAATAAATATTACTAAAATTCTCCTAGGGCTCACAATAATAATATTCATGCATAAATGGTCACAATAACATGAAATAACAAGGATAAGTACTTAACACTTTCATTAATAGCCAAACTCTTTCCCTGATCAATATTTCCACACATAGCACATAAACTAACATACTTTCCTTTTATTAATCAACACAAGCATATATATATATATATATATATATATATATATATATATATATATATTAAACCACAATTATCAAGAATAATAACATATTAAAATCCTATTGTGCTAACATACGTTTATCTATGCATTTAAGTGGGGTTTAAAAATTATCTTATATCCCGCAAAAATTGAATCTTACCAGTATTCTGGTTAAAGATTCAAGCTTTAATTAGCAAAACCAATGCCTAAAAATAATGTCAATATTTATTATATTATAAATAAGAAAATCAACACGTAAGACTTTATAAATTTTACTTAAGGAAATAATTAATTTAAATATTTCCATACCTAAAATTTATTAATAAAAATGACCAATAAATGCAGCAACTCAACCTGCTTATGTAGCATGAGCTGCATGCAAAAATAAAAGGGGGAGGCTCGAAGGTTGCATGGAGAAGAGGTGGAAGGGGTGTTTTTGGGTTAGGATCTTTAGGCTAGAAAAGAAGGTAGATGGGGGAGGATTTAAGGCAAGGGAATGGTGTAGGAGTGAAGAGGGTGTGTAGGTGGTTGTCGGGGATGGGTTCACGGTGACCAAGCGGCGGTGGCGGTGGCAACGAGGCCACGAAGGTGGCTGCAGAGGTGGGTCGAGGTGGAGGGGCTGAGAAGGAAGGAAAAGAGAAGGGCGAAAAGAAGGGGTTTGGGGACTTGTTTCGGCCAAACAATGTATGGGGATCGTAGAGGGCATTGCAGGGAGTTGAATGGTGGGTTGGGTGGCGGTAGAGGTGGCCGGACGGCGGCGAAAGGAGGGGTTGCAGTTGGGCTATTAAGAAGGGTGAAAAACAGGGAGAAAAAGAAGAGGGGAGGAAGAGGGTTGCGTGATGGCATGAGAGGGATGTTGGGGAGGTGCAAGGCTGAGGTGGAGGGTGGCAGAGAGCGGTGTAGGGGGTTAGTGAGGCGGCTAGAGCGGTAGAGGGCGGTGGCGATGAAAAAATAAGGGTGGAAATGGGAGAGGAAGAAAATGAGAGAGGAGAGGAGGTCAGGGTGTAAGGGCTCAAGAATATGGGGGAAAAAAAGGGCTGAAGAGGAGAAGAAAAAGAAGAGGGAGGGTAGGGGAGATAGGTGGCCGGTTGGTGGCAGGGTTTAGGGTGGCAAGGTGTCGTAGGGTGGCAGGGAGAAGGTGATGAAGGGGAGGAAAGGGGAGCCATACGGGATGGGGTGCATGGCTGTCCAGTTTCTGAAATGATGAAAAGAAGGCAGGGGAGAGAGAGGGAGAGAGAGAAGAAGGCAAGTGGTGGTAGTGGTTGCAGTAGGTGGTGGCTGGCATGCCCGAGGTGGCAGCACTGGCCAACGAAGACAAGTCGGGGAAGGCATTAGATGGGGCATTGCTGGGTTGAGGTAGAAGAAAGAAGAAAAAATAAATAAGGGAGCAGGCCAGTGTAGGGGAAAAAAGGAACGTCGGCCAGCCCGGTCCAAGGGAGAAGGGAAGGAAGGAAAGGGGTCCGCTGGTGCATGTGCAGGGCGAACGGGTCTGTGGCTTAGGAGGGGGAGAGGGATAGGTGGCTTGGCGGCCCAAATCTAGGAAAAAAAAAGGAAAAGAAAAGGAAAGAAGAAAAAGGAGAGAAGGAGGAGGAAAGGCAAAATGAAAAAGAAGGAAGAATGGAAAATAGAGAAAAATAATTCAATTTAATTTAGAAAATAATAAAATATAATATTTTTGATCAATCAATTAATTTAATAATTTAATTCAATATAATTTAATATATTAGTTCAAAAAGGGTAATTTTAGTAAAATATTAGTTTGGGAAATTATTTAAATAAAAATATATGATAAAATAAAAAAAATATTCATTTTTAATTTATTAAATACTCCTATCCAAATTTATATACTCAAAAATCCATAAAATAATTAAACTAAATAAATTTAAAAGCTAATTTATTTCAAATAAAAGGTATTTATTAAGTTATAGGTTTTCTAAAATTTTGGGGGATTACAATCTTAGTCTAGGAGGCAATCTATTATTAAAATTTTCTCATAGATTAGCACTATTAAAGCATGATTTAAAGAAGCTTAATAAGGAAAAGTATGGATTTATTTCTTATAAAGTTAAAGCTTTTTGGATGGAGGTGGATGCTATACAAAAATCAATTCTTTCAAATCCTTCTGATATTGCTTAGAGAGATCATCTCTTATTGAAGGAGCATTATTATCACCACATGTTACATTGTGAGGAGATGCTTTTGAGGTATAAAGCCTGTGTGCAATGGCTCCATTGTGGTGACTCTAATCACAAATTTTTCTTTACTAAGGTGAAGGAAAGAAAGCAATGGAAGTCAATGGTGTTTCTTCTTGATTCTGATAACAGAGGGATTAGGGGGCTAAAAACATTTAGGATGCTTTTATTTCATATTATGAGCAGCTTCTTGGCAAGGAGTCCATTATGTTGGGTGGTTTGGATCAATCTGCCATTGAGTATCGACTGATATTGGATCAGCAAGTAGCTTTTACTGCACCTATATCTAAGGATGAAATCAAAGAGGTTGTGTTCTCTTTTGGAGATACTAAAGCTCCTGGGGTTGATGGGTATACTGCTGGGTTCTTCAAAAAGAGTTGGCATATTGTTGCCGATGAACTTATTTGGGCTGTTAGATATTTTTTTGCAACTGGTTTCTTACCTTAGAAAGGGAATGTCACTTCCATAACTCTTATCCCATAGAATCCTAATGCACATAGGGTTACTGAGTTTCGACCCATTTCTTGTTGTAACATGCTATATAAAACCATATCTAAGATTATCATGCAGAGAATACAAAACATTATGCTTACTATCATTGATATTTCACAGAATGCTTTCATCAAAGGTAGAAGTATTGGGGAGAATATTCTTTTGGCTTATGATCTGGTTAGGAAGTATACTACTAGGGGTATATCTCCTAGGTTCATGCTAAAGATTGATCTTCAAAAAGCTTATGACATAAGGAATTGAAAGTTTTTGCAAAATAATTTAATTATATATGGTTTTCCTCCACCATTTTGTTCAATTGATAATGGCATGTATAAAAACTGTGTCTTACTCTTTGAGTTTTAATGGGGTGTTATCTCCTCCATTTCCTGGTAAGAGGGGTTTGAGACAAGGAGATCCACTCTCTCCTTATCTGTTTGTGCTGGTTATGGACTATTTCTATCGATGTTTAAAGAAGTTATGGTCTAATCTAAGATTTCATGGTCATCCTTGTTGTAAAGCTCTGAAATTTATTAACATTAACTTTGTTGATGATCTGCTTCTATTTTTCAAGGGGGATCTTCAGAGTGTCTCATGTTTAAAGGAAGCTTTGTCTCACTTCTCTTCCTTTTCTGGTCTTACTTTAAATCCTATGAAGTGTAGTATTTTCTTTGGAGGTGTATCTAAGCCAGTTAGATCCTCTATTATTGCACACTTAGGGTTCCCTACATGCTCCTTCCCTATTACCTATTTGGGGCTCCATTTATCTTCAGCAAGGATATTTGTAGGCCATTTGCAACCTCTTTTGGATAAAATCTGTACTCGTCTTAGACAATGGAGCATAATTTACCTTTCTTATGCTGGCCAGCTACAACTAATTAAATAATTTCTTTTTAGCATCCATTTGTATTTTAGTCAGTTAATTTTATTCACTTAATTTGGCCAGCTCGTTCTTTTAGCAACTAATTAAATAATTTACCTCTTTTAGAAAATTTTGCATCACTTAATTATTCTGTGCAGGAGCTTTCTTTGGTTTGGGAAGATTAGTGTAAGAAAGTGTGCCCTTGTTTCATAGGCTCATACATGTTGTCCAACTAAAGAAGGGGGTCTTGGCCTCCTAGATCTTAAGCTATGGAACACTTGTGCGCTAGGGAATTTGCTTTGGAACCTTGCTTCTAATAAGGATACTCTTTGGGTCAAACGGGTGCATACCATTTACCTTGAGCATCATACTCTGATGGATTTTATTCCCACTACTTATACATCATGGATTTTTCAAAAAATTTTACATACTCAAACTCTTTTACAGTCTTATGTGCAGAATTGTATGGCTCGAAATTTTGAATCTTTTAGTATTAAAGATGCTTATAACTTTACTCATATCAAGCATGAGAGGCAAAGATGGGGAAAATAGTTTGGAATTCCCTGACTATTCCAAGGCTCAGGTTTTCAGCCTGGCTTGCTCTTAGAAATAGATTGGTCACCAAAGATAGATTAGTGGAATTAGGCCTGGTTGTGGATGCATTGTGTGGATTATGTCTACAACAATTGGAGACTCAAGATCACCTATTTCTTTTCTGTCCTTTCACTTCCATTTGTTGGCCCAAGATTAGGGTTGTTGTAGGGAGAAGTTATGAAATCTATAGCTGGGATCAAGAAGTTAAGGCTTTAGTGACTAGATCTAGACAGAACTCTATCAAAAAGCAAGTGTTGGGGGCTTTGTTTATTTCTTACATTGCTACTAATTTGGCATGAGAGAAATCTTAGATTGTTTGAGAACTATTCTAGACAAAACTCCACTATTTTACAAGCAATTATTATGAATGTATCTAGGAGAATGGTCCACCAAAGCATGTATGCTAAATTTTCTAGGTTGTTATCACTCATTGATAGTATTATCTATTAAGGTTTGGTTGTAATTCTTCCATATCGATAGTAATAAAGCTTCTTACTTATAAAAAAAAAACTATATTATAAAAAAATAGGATCGAATATTAGGGATAAGATTGGATTTTTTGTATCAAGTTGAGTTTTAAGCTTAGGAAATGAATTAGGGATAGGGAGTACATTAAGGATTGTGTTGGATATGAAGAATTTATCCCTATAGGGATTGGATTAGAGATTCCTTGATAAGGAACAAAAATGAAGGATTAGGGTAGGTTCAAGGATGAGGATGAATCCTTATAGTCATTGCACCTCATTTCCATCTCTAATCTTACATATATAAATAGGCCCCACATTTAAGACTTGAATTTTTATTATACTCCCATAATATAGAAACATGCCATCAATATTGATTATTCTCAATATTAGTCCCAAAGCACTTGACTTTAATGCACTTTTATCATTCTTTTTAAACATTAGATCATACCCATTCATGTTGGCAAAATCATCGATGGCCATGTTTAATTCAACATTATTCATAAATAGGCATCAAAACTCTATTTTTACATCAGGAGGTTTGTGTTAGGATTAAATTATGATATTTTATTTCCCCCTTTATTTCCCTATAAAAACTTGACCTAGATTAAGGATTAGGTGGATCCCTTCCATCCCAATTGTAATATGCACTTTTTATTATCTTTTATGTGTGTTAATATAATTATTTAATTGTGATCGAGATGTGTTTGATTATGGTTTAAAGGTATGTTTAGAGCTTGGTTCGACTTTGGAAGATAAATGATTTTCTTAGAAAATATATTGACCGTTTTTCAAAGAAGGGAGGGAACCGATAATTAGATTGCTTCTTAAATTTGAGTTTTGAAACATCATGAACCTATTGACTGGTTTGGCGTACTAGTCAACTAGTTCAACCGAGCTAGCTAATCTCTAGACTTAATTTTGCTATGAATCTGTCCCTAAAATTTTATAGCATTATTATTATGTTTTGAGTGGTTTTTGTGATCTCTATGAAGCTTTTGAGCATGAATAACATGCTTTTATTAATTTTCAATAAATTTGTGGAGGAGTATACTCTTATAAGGTACTTTCATAACTTTAACTCCCTTATCTTCTTCTCCCTCATTTCTCTCTTTTCTATTATATTTTTGATTAGATGATTAATGTTCGTAGCCTTTGAAGATTTTTAGCTTTTTTTCTATCTCCTTATTGTCTTTATTCCCTTTTTATTTTTAAAATTTTTGAGGCACATTGCCTTCGAATAATTTAGTTCTCACCATTTAAGCTTAAAGATAGAATGACCAACAATACCTTCAAAAATTTGTGCTTGGAAGCTATAATTTGGGATAGGGTTTGGAGTCTCAATTAATAATTCCCAATACCTTTCTTTTCAACAAGAAACCCTCATTAATTCTAATTAAAGCCTTCTCCTATCTTCCTTCTTCCTTAATACCTAAATTCCCTACTATTCTTTATCCATATTTTCTTACTTTAGCCTTTATTACTAATTTTCTTTTCCTCTTCTAATCCTTCCTCTATCATTTTCTTCTTTTGATCTTAAGTAATATGGGCATTGAGTTGGGAAAAAAAGTTAGGGATTAGTTGTTATCTTTGGGCTCCTCTATTTTCTTCTTGAGGAGGTGGTTTCTTGTTTATTTCCTTTCCCTAGTCTCTAATTTTATTCATTTTTATTTATATAATTTTAAAGGCTTACTAATTTATAATTTCATTTCATTTAAGGTGTTTGAGTGTTGGAAAGGGTTTAGATTTTCAAAGACTTTTTGCTCTCTTTGGTGGGTTTCTTGAGTTCTTTTGTGGTAAACCATTATCTACCCTATTTTTGTAGGAAATGAGGTAAGTGAATTGTATATTCTTTATTTTTGTAATATCTTGAATCTTAAAAATAAAAATATGTTATGCATGTGACTGTTGTATAAATGAAATAATTAGTAGAAATTCTAACTTGAAATATTGTGCACATTAGCATACCCATTTAGATTTCATAACTGTATTTGGTATTTTGAGCATCTCAAGCATTATTTGTATGTGTAATATAATTTACAAATTGTTGCATGATAGCCTAATAGTAAGAGAATGTGATTTATGATTTCCTATCTCTTTTAACATGATTTTGGTATTTAGCATGTTAATTTATGATTATTGCTTGTTAAGAACCATAAATGAGAAATGATTGAGGTTTGATTTGATTGAGTGAAGTTTATAGGATGTGAATGTCTATAATATACTTGGTGGGGGAAGTTTTTACCCTAATCAATCGATTAGGTTGACCAAACCAATCCACTACTCCTAGAACACTCAATGTCTTGGGTCAACCGATCCACCTGTTGGCTGACGACTTTAGTGGTTTTGTACCAAAGTTAAACCCATTGCCTAGTTTAACAAATCAATTAATTAGTTCCTAGAATAATTGATCGGTTGAGTCACCCAATTGATTGGTTAGTTTATGACCCCAGTAGTCTTATCTTCTACTTAAACACATTGACCAATTTAACCAAACCGATCAATTATTTTTGAGAATGGTCAAACAATGGAGTTGAACTGTTAGCAACATTACCATTTCTATGAGAGTTTGTCAGTGAAAAGATTGATCAAACGGCCTATGAGATCGATCGATTGGTCAACACGATTGATCAAATACTCTTTAAAGACCTATCAACTTGTCTTGGCTAGTTTTGCATTTCTTACCTATTTATTTCTGAACGTGATTCCTTGAGTTTTTGTGTGCTTGTATAATAGCTTCAAATGCTTATACGTATAATCATAACTAGATTGATTAATTTTTTTCATAATTGATTAAACTTTGTAAAAGATAACTCCTTATTTTACCTTAACCTTGCCTTTTGGCCATTCTCTTTACCATGAAATTGTTGGATCATTAGATGGATAAAAATGGATTTTTCTTATGGTTCGTATCTAGGTGATGAATCACAATGATGAATAATAAACTTTTAATGATTTATATCATGGTCTTAGAATATAGAACCTTATAAGTCTAAATGACTTAACACAAATGGAAGAAAATAACACAAACATATATAATAACCTTAAGTTGATCTTACATTGACCTCACTTTAACCTCATCAAAAATAGAGACCTACACTTAGCTATTTAAATAAAGAGATAAATAAAATAATTTAGGGTTTGAGTTTAGTTGACCTTCAATTAAAGCTTTATCTTTAGCATTAGGGATCAAATTGGAATATTCTTTGGTTAATTTAGGAATATGGTTAAGTATTGAACTATGTCTTTGACCTTAGCCCTAGGCTTTGACCTAGACTTGAATTGTGAATAAAGAGAAATAAATGAATACTAAATGTTGTCTTATAAATTTATTGATGATATTAACATTGTATAATTTTACCTTTTGGCATAATTGATCAAAGTAATGGGATGATCACATTAAGATACCCTTAATGAGAAACTTGGAAAAGGAGAGAACCTTATATGGTTAATTTAGGATATAATTAGCTTTCTACTTGGTATGATATTGTTTTTGGACCTTTCTGTGATACACAATCTTGATCTAATAAGATATTAATAACTTAAAGTGGAACAAGATTCATTATAGTTTTAGATTATTTTATCCTCGATTAGTTACTAGGGGTCAGTCTACCTTTAAACATATTTTTCCTTTAGGTAAGATCCTAGATGATGCTAGTGCCTATCCTACTCTAAAAATTGGTGATTTACTAGGAGTTATTTATGCTAAAGGGTATAGTCACCACGTGAGAGTTTTTAGCGTTGGTTGGACTTATGTCCACAAGTTTATTTTGCTTCGGCCAAGTCTTGATGTCCATATTTTGGTTTGATTTCCATGGGTATTAAGAGACCATGGAGAATTATCCCACCTATTTATTAATAACTTGGGGTAAAGGAATTTTATGTTCACCTAAAAAAATATGATAACAAGAATGAAACTTAAAGATGTATTATATGGTCTTGTATTATCTTAGAAACTATATAAAGACAAGTGATAGAAACTATAAAAAACACGTGATCCCATAAAAATAAAGTTCATTTGAAACTAACAATATCTTAGTAATTACAAGAAATGTGTGTTAACTGTTTTCTTGATTCAAGGTTCCAACTATAGAGAATAATTAAATGGAAGAAAGTAACAATTTCAAATTCAAAGTATTTACCCACTATCTTTATTATCTCCACTCATACTCTAGTTACATGGGTTGGTTGACATATTTCTTTGCATATCCCTAATGATAATTTTAGTGCAAGATGACATAAAGAAGAAAAATTTCATATGAAAGAAAAAGGATGATAGGAGATAAAGATGAGGAAAATAAGTGTAATACGCCACTTATCAGAAACTTGAGTTCTTCAAAATTGGCATTAGTGGAGGTTAAATTTTATTAATTTAATGTTTTATCATCTTCTTGAAGATTTGTGAAACCCTAGTGATGTTTACAAATTATTCATTCAAGATTCGTTGTCTCTCCTTATTAAGTCTCTTATAGTTTTTCAAAATACAGAGCCAAGTTGGTTGTAAAAAATTATTATTCATATTTTGGTTAGCCTAATTAAGTGTTTTGAGCCCTAAAAATTCCTTATGAATTTCACAAATCTTTGATGTTTATATTAGTTTTGTTTAATTGAGCTAAATATGATAAAAAATTATCTCATTATTACTTATATCATTTTTGGATTATTATAGATAATTTTAGATAGTAAAAGTCACCAAAATTAATGTTTCTTCTTCTAAACCCTATCCAAATTTCAAGGATTCATCCAAGCTCTTCATTATTAATTAGTATAGATGAGAACTTCTCATTTATACCATAGGAGTTTTGTTAGGTAAGAGGGTTAGATTATATAGCTAATAAGCCTATGGGTTGTAAAAAACACTAATATGTCTTAAGGAAACAAATTTATGTACACAAGCCGCAAATTAATCGCTATTGTAGCAAAAGTTACATGAGGGGAAAAATTTCAAAAAGTATGGATAAGCATACAATAGTTTGGTACCTCTACTAAAGATCAAGATCTAATTATGCAATTAAAATCTTACTCTTAGATGGGAAAAATATAGAGCACTACACACATGTTTTTTTTAATTTGTATAATGATAGCACTTGTATCAAAATAAACATGGTTAAACCTAACTAAATTCCTTGCTTTCTAGAGGAAAAAAATTATCACTACTAGTACCAAGCCCCTTATGTGGGAGTTATGTTTAGATCTCCTCTTTCTTCTCCTTAGATTATAAGTGTATTGTAGAGATTTGAATACCCTTTATTGATCCCTAGGAAAGTCATGATGTTATTCTATACAACCGAAGAAATAGGGCAATCAAAGAAAGATGTCAGTCGCTCTCATTCATATTATTACAAAGTAGGCATACCAAATCACCATTAAGTAATACCAATATATCTTTGGTTTTTAGCCTATACAAGGACGCCAACTAGGGAATGGAGGAGAACATGAGAGCAATGACACTTATTTATATAAGGTTATACTCTCTTCATAGAGGTGTGATCCATTGAAAGAAATCATAGGTAGTTTGGGTGGATACTCCACCTCGAGAAGACCATCAAAGTAGAAGAGTTAAAGAACTCTAAAAATATTATGTGGCCTTCACTATTACATCCCTAATACAACGAAGCTTCTTCATCATGGCAGAAGTGTCATGCCTAGGACTATAAGTATCCAAAATTTTTCTTTTTAAATAATTAATATAAATCTATCTCATCCATGACAACTCCCTTTTTGGCAATAACCAAGCAACTAAAGGCTTCTTTGTTTTCCAAAGAAATTTATAATAAAAGGAAAGTAATTTTGTAAGTCACTACTTGTGAAGGAAGAAACTACCTATCCAAAAGGAGACCAACCCTTAGATAATAGAGGTTAATAAATTGAGCCTATCTATAAAAGATAAAGCTTTCCTGCTACAAGCTTACAACTAGGAAGAAAGTTCAATCGGCCTTATGTTGGAGCTATGAAGGGGAACTCCAGGATACCTAAAGGGTAGATTCCCTTAAGATATACTAACCATTGTGGCCTCTATGGTCGCAATAAAATAGAAATTTTCTTCTTTATACATGAATTTAATATTTTACCCTTTACCTAATTTTCTTCCTTCTTTTCTTAGTCACTACTTTATGTCATGAGTGGATGAGGGTTACTTTTGGGATCATTTGTGGCCACAAACCAAAACCTACATTATTAGGGTTGGCTAAGATATATTTACATGTTAAATTACCATTAATACCTTAATTTATTTCTATCTTCTAATTTTTTCTACTGATTATAGCTTATCCAATATTCTTTCTATTTTCAACTTCTCATTTCTACCAACTTCTTCTCTAATTTATTCATCAAAATTTCATGGTCTCCATCCTCATTTTCCACCATTATTGAAGCTTGATTAAGCTTCCAAAGTTTAAGGAGAAGTTCATTGACATGCTCCCTTTAATTTTTTCCCATTTAATTATGATTTTAACAGCTTATTTCCCTAATATTTTTAATGATTATTTGAGGTTATATATTTATATATTATTATTATTGGATCTTAAAGGACTAAAGGTAAACATAATACATACTATATGATTATTTTGTTGAATAGTAATCATCAAAACTAACTTTTTGATGTTTTTAGATTTAAGTTTATCAGTATAAAATGATATACTTATTGTTGATTGTATATATTAATTTTTGGGACAAGATCTTATTTGACCTTCAATAAACCTACATAACCTATTGGCTGGTTCATAAACCAATTGACTAGTTATTATAGAATTTTAATCTTGAGAAAAATGTGTTTGCCTCTGTTTGAACACTTTGATTGGTTTAAATCTATCGACTAGTCTTGAAATTGACTGACTCATTTGACTAACAAGGACATGGGTTTATTTCCTATAGAAACCTATTTTACCTCCATTTGAACACTTTTACTAGTTTTATGAAATAGATTAACGTGTTTCAAAAAACCAATGACTTGGTTTGGGTAACCAAGCTATGAGTTAACACAGAATGTAAAATTGAAATGCCTCAAAATTTTCTAATTTTAAGAATTATAGCTAATTAAAATTTTATTTTATAAATTTATTTAATAATTTATTTTTATTAAAATAAAAGGTAATTAATTAGGGTTATTCTATAAGAAATTTATAAGCATTTTAATTAGGAAAAATTTGGGTATTTTTGCTAATTAAGGATTTTATTTTGTTAATTAATTAAATTAATTATTTTATTTAAAATAAGAAGGAGAAAATTGATCCAAATTAATATTAATTTTATAAATAATTTAATTAGAGAAAATTAGAGTGATTTGCTAATTAAAATAGAATTTATGAAACTTCTTTTAAAAAATCCTAATTTAGCCCAAAAAGGGATTTAAATATTATTATTGTTAAGTATCCCAAATATCATAATTAATTAATTTAAGCCAACCCACTATTTCCTTTTTCTTTCTTTTTTCTTTCTTTTTCTTTCTTCTTCTTTCTTTTTCTTTTCTTCTCATTCCCGAATGGGCTTCCTGCAGCCCAATCCTTTTCTCCCTTTTTCCTTCTCCTGTGACCCAGTCCTTTCCCTCATCCTTCTTCTTTCAATAGCCCGTGGCCCAGCCCACATGACTGTTGCCTCCTTCATTTCTCCTCCACGCCGCGTTTTACCTCTTTTCTCCTTGGAAAGCTGCGTTTCATCCTATCTCATTAAATACCATCGTTGGTCTAGTCCTCTTTGTTTTCTTTGTTTTCTTTTTTTCCCCAGACTACCGGTTCGCCCCATATCTTCTTCTTCTCCCAACCTTCGCACCTGTCGTCAATGTCGACCTACACCACCACCCTTATACCCTAATTTTTTGTTGTCATTGATCTGCCATTTTGCTCCTCTTTCTCCCCTAATGACTCATCGAATATTTTTCCCAACGAACACTCCCCTCTCCTTGCATGTTATCTCTTCTCCTAGCCAACAATTGTCTGACATGTCTTTCTTGAATTTTGCCGGCAACCGTCGCCGCTGGTGAGCCCAACTGACCTGCCAATCCTCCCATTCTTCCTTTTAACCTAAGCCACCCTTTTATTTCTGTAAATACCCCCACCCAGCCTACAATCGAGCTTTGCCCCAAAACTGAGCTTTTCCCGACCTTGCCATCACCGCCCCTTCAGACACCATTTCTGGCGCTTTCGGCCAACTTCGCCACCCTCTCTGCCAACCAAATTCATCCTTGCACCACCCTCTAACTAATCAAACCACCAATATCCCTTGATTTTCCTGCACGATCCACCTCAAGTGTATAAAGTTTGCTCCTCAATCAATCCATTCTTCCACCTCCGCCGCCCTTTGAATCGCCCTTAGCCACCACTTCGGCCACTAGCGCCTCTCCTTTCACCTCCCTAATTATGTTACAGATCCTCCTATACCTTCTCCTACCTTTATTTTCCTCTCCCTTCCTCTCCTACTCTCTTTCTCTCCTTCTTTTCCATTCAGCCACCGCCACTGCCGCCATGCGTCGCCACCTTTGGTTGCGCCACCACCCTTATTTTGTTCCTCTCCTTCTAGGAAACCATAATCACCCTTATTTCCACCTTCATTCTCCCTATTTTGATCCTAGCCTTTAACTTTTTCCCTTTTCTTCACTTTCTTTTGCCACCGTCGTTGCTGCCGTGCACCACCACCGGTGTTGCCTATCACTACTAGCCTAATGTTGAACCCTAGACCCTCTCAATTCATTTATTCCAAATATATTATTATTATTATTACTATTAATATTTATATTATTATTGTTATTATTATTATTATTAATGTTTTTATTATTATTTCTACTTAGGGCCAAAGCCCTATTATATTTTTATGTCGATTTTATTATTATTATTATTATTATTGTTTCTATTATCTTTATTATTAATATTAATATGTTATTATTATTATTATTATTATTATTATTATTTTACTATTCTAAAACTATTATTATTATTTCCTTATTATTATTAGAAATATTTTACTAATAGTGTTGCTGCTGCTACTACTACTACTACTACTACTACTACTACTATTATTATTATTATTATTTTCAATATTAATATTATTATTCTATATAGGGCTAAAACCCTATTTTGCCTATTTTAAATTATACTAGTAGAATTATAGATATCATGTCTTATTATTATAAAGGTTATTAGTACTTTTATTATCATCAATATTTATTATTATTAGTGTTATCATTATTATTTATTACGATATTATTATTCAATGTAGGGTAGAAACCCTACTTCCTTTTTTACTATTATCCTTACTATTATTACCATTATGATTATTATCATTTTTGCAATATTATTATGGTTTTATCATTATTATTATTACTATTTCATTATTATTATTACTACTAAATTTTATTATTAAAGTTACTAATATTATTATTGGTAAAGGGGCCAAAGCCCTTATTTCACTTTATTTTCGAATTATGCCTTTTTTATTACTATTGTTATTTTTATTATTATGGTTATTTTTACTATTGTATTATTATCATTATTGATATTATTAGTATTATTTCTATTTTCATTATTATTACTATTATTTCTATTTTCATTATTATTGCTATTGGAATTAAATCTTTAAACCCTTATATTATCAATTTTTATAATATTACTGTTATTTCTTATATATTTAGTAAAATTAGAAATTATTTAATGTTATTTTTATTAATATTTATTATTTTATCAAAAACCTAGTCTTAAAGTAAGTTAGTAATTAATAGTATTTTTGATATGAAGGAATCTAATTCTAGTTTTTCTTCATATAGGTTAGACCAATCAAAGCCCTAAGGAGGCATAGGAGCGTGCTCCAAGACCGGTATCATTTTAGGTAAGGGTGTTACTAAGGCCTATTGTGTGTTGATGTACATTATATGCTTTGTATGTTATGCACCCTATGTTTATCATTATATTGATTTCACGTGTGGTATGGTGTTGAGTTAAAATGTGTTTATGTATTGTTATATGGCATGTGTACTATTTGTATGTGATGAAATATTGTGGTATGTGATGATATGTGTTGTGACCCTATAAGACATGCATGTGAGGATGTTAATATGGTTTGTGTGGGGAAAAGGATGGAAAAAGAGAATGGGAAAATAAGTTGACTAATGGATGTAAGTTGACCTAGGTATTTTTATGATCCATGAGTGGAGGAATAAAATGAGAAATTTAGGATTTTGTGTGGGAGAATCTAATCTATAGTTTTGTATATGAGAATTTAATCAATGGTTATGTGTGGGAGAATCTAATCTATGGTTTAAAATGGGAGAATCTAATTTATGATTTTGTATGGAAGAATATAATTTATGGTTTTGTATGGGAGAATCTAACTCATTGTTTTATATGGGAGAATATAATTTGTAGTTTTATATGGGAGAATTTTAATCTATGGTGTAACATGTGATAATTTTATTTATGGTATAATATAGGAAAATCTAATCTATGGTTTGTATGGATTGAAATTAGGGTTTATATGGAGGAATGTTAGGTTTTTGTATAGATGAATCTAGGGTTTGCATGGGTGATTCTAAGGTTTTTACATGGGAATTTTAGGGTTTGCGTGAAAAAGTTCAAAATTTTGCATGGGAAGGTGAGTGTCTAGATGGGAGTAAAGTTTACATATGGAAAGTTGATTTGGGATTTAAGGAAGGTAATCTAAGTATTGTTTGGGTGTTTGAACACTTTGGATGAAAAATAGTACGTGAAGCAATATATGGGTAAGTAGGAGACCAAGCTAGGATTGTGTGGACGATTAGGGTTTGGTGTGGCTCCTTAAGGTTTTTGTGGTAGCATGTGTACTTGGTGATTAAAGTGTAGTTTTGAGGGTGGAAACTATGAGTTGTGATATGTGGTTTGTTAAAATGATTTGGGTTGTGTGTGGTGGAGTAAGATAGGCCATTGAGACCTATTTGGGATAAACCCCTAGTGTGAGGTATGGAGTGGACTTGGCGTGTAAAGTAGTGGACTTTGACCATATACTTAAGAGTTGGATTTTTAGTGTGATATAGAATATGGAGGAAAGGATGTTGGGGTAAGTTGGGAAGTACATGATGCTGATGATGTGGAAAGAGTCTGTTGGAGGATAGGTATAGGGAGAGTGAGTCATGCATGTCTAGGGTGAAAACTTTTGAATAAGATACTTAAGATATTAATCATGTAAAGTGAAAGATTGTTGAGATGAGCCTTGACCGATCCACCGGCAAATAATAGTGGTTAGGGTATGATGTCCTATGTGTAAGCGATCCATCGGTAATAATAGTGGCCAGGCGTTATACCTATGCATTGTCGATCTACCAGCTATAATAGTGGGGGATTCCGTGCTCAACACAACCGAACATATTTGTGCCATGACATGGGGAAGACACTAAGTACTTATAGTGGAACACCATATGAGAGGGCCTAAAATGGTCCATCAGCGAATAATAGTGGTCAGGAGCTTTATGCCCTCAGTGTTTCTAGTCCACTGGCTATAATAGTTTTTAAAAGCTTTATGCCATGTGTGTCTCCGGTCCACCGGCTATAATACTAGAGTTCCTGTACTTGTATGGATTTGATAAAAAGCATGGTGTGAAATGAGTTGTGGTCAGAGATTAATTAAATCATTAATCTGGATTATAAATGGGCCTTTATGAATCTACCCGAATGATTGTACATTATTATGTTATCATGATGGATTATGCTCTTTTACTTCTTTTGCATTATTTATGTGATGTTATGTCTTGGCCTTAGTGCACGGTTACCTTGCTTAGTATGTAGCGTACTAATCACCATTTTCATGGGTACTGCTCATTCACACGAGTAATAGGTCCTTATGACTTTATGCAGGTGGGTGAGATATTAGGCGGAGCTGTGTGTTGAGCATTTTTGGCTCTAAGTTGGAGAGTAGTGTGGTCGGATTCCCTCTTCTTGTTATTTTACCTCCTTTTGTTATTTCCTTTATATCAAATTTACCCCTTTTATGATTCATTATTTGTATTGAGTATTTTAAATGAAACTTTTATTGGTTTTAAGCTTATTACTCTTTTGGATATGAATTATAATTCTTTTATGCATACTCTTATTTTGATGTTATGATCTGTCTAGTTCTTTCATGAACTCTTTATTTAAGTTTAATATTAATCTTTTCTTACCCTTAGCACTTGGTACTAAAACGTTTGGAGAGAACCGGTTTAGTACTAGGTGTGGCGGTAACATTTCCATAATTCACAAGGTTTTAAATTTTAAATTATTCCTCTTTAGAAAATAAAAAAAAAGTAGAGAATTTGGGGTGTTATAAAAATAGTTTCCACATAGGAACTAAAGCGATCAATTGTTTTTAGGAATCACATTGACTAGTTAACACGACACATTTACTAGCTATGAATAACTCCTTTGGGTTATTGAAATTGTAGGCTCAAAACCTAAGAGAGTACTAGGCATCAATAAAACACATTGAAGTATCAAAATCTAAACGACAAAAACTTTCAATAGTGGATGTAGAACAAATTATGTTTTATTTCTTAAGAACTATTATTTTAGGTTAGTTGCGTCAAGATCTCCTATTTTTAGAAGTTCCTAAACGAAGGGTCATTGAGCTATATACATGCATTTATTATTAGGCATTGTATGCATGTACATGTTACCTCTAGGTAGGAACCCAAGTTAGTTCATGTTCTCTTCCTACTCTAATAGAATTAGGTTTCTTTTAGGGTTGTCACACTTAAAGGATTGGTACTTATATGGTGTTTAGTCTTAGAGGCCAAATCTCATATCCATTAATTTATCTTTTCCTTGTTATCTATTATATACGGGTATGGATTTTATTGTACCTGAATGTCTTACACCATTTCTTGTGGTTACTATTATATGGCATATACATAGTGAAGACGTAAGGTTTCCATTTATATTTTTAAGCATCATAGTTAGTGTTATATGAACATATTATGGTTGTTGGGAAAGACCTACTCATGTCATATTTGATATTAGATAACAACATGACAATGTGTTAGCATGAAATTATTGGCTAATATCACACGAGTGTGTTTTATTATTTCATGTATTCAGAATCAAATTATGAGGTCTTTGATGCCTTTATGTGTTTCATAGGGTTTTATGGTTGGCATGAATAGTGTGTATATTGTGAATGATATGAATAGTTATTTTAAGCTATATTCACCATGATTTTTCTAATTGCATGTTTATGAAATTCATCTGTCTAAGCACAATCCTGCATGTATTATGTGTTATATGCCATCACTTTGAGTATAATATGTTTACTTTGTTTGTCTATCATACTTATTCTATGTTTATCCTTAAGTTTCTATAGTATAAGTTTAGTTGTGGAAGAGTTTGCTAGGGCATGGAATAACAATTGTGTTTTGGGTTGGGGCTTAGACTAAGCTTTTGGTTTATAGTTTTACTTGGAGTCAATTGTATCTAGCTTGACTATGTTTATATGTAAATATCTGTTATATTCAATACTTAGTTATGTTTCATTTATTCTTTTTGGTTCTATTTTGTATATTGTATCACTGGGAGTAAGTGCTATCCATACCTCATCTCTACATGTGAATTGGTCTTATCCTTGCATTAGATATCAATTGGGAATTGGTTGCATATATCTTATGCTAGATGTGGCGGTAATAAATTGTTTTCTTATTTTGGCGCTGCAAAATGTTTAAAAAATAAAAATTTCCCTATGTGCAAGTAGAGGTGTTACAAGGAGAGGGGGACATATAAAGCACTATAATAAGTGAAGGCGATCAAGGTCTCTGATAAGTTCTTCTTCTTTTTTTCATTCTAACCTTGGTTTCAAATTTGATTTGATTTGATAATAAGATAGATTTGTTGCATGCTTTTTGTTTTAATTTGTCCCAAAGTTAATTTGATTTAATTCTTAATTATGTTTGACCATTTAGGTTAGCTATTTTAATTTTTGATATTTCTAATACTTTAATTTATATAAAATACACAAATGCATAGATTGTATAATTTATGTTATATAGAGTTATTATATAGTATCATATATGAAAATAATAACCTTATACTTATATTCCAATCAACTCACGTAAGTTATTCACCACAAAGTCCTTATTTAAATATATATAAAAATGCTTCTTCCTTATTTTGAAATTAAAAAATATTAGTTCTTGAATTGGAATAAACTTCAAGTGTTTCTTCCTTAGTTGATATTTTTTTTATTTTTAAATTCTATGGTAAAAAAACTCTAATTATGTTAGTATGATAATTTTAAAAGAGGATAATATAATTTAAAGAATTAAAGGTCAATAAAAAATTTATTATTGGACTAAAATTTGAAAATTGACAAGTTAAGGATGTAATGTTGAGTTATGTAAACCTGCTGAAAAGAAAACTTATTTTCATTTATTTTGAAGCACTTCCTTCCCAAACTTAGGTTTGCCAGTGCATTGCAATTTACATCTTGCTAGTTCTAAGATGCACAATGTTGTATGCTGATGTGTCAACTTAATTCACTTTTAAAGTCAAATTATTTTTAAACCCTATATGATCTATATTTATGTATCAATCACTTTGTTTGTTTCCCTTATTTTAGCTCCATTTCTCTGAATCACCTTGCTTATCGTTCTTATTTTGCATCTACTTTAGTTTTTTTTTTCCGTTTGATTCATCATCTTGTTTCAATCATTTTTTATTCTTTAGTTTTTTATTCTTCTAATTTTTATGACCATTCAAAGCATGATTCAAAATACTATACCAATCTCATTCTAAGATCATGACTAAAATAGTTCACAAAAAAATCATGAAGTAATATAATATAAAAACATAATTTTTTTGTGATCAACTCCAAAAAACTTAATAGAAGGGAAAGAGACATAAGTGTCCAAAAGATTCTGAGGGTACCATTGGATAGCTCCCAATCTAGGTCTCCACCTATATATAATAAATCTTGCACAAGTACATCAAGATATGTATCAACATCATCCTCATCAAGAAAATGAAACAAGGTATACGCAAGTGCAATATCAGTACGCAAATGTACTATGTAAACAATGCATCCCATATAGACACATTATGCACACAAAGAGTATGCTATTTAAAATGGTAAAATAGCCAAATATACAAACATGAAACCATAGAATACTCATATATTCCATAATCCATACTTCATCCACAACTAGTTTCACCACCATAATAATTTTATATTCAAATAAGTGAACTATCTTCCATGAGCTAATCTAATATAAATAAATTTTAATACACCACTTTTATATTATTATAAATATAAATATAATAAAATTATTTTCAATTTAGATTTATTACATCTATTTAACTCTTAATACATTTTTAATGCATTTTTTTCGATCGTTTGCCCTGTCCTACGATTTTGAGACCCGTGAGGCTTCCTAGCCATTTTTTGCCATATAAAATATTTTAAATCATCCTAATTTCATCATATTTTAATTCCATGGGTTTTTTTATGAGTTTTCTAGTTCTTTTTAAAATTTAAATGGTGGCTTTGACCAAAAAAATCTTCACAAAAAATACTCTTTATCATCCTTTTTGTCATTATTTGTGTTTTAATCCTATAAAAGAGTATCTTATCAATTAAAATATATAAAATTTTAGGGATATTTATATTTTGGCATATTTATTCTAAATAAGAATTAAACATGAGTTAAAAATATTTTTAACATTTTTAGATAAGTTCTGTCAATTTTAGGCATAACTAGCCTCAGAAAAAATAACTTTATAACTATAATACCCCAAATTTCTATAAAATGGTGAATATAAATTATGCCAAATTTTGGACCTTTTATTTTGATTTAATGTTTTTTTTGGTTGTTTTATTTGAAATCATGTTGAACAATAAAGTTTATTGAGTTTTGTAGATAAATCCATCAATTGGTTTCATGAACCAATCAATTAGTTTGTCATTTTAGAAAATTTAGATTCCTCCATAGTTGTGGGAAACTGATTGAATGGTGGCCATTTATAACTAGAAGATCCCTTGCTTGCTGACCATCTATAACTCTATTCGTGAATACTAATTCTAGTTTAATTGACCTAAATTCTCTAGAGACACCATTTGAGCTCTAAAGAAGAGGTCAGTTAATTCTTATCAAAATAAATCCTTTTTTATTTAATTCAAATGGTCAATGGTAGGGTTTTGAGTCCATTTTTGAACATTTAGTAATTTGCTTCGATTGGTTGTCTACAAATATCCCCAATCATCCTTGCTATGTACCTTTCTTTTAGCCACCAAATTTTCCTAAGTATTCCATTCCCTCTCCTCCTTCCACACTTTGAGCCTTGTCAATCTATTTTTCACACTCTTCTAATCCTTTCTCTAAGTCTTTTTTGTTTCAATTTTCAAGCAAGGTAGAGATAGATTTTGGGAAAAAGTTGAGTAGTGTAGTTTAACCCTTTCCCTTGTTTTTGGCCTCAAGTTGGTATGTCTATATTCTCTTCTATTCTTAAGTTCAAAATTTGGTAAGATTTTGGTATAATGTCTAAATTTAAGGTTTTGGTTTATGGTTTTCCAATGTTAAGAATTTTTATAGTTGGAATTTCTGTTTTTAAGGGGATGTTTCCACCATCAAGCAAGTGATTGTTGCTTCTAAAATGTTTAACAAGTGTTCTTGTATGTTACTTATTATCTATATGTTGGCATGAAGAACGTAGTTGTATATATTATTTAGATGACATGATTTGATTAAAAATCATGAAAATGCAAAAAATAAGCTATGATGATTCCATGTTGAGAAACGCATGGTAATTTGGTTGGAAAAAAGTTAAATTATGTTACTACATGTGTTAATATGGCCAAGAATAATTTATATGAAAGAATTTGATTAAAACTTGTGATTTGGTGCTATATTAGAGTAAATTGATCGACTAGTTCCTAGAACAATCGACTATATGACCTAACCTATCAATTGCTAAGCTTGTAGAAACCTTGGTCTTACTTTCTACTAAAACCCATCGACTCATTTATTAAATTTGATTAACCGATCTATGAATAGTTGATTGGTTTGACCAAAATGATCGACCTATTTGAGGAAACTATGGTATGATTAAGTCAAACTGATAAATTAATTGACCCAAATAGATTAAATGGTTGGGTCTAACCAATCATCTATTTTGATTGGTTTTCTTAATTGGCTTCTTTTTAGTTCAACTATGCTTTGAGATAATGTTAGGACTATAATATGGTTACTAATGGGATAAATTATAGATTTTATCATGAACTATTAGAGTAATTAAAAGATAAACTTAGACCATTAATTATAGTATACCCTATGAGTAATCAAAGGAATAAATGGGTATTTCACCCATGATAAGTAGGGCTATTGAGAAGAGAGTAATAGAACTCAGCGTAGGTGGGAATTTAATATAATGTCAGTTATGAATAATGTTCACCAAGGATAAATGGAAAACCTACATGGTTGGGAAAATGAAAAGAAAGGATTAATATGGAAGTTGACTTACTTGCTTTGTATGGGCCTTATATGATCACCCATATTTACAAATAAAATACTAATCATGTAAAGAGAAAGAAATTTGAGTTGTGTTGAGTATGAGTCTGGATTACTCGATCCTTAATTAGCTACCAAGGGTTAGTCTACCATTTGGTGTTTTGGTGCCTTCGAACGGGTATCAATACTAAAGAGTTTGGTCACCTAGGTGGTTGGCTTCAACCTAGAATTATTCCTTTATTAGTTCGCTTTGGCCAAAACTTATGTGCATTTTGGTGATTGGCTTTGACCTAGACTTATGTCTACTTGATGATTAGCCTTAGCTTAAACTTTATGTCCCTTATTTGGATAGGATCCCATGGTATATGAGACAATGGGGTGGTGCACATTCCATTACTCAATGATAATAAAAAATGGATGGTAAATATTGGTCGAAATTATGAACAATAACCAAGTGAATGGTTAGTGATTGGCTAAGAAATAGAAGCAATGATAGGATTTACAAAAATGAATAAACCTAGTTTATGCACTTGACTAATTGGTTATGGAATGGAATATTGATTAAGTTTTTGACCTATATTATACATGGGTAAATGAATGGTATATCCTAAAGGAATTGGATAATTAGAAATAACCCTAGGGGTTGCTTGGATTCTCTTTGTTATTACTTATGTAAATGTTTATGTGAAAATAAGATGAATCTAAGAATGATGTATTCTACTATGTTGAAATTGCATATGATGGAATGTATTATGCACTTTTACCTTTATAAATAATCTTATCATGATGTATGTTGTAATTTATATTCATATATGGTAAGTTAGGCTACTAGTTTACATTGAGGGAACAACCTATCTTACGCAATATATAGCATATTGATGTACCCATTTGCTCCATCACGTACTCATTTCCATGAGTAGAGGACCATGTTAGGTCTTTTGGGATGGCCAATAAATATCCTACCTTAGCAAGGTCAGGGCTTAAGAGTAAGGAAATGTGAAAGGTTTTGGTGGAGTCAGTGGTAGACCATGGTTTTAATTTGGGTATTATCCCTAAATTATGTTTTGTAACCTTGTACTTTATTCGCATGTATTTTGTAATAACTTGATAGTAACTCAATAGGATCTTCCAATGTAAACACTCTTCAAAGTTTTTAAATTTAAATTTTATTTTGTATACTCTATTGTTTTAATTGTTTGATTTGTTTAACATTGTATCTAATATAGGGTAGGCGACGGACATCTATCCTATATCAAGTACAATAGTAACACCCTATTTTTCTTGGGTGTTTTTTGCTTCGGGAAATATTTTAATAAAAATTTTGGTAGTAAAAAATAGGGGTGTTACACTAACACTAAACCTATTCTAAATATCATCATTTTGATCTTATATTCGTAAAATATCTAAAGGAAAGTGTGTAATTTATTTTACTCACTCAATCCTACTGAAATCTAGATCGGCCATTCATTGATTTTATTTATTGATATTTTATGATATAATATCATTAAAGTACCTTTATTAAATAAATATCTTACTTAACCTAAATATCTTCCAACCTTATGGCCCTATATAATTATTTTAGTTCTACATTAGCTCCCACACTAGCCTTCTTCAACATATCTTCCTTCATCCATTATACTCCATAATTTTTCTTTCATTCTTATTAGTTTTGTTTAATTCTTAAATATTTTAGGTATTTTTATGAAAGGATTTCAATGAAAGTATTTTTTCTTGGAGGATTAAGATTTTTAGTTTTTTTTTTCGGAATCTCAGGATATTAGGTAAATATAATTATAGTAAAAGTAGATAAAGATTTGTTATGGTTAAATTACTAATGGTTGATTTATGCATTTTGGTGGAAGTTTCAGCATCTAGCCATATTTGTGTGCTATGATTATTTTTCTAAACCTTTGAGGATTAAAATGGATTAATTTGATTTTTTATATGCAATTTCATATATTAAAGGTCTTGATTTAGATTGCTATACTTAAACTTATGATTTAATGATATTTTAGCATGAAAAAGGGAAGTATGAAAATTTTGCATAAGTGATGCATTTTTCCTGAACTCTTTAGAGTTCTAATATATTCATATAATATTCAATTAATAGTATGAAGATCTTCATGAGCTAGATCATTATATGCTACCAGATGTGCTATTTTATTTATTTTTAAGGTTTTGGGATATCTTTGCTTCTATTTACATGAAATTTTATTTGATTAATCAAATTTAAGAGTTATAATATGTTAAGTAATGATTAGGTACGCATATTATATTATTCCATTAGTTTTTGAACATGATTAATATTTTATTCATAATTTTAAAATAAATGGCTTATTAGGGGCAATTTATTCATTTTACACCTACATGATTAATTTGGTATTTTAGGGTTAATGATTGACCTTGACTATTGACTTAACTCTTGGAATTGTGAATTAATCTGAATAGTGATATGACATAAATAGTGAATAATAATAATAAATAATTTTTTTTAAACATATGCCTTTTGGTATATTTCTACATTTTTAGTTTTATATAAATAGTATTTTGTGAACACTAAATTTTTCTTAAATCAGTATATAAGCTTATTTTTGGGTGATGATCAATAATATATATGAGATTTTGAGTAATTTAAGTAATAAGTAAAATAAAAGGGTTTAAGGATATTCTATGATAACTATGCATTAGTTTATGGTTTTAGTCCACCTTTAGAAGTTGTTTTGACTAGCTAAGAAAGATTAGTTGGTGGTTTATAATCCTCCCCAAGTAGTCTCAGGATGACCTCCAAGCTAGGTTTATGTAATAGATGCCTCCCTATGATTTTGTATTTGCTATGCTTATAGTGTGTCAATAATATTAAACTTGTCTCTACTATATAGATTACTTATGAGCCCTATAGAGGATATCGATAATTAAAGGTTAGAGTGTTCTAAATGGTTTTGTTATACATAGACAATAGTGCTTTAGGCATTATAGTTGCCATATGTGGTAATGTTATAGGCTAATGTATTCGTGTTGTTTTTTTGATTGGTGTGCCTTATATATCACGTAGTTACCATTACGAGTTCAGCTATGGACATTCATTGTGGGTCCCTTGGTCTCTATATCTTCGATTTAAATAGTATGTTGTATTTTGAAAAAGGATAAATAAAGCATACTATTTTATAGGATATAAGTGAAATAAGTATACTATAACTTTATCTATATCAAAGAATAAGCAAATATGGGAAATGTATTATAAGATAACATAATATAGATTAGAATAAATATTGGACGTCACATGTACATGAATTCTATTAGGTTTTGTTTATTGCATTCTAAGTTTTCATATAATTTTTAGTTTTTGATAAATAGTAGTGAATGGTATGAATAGTGGTGTTTAAGTAAATGTTCCATTTTCTATGTATCAGCATGGTTTTTGGTATTCCTCAATGTAACCATATTTCTATATGTTTAATGTGTACGCATAATATCACTTTTAGTAGACTATGTTTATTCAATATGTTTATTGTATAGATGCTAGACCTTTTCTTCATGTATTTATGTACAAGATTAGATGAGGAAGTTTGAATTGGGACATGGATTATGAGTGTAATGTAAGAGTAGAACATAGACTAGACCTATGTGGATACTATTTTGGCTATGTGTATTTGTATTCAAATAAAACCCAATTTATGTATATAAATATATCTTTATGTGATTTTATTTTCTTTATCTGATCATTTTATATCAGTTTTATTATTTTGTAATCTTATATTGATTTTGGAAGCAAGTACATGTCATACTTGATTATAGGATATACCTAGAATGGGTATTGACAGAGCATTTTCTATGTTAGATGTGGTAATAACACCCTGTATTTATTATTTTTCTTCTACAAAATGTTTTTTATGAAATTTTTATATTAAGTGAAAATTGGAGTGTTACAAATTGGTTTTGGTTTCAGAATCCTAAAATTTTTACCTTATTCTATTTTGATATTGATAAGTTTTTATTTATTTTAGCCTAGATTAGTAGTGAGGAGTGCTTGGATTCATAGGTGGCCTATGGCATTGATAGAATCCCATGAATTAAAACTTGTCCTTTTTTTCTTTTTAAAGAATTTACCTTGCTGAATTCAAGTATTTTTGTTGGAACGTTATTATACATAATTAATGGAATGATTAGAGAATCTGCATTACCTTGGGCTATTGTGTGCCAACTAAGATAAGATTTTATTAACATGGTTTAAGGTTTATGGTATGGTATGACCAATGCATCACAAACTACATTACTCAAGGATGCCTTTGTTTCAATCACATCACTTGCTTACTATCAAGTTCAACAACCTCCTCCACCACTACATTAGCCACAACAATATACTGGAGTACATGTAGAAGATTGGCTCTAGAGAGTCATATATCATTTCCCATCTACATATGAAGGTTAAGAGGACCCTATATAGCTTGCCACCTAGATTTTATGTAGTACTTGGTATGATAATTTCACTAATGAAATGCCTTTTCTTCTAATATTTATGTACATAATTAGATTTTGAAGTTTGCACTAGGACATGGATTGAAAGTGTGATTTTGGAGAGGGGCTCAAACTAGACTTATCTGGATATTTTTTCAACTCTGCCTATCTATATTGAAATCTAACTCCATTTGTGTGTATAAACATCTCTCTATGTTACTTGTTTTTTCTCTATCTAATCTTGGTATGTATTATTTTATTGTTTTTTAATATCATATTAATGTTGGAATATGATACTTTTCACACTTGATCACAATATATAAGACTATTTTTAACCACATCCAATACAGATGAGGTATTCACAGGGCATTTTCTATACTGATTTTCGTGATAAAATCTTGGGTTTCTTATTTTTCTTATGTAAAATCATTCTTATGTTTTTTTATCATGTGAAATGGTTAGGCTTCACACCATAGCCCAAAAAAATATCTAATGATGTGTAAGATAATGGATGAATTATCGTTCACAAATGTAGGATCTTTTTGCTTGATTTATAGAAAAATGATGTCAACAAAATTTGGAAGAATTGAGAAGTTGTAGATGTTTCAAATGCAACATAAAATTTGAAGGTTTTGATAATCTCCAAGATCAAAAGAATTCTAAATATAAAACACTAATTTCTATATAGAACAACCCCTAAAACTCACTCAAGATTAACCTCACTTGAAGAGTAAAGTATGAAGATAGAATTACAAAGAGTTTTAACTTAATGCTCTCTTTTCATTTCATCTCATCTATTCATGTCCATCACCACTGAATGTACAAGTACATACACACACACACACACACATATGAGGCCAAGCCTAACCTTCGTTAATTACGCCCAAGTCCATAGCCTAGTTAATAAAGAGTTAAAAAAATACATATTCATATGGTATATATAATGTGTTGGAATTACAATGATAAGATGCTAAAAATCTTACATAAAATATCAAAACTACATAGAGCCTAATCATGATAATACATTGAATAGTTAAGTAATCAAGCTTCATGTCTTGTAGCTTTTCCTTCCATGAAACTTTGTAACCATTGCATCATCATTATCTTGTACACTATATGTCATTGGAAAAGTCTTATTATTGAAAAAATATGTAATACTTGCAAGAATCACTTAATGAAACATTATTAGGGTTATTATGAAGATGAAAGTATTCAAGATTTTCAAGAAGAATTGGTACTACCTCAAATTATGCTAACTCTTACTCTTCAACATGAGAAGAACGAGATGGATATACTCCTGTATCATCTAATTCCAAACAATATAACCCTTTCATCTAATTATTTCAAGACATACTCTTAAGTCAACTAGTCAAATTATTCACATTGAGGCACATTTTTGTTATAATGGCCAAAATACTCTCTAAAATCCTAGTTACAACCTTTTTATACAAGTTATCATTAGAATTATTTTTAAAAGATATTTTCCATGAAAAGGATAAAATAGAATAATTAAAATAACTTTTCTTAAAAGTAAATATCATGACATAAAAAAATATAATATTTTTCTTAAGAATGATTGTAATATATTACATATATAAAACCCTATCATGAATTTTCTCACATATATAATCTTTCGCGATAATATTTTATCATAATTTTAGATATGAATCACGGTACAAGAAAATTTACATTTATACTCCTAGAATATGCGATCATGAATCATATATAACCAATAATAACTATGCTAAAAAATCAACATGCCATACATCAAAGTATATTGAGAATGTATAAGGAATGTATTAAAATTATTAGCATGTCAACCACATGGCAAGGTAAAACCTCTTATTCAAACTCTAACCCTAGACATGCATAATATTTCTTGAAACAATTTATATATCACCACATGAATACATCTTTATATTTTAAATACTACCAAAGAATAAATGATAATCAATTTGGATCATGTTATTGTAAGGGTGGGATGTAAGCTTTACTTATGTCAATTATAGTAGTAACACCTAATTATTTTGATTATAGACTTCTACTATAAAATATAACAAAATTTAGTAGTACATTTTTATATATTACAATTAGTATCACAACCTTTTTATACTCTATAGGTGACCTACATACTATATTGGTGGTATTGATAACTAAGGTTAGAGTGTTCTAAGAAGTTAGTAGAATCTTTAACTAGTGAAGCAAGGATCACAACCACATGTTGAAGAAAAAATGATAAAAATAAAGATTGAAAAGATGACTAATGTGATTATAAGAGAATATGTGAAGCAGATATTCATTATCACATTAAGTAAAGGGAAAGAATAAGCAATTTATTTTACAAGTATGTGTGTGTTTCAAATTATAAGTAAATAAAGATGTAGATATAGTATAGTTGAAATGATGTTAGCATGATAATGTGGATTTTTTTTAGATATCTATGCCTATAGAATTGATTAGATAAGTGATTATGAGAATTTATATGAAATGTGATGGATTATGTAGTAACATAATTAATAACAAAATAATAGGTTGAATTTGTATATGTGTGTATTCCATGATGTTCGATTCCAATATCACATTCTAAGGTTTCCATACTATCCTAAGTGTTCCATGTGACATTTAGGTTTAGTATGAATAGGAAAAATAGTAATGAATAGAGTGAAAAGCGTGAATATTGTCAAATATATAATGTGTTTGAAATTCATGTGATCACATGCTTTTGCATTATCATACACGATTTTTTTTTATAGTACACTAGATGATAGTATCAAGGTGTTATCAAACATCAATTCATTATTATGCGTATTTTTTCTTTTGATTACTGTATAATATATTTTTTAAGTGTTTATTATGAATTCGACTTAAATATGATATACTGCTTTCAACATGTATCTATATGTCTTATGTGAACATCTTATTACTCTTAATAAGTTAAGTTTACTCAGTATGTATATCATACTAATACATGCTTTTTAGATGTTTGGTATATGTACAATTGTTATTCAATTACTTTATATTAGCCTTGGGCTGAGATGAGAGTTATTTAATAGTAATTGGGGTATGTGACCCAATTTCCTTGGGTTCTTGTGCCCTTTCTTCTTATTGAGTTTTCTTAATTAGTTTTGTAACCTTGTATGTTTGGAATCAAGTGATAGTCCCACTTGATCAAAGCATATGAATGTACTTTTCGGCAATGCATCCACCATGAATTAGATATGGATTATATCTTCTCTCTGTTGGATGTTGTCGTAACACCCTCTATTTATTATTTTTCTTCTGACAAACCATTTTAAATACAAAAAAAATAGATGTGAAGATGGAGGTGTTAAAAGTAAAATTCTGTGAAAATATCATATGTGGTTCAACTACTTAAGGATAAATAGTGTAACCCAAAAAGGATCATATTCATAGATCATTATTATAAATTTGAATGGTGGTTTAGGGGGAGAGTAAGTGATTTTTTTCTTGTAAGAAGAATAAACAATGCCATTATGAAAAATTGTGATATTGAAAGTTTTTGTAGAAGGGGTATATTGTTTAAAGAAAGCAACAAGTTGAATATGGATGTAAGGGAGAGATATGTTGAATAAAGGGTCAATGATCATGGAATCAATTGCAATATTATTCAATATATTTTTTAAGGGCATACTGGTATTTAAGTAAGAGGAAAAGAGAACAGGTATGTAATACCCCAAATTTTATCTAATCATAATCTCGAGTATTAAATATTTTAACATAATCCTACACCCGGTTAATTAATATTATATTTTACCTTAATTTCCTAATTTTAAATTTAAACATAATTTTAATCCTAACCCTAAATTCCTTTTTATTTTACTTTTTATTTCCCCTTTTTATTTATCTAATTTATTTTTTCATTTCCTTCTCATCTAGTCCTAGTCTTCTTTGTCCCCCTTCCTCTTTTGGCCATGCACCCCCTCTTACATGGCTTCCTTTCCTAACCCTTCTAGTCCACTACACATACGACCTATCCTAAAACCCAACCTCCAACAGCTTGGCAAACCCCATCCATTTCTTTCCTATTTTGCAATGCATGGGATCCCCAAACCATTCCAGCCCTACCTCACACCTTCAGCCATTTCTCATTTCATATCCTCACCCCCTCTAATATTAATACCCTCTTATCTTCACTCCTTACTTCCCTGAGAACTTGGCATAAATTCTCCTCATACTTCCTCTTCCTTTCCTAAAATCCTATGCACTTCATTCGTCATTATCCACCATTTTTGTCAAATATGGCTCTATTTAGTTTATACAACCCACACAAATCTACCTTTCTAGCATCAAAGAATAACACAACTCAGCCTTTGGTTCGTTAAAAAAGCCTTGTAGATCACCTAATAAATGCATCAACACTTCACGTTACAAATACCTTAGTTGTGGCCAACCGTCATGCAAACTTCATCCTTCTATACCCATACCTTAGCTACATGACTTTCCCACATACACCATACTTATTTGCACCAACAAACTCACAGAACCACCACCCCCTTGCATCACTTCTTCCTGCAACACCCACCCAAAATACACCACCAACTCGTGCTGCACCACCCACAAGCAACTCCCCCTCTGAATGCCACCCTTAACCACCTATATGAGGATATGATGCTTCACCCCCTAGATTCATGAGTCTCTCATGCTACACCCTACCTTGCTACACCAAATTCTAATGCAACTATTTCAAGCATTTCCACAATTCCACTATAAGAAAAAGGTAAATTAGTAATGATTGATTTTGTGATGACATTTTTTCAATGCTAATAATTACTATTAGAGACAAAAAGAGGTCACTAAAAGAACTTTTAGAGAGCTAAAAATTGCTAGAAAAATTTCATCCCAAAAGAGTATCAGGGACAACAATGTTGTTGCTATATAAATTGCGTTAAAAATTTCCCCTTCATTGAATTATTTTTCTAAAATACTATTTGCAACAACATATGTTGTCGCTAATAGCTACTATTAGTGATGACTTAGCTAGTGAAAATATTGGTAGGCTGTTTTAGGGTAAAAGCTTTCTTTCAGTTAACGCTACATTATTAGCGACAACTTGTCGTCAATAATGGGCCACATGCTATATGAGATAATTTTCCCCATTATTAACAACAATAATATGGGTATTAACGATGATAATTTTCATCCATAAAACTCTTATAAAACCCTATCACATTGCCTCACCGACTCACTGAGCGTAAACAAAGGTAAGCAAAAGCTAGTATTTTTGTTAATTGGCTGTATTTATATTACGTATTATCCTTATTACTTGATATTGATTTAGTTTTTTATGGTTTTTGTTCTTTTACCACCTTGTACCACTCTAATATTAACACTTATGCTGCCTCTATTTCACTTTATTTTGTTTAGATAATTACTTAATGAACATTAAAATTTAATTTTAAATTTTTCAAAACATTTTTGGTTGGTAGAGAAACCACCACAGCCACCACTGGATTTTACCACCTAATGCTAGAGCATCACTACCACTATTTTATATTAGAAATTGTATGTTATAAATATATATATATATATATATATATATATGATACGGACCCAAAGGGGGTACTCCCCTGGGAAGAGCCATAACTCCACCCAAAAGCTAGCTCAAGAGGTGAGGACTGACTCCCCCATATAAATTGTCCAAAGATCCCCTCAGTAACCGATGTGGGAATCCCACATCACCCACCCCCTTTAGACTGCACGTCCTCGTGCTGCCTCTGTCGGCGATCGGCACGCAAGACTGCAGGGAGGTTTGACTAAGGATAGCTCTGATACCAAATGATACGGACCCAAAGGGGGTACTCCCCTAGAGGGCCCTAGGGGTACTCCCCCAGGAAGAGCCCTAACTCCACCCAAAAGCTAGCTCAAGAGGTGAGGACTGACTCCCCCATATAAACTGCCCAAAGATCCCCTCAGTAACCGATGTGGGAATCCCACATCAATATATATATATATAAAGATGCTAAATGTGATTAAAATTTTGGTGATGAATGTGTTGCAATTAAATGTATATATGATGGTAATCGTGTATGTATATTAGCAATTGTGATTAATTTATGTATTGTTATTAAATAACTTATTATTAGAAATGCAAAATAATTGTGGTAATAATTGTATATGTATGTTGATGATTCTGATTAACTAATTCATTATGTATTTGTTATAACAATTATGGTGATAATTGTGTGTGTTGAGAATTAAAATTATATTTTTTATACATGTCATATAACAATTGTGGTGGTAATTGTGAATGCATATTATTTTTATTAATTAAATTTATTGTGATTAAATAAACTATTATTAAGAAAGTATGATAATTATAATAATATTTACATTTATTAAAAAATTTATTCAAAATCAGTTTGTTTTTAGTTTGACTTGGTATATCGGTTTATTCATTCTTGAATCCCCCCAATAACTAAAACAAACACATTTAAGATGCATCAAGTTCAATCACTCCTACCTAGATTTTTTTGATCAAAATCGGTCCAATTCTATAACATCCTCATTTTTCACTCCTGAAAAATTTTGTTAAAATATTTGTGGAAGTAGAAAACGCCTAGAAAAATGGGATGTCACCACTTTACCTAACATAGGATTGAAGTCTGCCACTTACCCCATATTAGATACAAGACTAAACTAATCAAAACACTTAAAACAATAGAGGGCATGGAATAAAATATTAATAAAATAATAGAGAACCCTAATGGGCTAAGACCAATTCAACTACAAAATATATGTAGATAAAGTACGGGGAAACAATTAAATGAATTAGGGTATGACACCCAATTTAAAAACTTGGTCCGCTATAAAATTTACCAAAACCTTTCGGATATCCTTGGTCTCAAGCCCTAGTCCAAGTGAGGTATGCCTTTTACTAGCCATCCATAATGACCAACACACGGTGCGCTACTCGTGGGAATGAGAAACTGAATGAGAAAATAGGTACATCACTACGCTATGTACTAAGTAAGCTATGTTTCTTCCTTAATGTAACACAATTATATCAATTTATCATACATGTATAGAAAATGCAATATGCATCATGATAAGGCTATATATAAAGTAGAAGTGCATAAAGACATGCTATCATGCACAATTCGAACAAAGTAGAATACATTATTCTTAGATTCACAACCTTATCACATAAGCACTTACACATGTAATAGCAAAGAATAATAAAGCAACCTCTAGGGTTTATTTCTAATTATCCAATTCGTTAAGTTATACTATTTACTTATCCACATATGACATAGGTGAGTCAATTATTCAATAAATATTCCATTCCATCAATTTCATTTTGACTATTAACCAAGTGTATAAACTAGATTTTATATATTTTTTTCAATCATGCCATTACTTCCATTTCTTAACAAGTTATTAACCATACACTTGGCCATCATTAATAATTTATCAACCAATATTTACCATCAATTTCTTATTATCATCGAGCAATGGATTGTGCATGACCCCATGGTCTTACATACCATGGAAGTCTATCCAAATAAATGATATAAATTATAGCCAAAGTCAATCACCAAGTAGACAAAAATCCAAGCTAAATCTAATCACCAGAATGGACATAAGTCTAGGCCGAAGCTAACTAATTTGCACATAATTCCATGTTGAAGCTAACCACCTAAGTAGCCATAACTTTTAGTATTGATACCCTTTAGTACATCATTAATTTCTAGAGTAAGTGAGTTACCCGAACCTCTCAAGATCCCCCTTGAAGGCACCAAAAACACCCAAAGACAAACTAACCCCTAGTAGCTAATTAATGATCAGGTATTATGTGAACTTTTAGTGGTTGTACTAACCTTACCAATCTCTTATGCTCAATCTTTACCTTATGATAGGTTAGAAATTGGTGGCTTCATATGAGGCCACCAACATATCATCTTCAAATTATTGTATAGCTTGTCCCCTTTAGGGTAAATGGAATAAGGAGTACAATGTTTGATGCATGTATGGTTAGAGTATCGGGCTTGGGTGTAAGATAAATGGTGGTTTAGGGTTAGGAAAGGTGGAAGGTGGTTTAGGGTTGATGGACAGATAGAAGGGCGGTGAAAAGGGTTTGGATGGACGAATGGAGTGACGGTTTGGAGTATGGTTTTGATGGAAAAGATAGAGGTGGCGAAGTAAATAAAGAAAAACAGGAGGATATAAGCCACATAGAAATAAAGATTAAAGATTTCGAAACAAATTGTTCACACAGATTCAACTTGTTACGAGATGAATCCACACAGAATTCGGGTTTAAGAAAGCTTAAGGTTTTTCTTCTCATTTAAATTGTATTCTTTCTCTCGATTTCCATGCCTTTAAATAGCTAAAAGTTGTCAAGCCTCCCTTCAAAGATTACAATAATCTTGCTACTAATATTTCCTAAAAACATTGAATTCCCTAAGACTAGCTAGAAGATATTAAATGATCTAGCTACTAACAACCTTATTTGACTCAAAATAAAAATAATAATAAATGACTTAATTATAAAAATTACACTAACTAAAGAACATTGCATGCAACCCGTGAATGCACCTCCATGTTCATGTATCTGCGTGGAGTAGTGTAACCATCTTAGTTAGTGTGGTGTTATGCAACTCTGCTCCCGCATCAATGTCCTTCCATGTTAAAAGAAAACAATACCATAACAAGTTCTAAGTCATGCATCAGGTAGTCCAGTTCTTGCAGCTTTAGTTGTTGTGAGGCATAAGCCACAACCCTTCCATGCTGCTTCAGCATGCAACCTAGTCCATTCTCGAAAACATCACTATACAATCAAAACCATTAGACCCACTTGGCAACATGAGCATTAGGGATAAAGTCAAATGTCTCTTCAACTCTTTGAAAGCTTCACTATACTTCTCATTCTAGTGGAATCGTGTAGCCTTCTTCAAAAGTTAGGTTAATGGTTGAGATATCTTGGAAAAGTTTGCCACTAACTAATGGTAGTAATCGGCTAACCCCCTTAAAACTACGTACCTCCCTTATAGAAGAGGGAACTGGCCACTCAGACATAGCTTAATTTTAGCATGATTCATGACCACACCATCCTTAGAGACCCCATGAACAAAGAGACCACATGATCTTACCAGAACTCACAATTTTGGCATACAGTTGGTGTGATCTTATTAAGGCTAAAGTGTGCCTCAAATGTTGCTCATGCATCTCTTAGTCACTAGAGTAGATAAATATATCATGAATAAACCCCACAACGAACTGTTCTAATGAAGGACAAAAGATTGGGTTCATTAGAGACATAAAATTTACACGTGCATTAGTGAGTCCGAAGGGCATTATGCTATGAACTCATAACGTCCATACCTTATCTAGAAAGTAGTCCTAGGAATGTCTTGCTTTTCTATCCTTAATTGATGATAGCCCAGCTAAAGATCAATCTTAGAGAACACCTTTACTCCCTTAACTTGATCGAACAAGCCATCAATCCTTGGCAACAATAACTATTATTCACAATCACTTAGTTCAACCTTTGGTATTCAATGCACAACCTCATGCTTCCATCCTTCTTCCTTATGAATAGTACTAGCGCTCCCCACAGTGATATGCTTGGTCGAATTTAACCTTTCTCCAAATTCTCTTCTAACTAATCCTTGATTTCTTTCATCTCCAACTTGAGGTGCTAACCTTATGCTCTGATAAAATCTTGGCTCCAAGGTACTTCTAGAGAAAGCCTTCATCCATTCATTGGGATGTTGGCAACCCTCAAACTTCCTCTTGCTCTGCGATTGAGCACTCCAAGCCTAGATGACGCGGGATGCCTCCAAGGCTTGCTCGTACATTCCTACCATATCTAGCGGAGTGACTCCCACCGATGGATTTTGATATAAAATCCCGAATCCAATCTTGAAACAATGAACTTGCAATATCTCATTGGCCTCTACCTCTAGGGCAAAGTGGGCAAAGTCCATGAATCAAGTATAATACTTCTCGATGGACTTGCCTCCTATTGAACCGCCATGAACTCATCATACTTCTTCATGCATAGGTGAGTCAAGTAGAATCAAGTTCACAAAGCCTCCAAGAATGGTCCCTATTCAATAGGTTCTCCACCCCTACATTAGATGCTCCCCCACCATGCATATGCTCTTTCTTATAGATAATAGATGACCACATCTACACTCTTGAATCCAAGGAAACCATAGGTGATGAAAGTCTTCTCCATATCTCGAACCCATTATTCCATGATGTCAGGGTCTTCTTGGCCCCAAAGATTGGAAGGTGATGATTTCTTACCCTCCTAAGCCAATCCTCCGAGGTTAGTGCAGTTACTGGCACTGGTGGAGGCACTCAGATCTATCCCTCCATATATACCCCAATAGTTTCCATAAAATCATTGATATGCTCGTAGTGCTGGTTTTCAACCATCACAACATAAAAGATTACAAGAAGTTAGGGCTAGAATTTAGACTACCGTGTACTAAGACTCACACCACAATAAGCACATCTATCTATAGCACATTCCCAACCCCACACTCACCTATGGACATTCAGGTTTTATATAATTAAACTTGTTGTAAAACATAGAAAAAAAAATTCAAATTAAGGCTGATACCATCCTATGGTATCAGCTTAAAATTATTTACAAGAGTAAGGCATTTTTAGTAAAAATACTTTGATAAAATCCTATGGTATTAGTTTAACAATTTCAAAAAGTAGAAATTTTTTAGGAAAAGCTCTAATACCAATATGTAATACCCAAGTTTTTTACTACCAAAAATTTTCATTAAAACATTTGTGGAAGCAGAAAACACCTAGGAAAAATGGTGTGTTACCATCGTACCTAATATAGGATAGATATCCGCCACCTTCCCCATAACATATATAAGGCTATACTAATTAAAACACTTAAAAACAATAGAGTATGTGGAATAAAAGTTTAATTAAATGACTTCAAGAGTGTTTACATCGAAGGACCCTAATGGGCTTTGAATAAGTCAATTATAAAATACATGTAGATAAAGTATGGGGCTACAATTATATGAATTAAGGTATAAAACCCAATTTAAAACCTTGGCGACTACAGACCTCGCCAACAACTTCCAACTATCCTTACTCTCAATCCCTGGCCTAATGGCCATTCACAAAGACATGCACATGGTCCTCCACTCATGGGGATGAGTAGGTGACCAAGTAAATGGGCACATCAGTACACTACATACTAAGTAAGCCAAGTTGCTCCATCAATATAACACACGTATACCAATTTATTATACATGACTATAAAATGTAACATGTATCATGATAAGGCTATATATAAAGTATAAGTATATAAATACATGTTGTCATGCAAAATCCCAATAAATCATAATACATTATACTTAGATTCACAAATCTCACATAAAATCTTAAACATGTAATAGTAAAGAGAATCCAAACAATCTCAAGGCTTTATTTCCAATTATCTAATTCATTAAGTCATATTATTTACTTTTCCACATATGAGACAGAGGAGTCAATCATTCAATCAATATTCCATTCTATAACAAATTAATCATTTTGACCATTAGCCAAGTGTATAAACTAAATATTATCCATTTTGGTCAATCATGCCATTATTCCATTTCTTAACCAATCATTAACCATTCACTTGGTTATCATTCATAATTTCAACTAATATTTACCATCCATATTTTATTATCATCAAGCGATGGATTGTGCACCATCCCCATGGTCTCACATACCATGGAAGCTTATCCAAAAAAGGGACATAAAGTGCAAGTCGAAGCCAATCACAAAGTGAACATAAGTCCAAGCCAAAGTTAATCACTTGAATGGACATAAATCTATGCCAAATCCAACTAATATTGACATAAGTCCACGTTGAAACCAACCACCTAGGTATCTAGACCCTCTAGAATCGATATCTCCTAGTGCATTATTAGTGTCTAGAGTAGGTAAGGTAGAGGGACCTATATGGATCCCGCCCAAAGTTACCAAAAATGTCTGAAGAAACACTAACACTCAGTTTCCTAACATAGAACCAAATCCTGCCCAAAGCTAATATAGGTTTTGGTAACCTAGACCCATACTCAACTCGACTTTCTTTTACAATAGGTGATTGGTTTTTGACCTAACTAGTCAATCAATTTTTCCTAACATAGCACCAAATCATAAATTTCATACATATTCTTATATTTAAATCATCCTTAATCACATTAAGACATGTATCAACATAGTCTAGCATGCTTCCAACCAAATTAACATGCATTTCTCAAGATGGAATCATCATATATTATTCTTACCAATTTTCATGCTTTTTACTCAATTTTTGTCATCTAATCATTAAAATCACATATATAGTTGTTTTATTTCATGTGAACACATAGAAATCAACTAATGGTACACCTAACATGCAAGAATACTTACTAAATATTTTAGAAGCAATAATCACTTACTTCATGTAGACAAAATCTCTTTAAAACTAAAAATTACACTTATGGGGATTATCAACTTGGAAACCTTAGAAACCAAAATCTTAAACTCAAATTTTATGCTAAAACCTTATTAAATGTTCAAAATTGAAAACATAATGGAGCATGAACATATCAACTTGAAGCCAAAAACATAAGAAGAGCTAAATTGGACCACTCAACCTTTTTTGCAGAATCTAACTCTTCTTTGCTTAAAAATTGAAATAAGAGAGAGCTCGAGATAGAATTAGAAGAATGTGTGAAAATAGTTTGATAAATCTGAAAGTGTAGAGAGAAGAGATTGAAAACAAGAATTAGAAAATTTGGTGGCTGAAAGAAAGGTGCATAGTAAGAATGATTAGGGTTATTTATAGCCAAATAATCAAAGGGAAACATTGAGAGTGTAGGAACCAACTCGAAGCCATAATGGGAAAATTTTATCCAATATTTTTTGACCTATTCTCTAAAGCTCAAATGGTGTCTTTGAAGAATTCAGGTCAATTAGGGCAGACTTAGCATACATGAATGGAGTAATGGAAGGTCAACATGGAAGGAATCTTTCAACTACTCAAAATCATGTATGATATTGAAGCATTCGATCTCAAAATTGTGTAGAGGAGATAGGAGGAAGAAGATAATGGTAAGGTCATCTCTCCCCTTTAATTATCGCAATTAACCTCTTGATAAATTTTTGGCAATATTTTGGGATAAATACATCATGAAAATGGTTAAGAATCTCATAGGGATAAATTGGCATAGGTTGGTAAGGCTCTATTATAATGTAGGGGATTTTTCAGAAAAAAATCAAGCTAAAAAATATGACCTACTTAATAAACCATTTGATGGTTTTGGGTCTACCAATTGACTGTTCTATGATTAGTAGATTGGTTTAGCCCAATCAATCAATCAGTTTAGTCAAGGAACCCAACTTTATAAAATGAGAAACTAGTAGATCGATTCATGAAACAGATCAATTGGTTTGTCTGTAAAACTCAATAAATTATATTTTTCAACATAATTCCAAATCAAACATTAAAAATCAAAGGCCTAAAATTGCCATAATTTATTATTCAAACATCTCATAAAAAATGTGGGATATTACAAGTTATTTACTTATTAGAAAATGATAGATAAAACTAAATATACACTCCTTTATTCAAAGCAAAATAAGGCACACAACTATGGTAATTAGATCAAAATTACTTATAGAAGTTCCTATGTTTCCTAACGTATAAAAAATCACAAGATAATAATGTTATCATAAAATAAATTATTAAATCTAATGGCATGATAATTATAATAATGTAAAGTAATAAAATAAGAATACTTTAAGGTAAGAAATAATTTTTACCCATAGATAAAGTATTGTTAAGGTAATAAAAATTTAAAATTTAAAATATTAATTACCTTAAAGAATTTATTATTA